>NETU01000513.1:132433-178777 GCA_003032515.1 Huntiella decipiens
TGGTTTTCCAAACTTGGCTGAGCCTTTGGAGTCTGCCCCCCATAAAACTAGATCCCACACCTGTTTGCTCCCCCTGTTATTTATATGCATGTACCATATTTTTGAGGTTCCCAACTCAGGCTATTTTGCAAGTAGCCTTGAATACGAACAGTTCAAATCCATAAAATATCCTATTCGCCTTATCCTTTTGCCTAAGACAATTAGTCACTCTATAAGGCTCGAGATAGCTGTCAACCTGCCAGTAGTAAACTAGGTCTGAAACGACTATCATGACGCCAGTAGGAAGCTAGAAAGAAACTACTTGCAAGTCTAAGTTACCAGCTTGGTAGGTCAGACTTCCCTTATGGGAAATGCACATAAAAAATAACACTAAAAACAGCTGTTAAAGCATCTTCCCTGTAATGCGGCCTGTGCGACTGTGAAAAGCTGACCCCTGCCATTGACGTCCGCGCCTTCCCTTGCTTCACACTCCAATGGCCCACCTTCCACGAACTTGTATTAAAGTGCTGCCATGTCCAGTCTGTCCATACCGGCTGGGCTGGACTTGCATGATTCTTTTACTTCGTTTTTTTTGTACCATTTACAACTATTCTCTCCCGAACTAATATATCGCGATCAACGACACCTCGATCTCGGCCTAATACTATCTTGAGTACTACTCGAACACCCGTCCAACACCAACAACACTTAATATTGTCTTCGCTTCGACTTACGAGATTACTACTGTCTGTAGCTTCTCCGACCTTGCGTCCACTCACTGTTTAAACGTTTGCTTTTGTGAACATACAACCACTGGCTAGCTTGCCTTTCAAAATACACCTGTACATCAAAGAAACTACGTCACTTAGATCAAGAATATTCCGGTTCTCGCCATTCCCCGCTCGCCCCTGGCAACACACTGTCTTTTGAAGGATAAATTTCGAAGCCACACGGCACTCAGACCTCCTGCACATACTACAAAAAGCCCAATATCGCCAAGATGGGCTCTACTAAATTTGGAAACTTTGACGTATGTTGACTTGTTGTCTCATAGTAATTATTCACCGCCAATACTAACAATCTATAGCAATTCTGTCATGACGCCACCCTCCCAATCTGCAACCTTCTTTCAAACTCACATAACCAAACTGGACCATGGGGCGGTTGTGAGCTTACCGGGATTTCCCTCAGCGGCGGAAGACATCTTGGAAACCTCGGATCAATCATTCTCTGTGGTATCGCGATCCTTACTGCCGGCGCTCTCATTGCACTTTCAGGAAGAAGAAAGGCAGCCGTTGGGCGCATGTAAGTTTTTAGCAAACTCATCCTCCTACTAAATTGGGAAAAAGTGACTAACAAAGTGTTGTTTTACAGAGAAATGCAACTTTTCCTCGCTGGATATATGCTGGTCTCTCTCTGTGAGATCTTCACTGTGGGAGAATTCCCTCTTAAGGATGATGTTAGAGTGGCCTTTACTGGTATTCACATCGGTGCTATCGTCGCTACTCTTTGGATCTTGATGCTCAACGCTGCTGTCGGATTTCAAATAATTGACGACGGCACACCAACTTCCATTGGAATCATCTTGATATCTGCGGCTTTCATCTTCTTTGGCACTGGCTACATCGCTCTGGATACTGGCTACCACTGGTCCGGATTTTGGGATAGCAGCTACTCGGGGTCCAACAGACACATTGCTTTGTACGTTCTGTACCAAGTTGTGCCATTGGTTTTCCTCGTGTTTTATGTCATCCTCGAAGGTGTCCTTGTCATCAAGATCCTTGAGGAATGGCGTCCACTCCTTTGGCTCACCTCGGCGGGTGCCTTGTTCGCCCTGGGCCAGATTTTCAACTACACCATCAGCTCACATATCTGCGAAGGAACGTCAGGGAAGATTGACGGCTCCTTGTTCGAGACTTTTTTCACCCTTCTTTCTGTCGTGAGTGTATGGTATTTCTGGACTACCATCACGGAAGATGACTGGGAGGGTGATATTACCCAGTATGCGGCGTAAGCAGCATTCAAAACTCCAACTTTACGGCCTGATGTCTTTTATGTCTTCTTCACATTCTTTCGCACACTCTTTTCGGTTTTACATTTACCGACACTATTATTTCTTGTTTTGTTTTTGATACCGCTCCAGTCTTTCATTTTTGTTTTTCATTCTCGGCTTTTTTTTTCAAAATTGTTCATACTAATTCGCCTTTCCTACTATCGCTCATTACCTTCACTTTTATGACACACACGCACCTGTTTATTCCTTTCTTTCGGCATTTTACCAGTATTCGCAGACCTTTTTGGTTCCGAGACTCAGTAGGGCATGATTTAGAAGTGTTTGTCATGAACAAACACTTGACACGTTTGGGAAACCCCCAGGGTGTTTAAAAATCACGTTGTATGCCGTGGCCTTGAATGAGGTGGTCTCATGACTTTTTGGGTCTCGGTAGAGGGTTGCGTGATCTACCAGTGGTGATTTCAAAACGTTCCGAGTTCTTTGTTTTACATAGTTAGTATTTACACTTAATGTGTTTGTGGACTCGGAGGTCCCAAACATTGATGACGACAGTTATCTTGCGTTGCATGATCTGTCGAACAATATATCATGTGCATATTATGCACCAGTTACTTCATTATTTAGAAAATATGTGATTCATATGCGGAGAGTACAGTCGGGGATAATGTATCCAGAATCAATGCGCACTTTAAAGCAATAATACTCCAGCCCAAACAACCGGCCGGTTTTTATGTGCTACGGTCGTCATCTGAAATTCAGATTGGTGAGGTCATTAGTGATCCTACAAGGCTGACAAAACATTTTACCCAATTGGGCGTTCCCCCCCAGTTATTTTTCTGATAAGCGCAGCCTTGCACTTGACATGTGAAAAGTATCACATCACCACTTCCAACAAACGAAGCCATCGGCCAACAGCCCCACTCCCGTGTCCTCTCCACCTCGCCAACCCCTCACGACTAACCAAAAAATGGCCGACTTCGACACCGAATTCCAAGATGAAAACGACGAAGGCAAGCTGGGCCCCGACGGCGAGCGGAAGCGCGGTGCCTGGGAAACAGTTACCCGGTCCTGGGACGCCGTGGTAGAAGATGAAGCGGCGGGCTTGTCGCTTGCTGAGGTGTTGGAAGCGGAGAAGCGGAGACGGTTGATGAGGGATACCACGCCGTTGCAGAGGGGCATTATTAGACATATGATTCTGGTTTTGGATATGTCGTTTGCCATGACGGAGAAGGATATGTTGCCGTCGAGGTATCGGGTTAGTTGTTCGTATGCGGCGGACTTTGTGAAGGAGTATTTTGAGCAGAATCCGATTTCGCAGTTGGGAATCGTGGGTATGAGAGATGGTGTTGGTGTTAGAGTTAGTGATTTGAGTGGGAATCCGGAGGAGCATTTGAAGAGGTTGAAGGCTTGGGAGACGGGTGAGGAACCACAAGGGAATCCTAGTTTGCAGAATGCATTGGAGATGTGTCGTGGTATTCTATTGTAAGTTGGCGCCAGGGACAATGGAGAAAGTACATACTAACCATGCTGGTAAATAGTAACACCCCATCCCACGGAACCCGAGAAGTCCTCGTAATCTACGGCGCTCTCCTCTCCAGCGACCCCGGCGACATCCAAGATACCATCACCTCGTTGATAACCGATCGCGTACGAGTCTCCATCGTCGGTCTCGCCGCACAAGTAGCCATCTGCGCGGAACTCTGCCAGCGGACAAACGCAGGCGACTCCGCACAATATAACATTGCCCTTGACGAAAGCCACTTCCGCGACCTCTTCCTCGCAGCCACAACTCCCCCCATCACACGCACCGCAGACCAGGCAGCTCCAAGTCTTCTCATGATGGGATTCCCTTCTCGAACGGTCGCTACGGGTGCGCCGAATGCCGTGGCGTATTGTGGTTGTCATAATGAGTTACATAGAGAAGGATACATCTGTACCCGGTGTGGCTGTCGAGTATGTCGGCTCCCCGCTTCTTGTCCGGGCTGCGGCTTAACACTTATTCTCTCCACCCATCTCGCCCGATCCTACCACCACCTCTTCCCCCTCAAAAACTTTATCGAAGTCTCCTGGACGGAGGCGGCAAAAACAACAGCGTGCTATGCCTGTTTAACCCCGTTTCCTAAAAGACCGGCTACGAGTAATGGGAATCTTGCGCCGCCACCACTTCAGGGGAAACCTGCGGGGACGAACGGGGTGGCTACCGGGAAAGGAGAGGGAAAGAAGGAGTTGAAGGGGGTCAGTGAGAGTTCGAGATATGCTTGTACAGAGTGTGGACATCACTTTTGTGTGGATTGTGATGTTTTTGCTCATGAGGTGGTGCATAATTGTGCCGGATGTCTGGGTGATCTGAGACCTGCTTTGGCAAAAGCTAAAGGAAATGTTCAAAATGTAAATGGAGGGGCAGGTTCACAGATGCAATTGGATTAGATTGTTTGTAAACATGGCAATGAACAATGACACATGTTGTAATTCGTTACATTCATGACTTGACTAATCTCAAACTATAGGTTCCCCCTCTCGGCTTGCTCCCGTTCAATTGACTCAAATAAAGACTTGAAGTTGCCGGCTCCGAACCCCTCAAACTTATTACGTTGGATAATCTCAATGAAAACAGTCGGTCTATCCATCAACGGCTTGGTAAAAAGCTGTAACAAGTAACCCTGTTCGTCATAGTCAATCAGGATGTTCAACTCCTGAATAATATCCAAGTCCTCCTGTAACTCCCAGTTCCTCTTTTCTGTCCTCAGACGTTCCCGAATGCTATCATAGTACGTGGTAGGAACCGAAATAAACTCTGCTCCACGGGCTCTTAAGGCTCGTACAGCGGAGATGATATCGGGGGTTTTCAAGGCAATATGTTGGACGCCAGGGCCCGAGTTGAAAAGGACGTATTCTTCAATTTGGGACTTCTTTTTCCCTGGGGCTGGCTCGTTAATGGGCATCTTGACACGCTCATTTGCACTAGCCATGACGATGGAGTTGAGTGCCGAGAATTCAGTGCTGATTTGCGCGTCATCGACGGACCAGAACCGGTGGAATGAGAGACACCGTTCGTAAAAGGCGCAGGCGGCCGCCATCTCATGCCACCCTTGGTTTCCTACGCAGTGGTCGATTCTGTCCAAAGGTACCGTCGGACACACGTCGTTGAAGACCGTCTTGGGGGATTCTACGGCCCGGTAGCCGGGGAGGAAGGACCCGTGGTAGCCGTGGCGGGAGATGAGGGTGTGGGTTGTGTCTCCGTAGGTTCTGATGACGGCGGTGATTACGGAGCCAAGAGTGGGGTCTTGATCTAGGATTTTGGCGGGTGGGTGCACCGAGATTGCTTCCCCGGATATAGCCATTTGGTAGGCCCCGGAGACATTATCCACTTCAAACGCCACATCCTTGACAGCATCACCATGTCGTTCCAAGTGCGCGTGCATCTCCTCTAGTAGAGCTCGTTCTTTGGGCGTAATGGGGTCATCGGGGGGAAGGTGCGCGGCACTGCGTAGCGGCGAGGTGAAAACGAATGTCACATCGGCACTACGCAGGACGTATGAGGCAAGATAGCGACTACCGGTTTCTAGGCCACGATAGGCAATGGCTTTGAACCCAAAGGTGTTGGTATAGTATGATGCTGCTTGCTTGGCGTTACCTACCCACCAGGTTACATGGTCGTAGCCTTTAAAGTTGGGAGGGGCCGATGTGATGATTTCGGGGTCCTGAGAGGGATATGAAGTGATAAGTGCTGGGGCCATGATAAAGGTTAACTTGGTAAGAAGATATAAGTTCTAGTAAGAAAGTCACTCTACTCTTATGAAAAGGAATCAAAACAGCCAACTACAAAGAAGAAACTCCCCGTTTATATACTCCTCGGCTTATCCCCTTCTGCCGGGGTCAACTTGCACCTACCCTTCTAGGTCACCTGAGCCATGTCCTCCGCGGTTACCGGTAGTGCGGAATGGAGCCGGGCTGGAGAACAAGAGGTTAGGGGACACTACATGCGGGTGTATCGGATCCCTTGTTTTGGGGTTCTTTGTTTTTGGTTGGCGGTGATTGGACAGTGTTCACAATGCTTACACAACGTACATATATATCCTTTGTTGAGACGTAGAACTGGCGGTTCCTATGGAATCATAAGCCGAAATACTTTACCATCTTCATCTCTACCATCATCTCGGCTTAACACAACTCGTACAAATCGCCCGTCATACAATAAACCTGCCAGAAATCTAGTAACACGAATGCTCCCCTCCAAACAAAGAAACACCCCACGTCCTTCCAAGTCCATGACAATTCTCGCCCCCGTTTATCGCATAAGTCGACCCGGGCGGGAACTTATGTCTCCTATCAATCTCACGCGCAGTCCCGTTATCTCACGGGAGAATCCACATCCGTCTTGGTAAGGCTTGTCGTTGAAAGAGAAACGGGACTGTGCGGTGGCACAGGCTCAGTCACTTTTCGCTTAGCTTCCTCTTTGATAGAGAACATGGCTGCTTGGGAATCTGATTTCCGGATGTAGTAATTCTTCAACTCCGCTCAAAGGGACATGTTCCCTATCTTGCTAACATCATCTTCACCGCCTGATGAGCTACTATTCCCAGTTTCAATATATTTATGCATCTATCCAACGAGAATCGCCGCGTCACCCGTCTCAGCAACCCGGGTATTCTCCAAAACCACCTGCATCATTACAGTAGCTACCCCAAGTATCCGGATTTCTTGTTGGTACAAATATGGTCGTCACACGACGACTTGGTGCCGTGACCAGATTATAATCCCGAGACAGCCCGTGACTAGCCGACTCTGACCGTGGCGGAATTTAACTTTATTTTGACCTCCATAGCTAGGTAGGCGAGAAGGGACCTACGGGGTGACTTGCTGTATGTGTTGGTGATTGGGGGTACCAGCTTTGATAAGACTATGCTGACCCTCCAACTACTTTGGGAGAATTCCTGACTTGATATGTCCGTGTTAATGACCCAATTTGAATATATCTGCACTTCGTCTCCCTGTCTGATCAACTATCGCCCGATATCAAATGGTACCGTCTATATCCTGTGCCCACATTGTGCAGTAAACGCCCGTTAGCCAAGCCTCAGTTACCCAACCTACTGTAATCCATGGGACCTTCCCCATCTGGTAGATATCAACCACCGGTTCGTGAAAATGGAAAAACCCCTTTGTTTTGACCATTGTGTCTCAAACTGACAGATTTGTCGTCCTTCAGGATATCTAGATAGCTTGTTTTCACTTACACGATTTACCATCCGTTTGCCCCACATCTTCCTTCCGTCTCGCTAGTCATGGCTATAGCCGAAATGCATGGGAATCCTCTAACGACGAGAGATTCGAACGTATTAGAAAAGTTGAAGAATCCAGAGGCGGATCCGGATTTTGTCCCTGTTGTGGATGATGGGTTGCCGGGGGATCCGGGGTGTTCGGCGGAGGTATATACGGAGGCTTCGGCGGCTGAAAGGGGGGTCATGATGAGGGTGCAGGCTGTTGAGATGAAGATTATGGTTACTTTGGCGGTGAATGATGGAAGTGAGTTGTTGGACTGTTTGAAAGAGTTGGATGGCTTGGTTGAGAGGTTTCCGGGGTATTCGAGTATCCGGAATAATCGGGTACAAATGTATCGGCGACTATATGGGGATAACTTGTTACTCTCCATTCCGGACACCACCAACGGCCTGATTAAGTCTCCGGAACCAAAGGATCTACTACACGCCGCCACTATTGTTCTCCAAGACCTAGCCCAAATCATGACAAGTCTCCTCCCAGAAGTTCTCACAACTCCTATATCCACCCGTCATAAAAACGTACTATCTTCGGCGTCAACCCAAAGAGCTATCCTTTATCACACAACAGCAAAGAATATCACGGCCCAAACACCAGTTTGTCTACCTGAAGCTATACCAGAAGCTACTTGGACAAAGGCGGGCTTTGAGACCGCGGCATCTAGAGACTTTGCCATTGGAGGCTTCTATGGGAATGAAATGGCAAAAGGAATGGCTGTTGCTACGAACCCAACGGCCAAGTTATGTGGTCAAATAGTCAGTGAGGCTATGAAGAAGGAATATGGCATGTACATATAATTCATTCGAGAACAATCAAGTTTGTAATTCTCAATAAACTGGTGTTGTATACATTAGGGTTCTGTTTTAATAGTCAAGGGTTCTCATTTAGAGAGTCCCAACCGCCTACATACAATACATGTTGTTAGTGATTTGACTTTAGTCTCCGGATTCCAATCTAGTATTACCTCAAGCCGGCCTGGAAAGTCTCATATCCCGTTCGTCCTTGCTCAATGCCCTCCCGTCTAACCCGCAAAACCGCGGCACTAGTCCCGATAAAAACCGCAAAAATCGGATCCAACGCCTTCGAAATGATGAAAGCTTGAGGCGCCATGTTGATTGTATGAATAGAAAAGTGTCTGACCAATCTCTCAATCTACATGTCTAAAACAAATAACCCAAATACACCTCGTCACCATCTTCAGCAACCTTCTTCTTCCGCCCATCACAAGCCTTCCAGAACCGTCACTTCCCTGACATTTACCCCACTATTACCCATCCAACCAACCATATCGATAACGCCCCGCAACCCCCGTCAGCGCCACAATTCACGTGACCTTTTGGATATCGCCCCACTTGACAATCCGCGCGCACAACCAAGACAGCGCAGGGGCGAAAAAAAAAATAATTCAGTGGAGAATTTCGCCGGATTGTGTGGGAAATTCTGGAGCCAGGGTTTTCAGGCTAGTCCATTCTTGCAGAGTCAACGACTACGCTGTCCATTGATCGGTTTCTCAATTCTACCGATTTTTTGTTGTTGTTGATACCTCCCCCTTCTAGACGTCTTGTACCGACCGCCCAAGACCTACCTCATCGACAAAATGAAGTTCCTCAAGACTGGCCGTGTTGCCATCATCACCCGCGGCCGCTTCGCCGGCAAGAAGGTACATTTTTCTCTTTATTTTACTCGACTACTTTTTTTGGGGACGACACGCTTGGATGGATTGGGAGTGGGATTGTGGTTTGACGATTTTTGATGATTTGAGATTGGAGATGTGGTGATGGAGTTTGATGGGTGGTTAAGACGTATTTCGACTTTGGAGAAGTTGGGTTTGGGTGTTTTGTTATTGTTGTTGTTGGGATTTCGAATTGAAGAGGTGGGGTCATGCTGAGCCTTTGAGAATGGGGAACTTGATATGTTCTACCAAGGGGAAATGCTGGCCTTATCACGAACCAACGCACATGAACGACACACCCGCCCATCTCCAAATACGCATCCATCCATCCATCGCCACAACCACGAACCACACAATCACTCCCACAACCACCATAAAGAAGCCCATGCAAAAAAAGACTCCAGAACAAAAACAATACTAACGCCCCTTCTCCAGGTTGTCATCCTCCAGCCCGTTGACAACGGCAAGAAGCCCTACCAGTTCGGCCACGCCATCGTCGCCGGCATTGAGCGCTCGCCCTCCAAGATCACCCGCCGCATGTCCAAGACCCGCCAGGAGAAGCGCAACAAGATCAAGCCCTTCATCAAGGTTGTCAACTACAACCACCTGATGCCCACCCGCTACACTCTGGAGCTCGAGGGTCTCAAGGGTGCCGTCTCTGCCGACACCTTCAAGGAGGTCACCCAGCGGGAGGATGCCAAGAAGACTGTCAAGAAGGTCTTTGAGGAGCGGTACACCAGCGGCAAGAACAGATGGTTCTTCCAGTCTCTGAGTATGTTGATTTCACCGGGGAGATGGTGGCTATATGGGGTTTTTGCGAGGTCATAGTTGTGACTAGTCGTTTACCCCACCACCAACATCTCCCCACTATACCCGCGCGTCCAAACCACCAAAACTAACAACCTCCCTTCACAGGATTCTAAATCGTTTTTGCACAGATCGGGCTAGGGAGTTGGCATGGGCTTGTATTCAGCATCCACAGGGCTTTGTTTTGTCCCCCGGTTATGGGTTAAATAACGAAAAAAATGAATTGATTTTGGCCGGTAACAGTTTCTTTTTCCTTGTCTCCCATCTTGATCCCTCCATCTCATGGTCATCATCATCATCGTCATTACATCCACATCACATGGCATGCATCGCGTCTTGTCTTTCTCTGCACACGTACGTGGTTAATATATAGCAATTGTGGGGGTAAGATATGGTAGATGTGTGAGATTTTCGAGGGACAAGGTGGAAGACAGAGAGAGTTGAATTTCTTGGGGTGTTCTCTTTCTCTTTCTTTTATTTTGTTTCTTTTTGTTTGCATGGGCGGATTGGGAACATCTTTTTCTGGGATTTGACTTGTTCTGGTTGTCGTCATTCATGGTGTGGTATGGAGTCAAAAGGGAAGTATTCCGTTTTCGTCACGAACTTGGATACGGAATCGAGTAAAAATACAATATGAAGAGAAAAAAAAACATGTATACTTTTATATTGGATCAAGTCTAGTAGTGAGCCATTGTTAAAATTTATGTGCGTATATCTAACGGTCTACAGGTAATACAATCTATACCAATCTAAGCACTACCTAGCGGGCCTGGGGCACTTCCTCCTCTCATAACGTAAACAACAAACATAAGCAGTCCCATAAGAACAATCACCTTACGAGCTCCCCGACTTTGTAAAGTCCGACCAGTCTCACTCAACTGTTCAACCAACTTATCCCATGAGGTCTTGTAGCAAACGAGACCACCCAGAGCAATGGAGTAACCAAAGAACTGGGTCGGGGTAACAGGCGTTCCCCAAATGAGCATGGAAGAGCCAACCAAGAGAACATCTTTCAAGACACCACAGAGGGTCATAACAACGGCGTTAGTCTTTCCAATCAAAAGGACCACAGAGACGTTCAAAGTGAATGCGACACAGCCATTGAGTAGGAAGACTCCAAGACCGACATTTGAGAATTCAGCGGCAGTTACGCGAGGTAATTCATAGTACGCTGCCACCAAAAAGTTCATAGCAGCACAGCAAGGAGCGTAGTAATAGACGGATACAAGAGGATCCATCTTGTACTCGCCACTAAGTAGTTTCTCAACCATAGCCAAACGTAAGGCTTCAAAGACAATACCCAACATCTGGCAAATGAAGCCAATCATGACGAATTGGATTTCTCCAAAGGTGGCGATAATCACACCCAAGACGATAATGGAAACATTCAAAAGCGTGCTCATCTTGGGCGCGGAATTCCCCATGACCCATGACGATAAAAGGACTACCACGGGGGTTGTCGCTTTAAGCATTTGGATGAAGGATACGGAGAGGTATAGGTATGTTACGTTTCCGCAGATGAGACTTAGCGAGAAACATATTCCAATGGGAACGATTCCGCTGATGTAGACGTCTTTGTTCATTTTGATCTTGTGACGGCCGTCGAGGAGGGTCGTGGTACGCGCGAGAAGTTGCGTCATGAAAGTGGCGAAGGAGAGATGGTATGTAGTGAGGATTACGGGGTAACCTGAATTTGTTAGTTTGTGAATGTTGTTATCTAGGTGTACATGGAAAACTT
This sequence comes from Huntiella decipiens, assembly GCA_003032515.1. Taxonomy (NCBI): domain Eukaryota; kingdom Fungi; phylum Ascomycota; class Sordariomycetes; order Microascales; family Ceratocystidaceae; genus Huntiella; species Huntiella decipiens. The sequence continues at coordinate 143,924 of NETU01000513.1, forward strand.
ACGGAAGTTGAGGGTATCGAGAATCCATTTGTTCATGATAATTAAAGAACCGCTTACTGAGATCCAAAGGCTATATTCAATATGTTAGTCTATACCCGCATTGTCATGTCCAATGGCAAGTCTCTTCTTGACTCTTCAAACACATACATAACATAAGCCGCAGCGGGAATACCATCCCCCAACTTCGGGGAACTCGTAGCCGGCGGGGGCAATAAAGGACCATCCTTAGAAGGCTCGATTTCCGCCGACACCCGATCTTTTTTATCAGCGCCCATGATAAAATACTCCAACGACCAAACAAACGATAAAGTAGAAAAGAGAACAGCGACTCGCGCAAGATGGTTATACCGGTATACCAAGGACTTCTCCCGATGCGATTTCGTTGAAGTAGATTTGTAGAAGTAAGAATGAAGAGGAAAGTGGTGATGTATGTGTGTGTGTGTGTTATGCTCTGGCTGGCGGTGTTCAATTGACCAGGGTTGTGTCGACAAGGAAGGAGGAATGAATGGCCTGTTTGAGGAAAGTCAGGAACCACCAAGCTTGAATGTGAATTTGGAGTGGGGTGTATGTAGAGATATAGAATGTAACGATTTCTGGAAGTACATATGTAGGGTAGTATACATATATGACTGATGGAAGGAAATTGCATTGTGTTAAGTTTACGCGGGTTGAAAATGAACGGACGGTGGGATTTATCGTGCGGCGCCGGAATCTATGAAACTATAACGGCACGGCGTCAAAGTATACTGGGACATGTTTTACACGGTAAATTGAATGGAAGGTGCATTAACTATGATGTTTCCGGTTTAAGGTCACCGAGCTAGGTGGTTATCTATGTGCATATGTATAGGCTTTCCGTTTTTGCCTTTGTAAAAGAAACTTCATGATGTGGATATTATCTGATTCGTATCAAAAGATAGGTATACTCACGTATGTCAACACTGCCACGCACTAATTACTATTGTACAAATCGTATCCACCTATAATGTTTGCTGGACCATAGTACATACAGTAAAAGTCCATACGTGTATCTCAGCCACCGACTCCATTTGTCACCTCAACTATTGAAAATCTAGCTTATTTTCTCTCTTCTATAAACTTTTTAAAAGCGACGTCCATTTTTCTACGTGTCTTCCATTCCATCGTGGTCGTGGCTGATTGGATTTAACCAACCAAAACGACGGATTGATTTCCTTTTTAGACTTACACCGCAGGGTCTTTTCAAATCGGGATAAAGACGTAGCACATTGCCTGCTTTGGGTGTCTAAAGTTTGCTGCGTTATACTCCTGGAGACTTGTAGACGTAACTAGTTGGTTGGTTCCTATATTGACATGTCTCGATACACAGCATACTCCTCCAAGTAGTATAGTAAAAAGTCTTAGATGCACAACAGAACCTCAATCCCACCAAAACGATTCTCGCCACCCCCTAAATCCCAAATCCACCCGTCAATGTCAAAAACCTCAATGAATCCGCGACTTTGACGATTCAATTTCTCAAAGTAAACTACATTATTGATCTACCAACAGGACTTGATCTGCTGGATAATCAAGTCCATAACTGTGTGTACAAAATGCATGTTCGTCGAAAGGAAGGTTTTACCTTTTCCCGCTTTAGCCTCAACTTTATCTGCCATGTCCACATTCCGGCACAGCAAAATTACCGTGCTCAGACGGGTGGGTGGGTTGGCTGGTTTCCCCGGAATTAGGAAATATCGAAGCTTGATTCTTCGTTTCGACATGACTTGGAACTGTATATGTTTAGTACTGATGATGTGACCCGATTACCGCATAAAGTGGATCGAAACGAGTTAGCTTGATCTACAATAGTCTCATGCAAGACATGAACAATCATTATCAAAGCTACATATGTACAGAACAATAAATCAACCTAGTGATATCCCCAGATAGACACCCAACGTACGTCGTTACGCTTTACCGCTGAACACACAAATCTATACATTCCATCAACGTAGGGCGAAACGAACCGAGCCCGGGAACGGACGGGTCGAGCAAACAATTTACACGCAGTGGTTGGTAGACTTTCCAGAAGAGTACTGGCGCCGTGGTTTCTAGGCTATGCTAACGCAGGGGTTCTTTGAACCAAGCTTTTTTACACCGTGGATCGGACGTGAGGCGGCGTGAAACGCGGTTATATTTGACAGTGATTTAGCAACGCATGTGCCATACGCCATACGCATATCATTGTTACAATGAGGCGATGAAGTATCTGTCTGTGTTAGGAACCGAGTGTGGCTAATATGTACAGATATTTGAGATATACATACACATGCCATGACTAGGGGGTCGGGCCATGTGTCCTGGTTGTGTAGTACTTGTTCCTGATGGTCATTTCATCAGCGGCTGTGCAAATTCCATTGAAAAGATAATGGTACCGTGTTATCCAGTTAAGTCGGACTTGGAAAATTGCCCGGGACGGGTGGTAGTCAGCCGGAATTGATACAAGTATCCTTTTTACTCGGCCGATGTTATCAACATAGTTAACCCCTTTCTAACGTCGTGCATCCACGATACATGTCTCAGCGTCGCATTAAGCGGCTTGGTGGGGTGAATGTCGAAGCTTCATCTATGCTAGGAGCTATGAACAATGTTATATCACCAACACATAATCGAGGGGTCATTACATGCGTATGTATGTACACATGTACCAACCTGCAGCGTAACATACCATAGACAATCCAACAATAGAAAATCAACCCCCCCCCCCAAAAACACAAAACCGCTACAACATACGCAGACATCCCCACTTTCTTGTCTATATACCCCGCCAACCTGCCAAAAACCAAATTAATCGCTACACCCCTCCCCAAGGCAAGAACCCTCCGCGCCGCCTCCCGACTTTCTATTCAGAAATCGCCTGAAGAAGGGATCCTAGTGTATATACAAAAGTAGAATATATCTAACCATTAAGTAGACGTCTCGTCTCCTGACTTTGGCGTAGAGTAGGAAGGAAGATATACATATATTGTTTGCCTTGCGTCCTTTTTACATGCAAGAATTGACCCCACGATTTTGATACTTTTTGTTTCTTGAGTTTCTTAGTTTCCGTTTTTGGATTTTCTTAGATTTGATATTTTGGATATTTCAATATGACGAATGTAGACGTTGATATTCTTGTTATTGGTGCCGGACCTACGGGTCTCGGTGCTGCAAAGCGGTTGAACCAGCTTGTGAGTTGTAACCCCCACCCTTCTTCAGCCTATCTAAGAAAACTAACACTCAATAGGATGGTCCCTCTTGGCTCATCATCGACTCCTCCTCCAAAGCCGGAGGTCTCGCCGGCACCGATACTACCCCCGAAGGCTTCGTAAGTCCCTTCCCCCATCCCATCCCATCTTCGTCTCATAATCTAACCCATCCAGCTCTTCGACGTCGGTGGCCACGTCATCTTCTCCCACTACAAGTACTTTGACGACTGTCTCGATGAGGCTCTCCCCCGTGAATCTGATTGGTATAACCACCAACGGATTTCCTACGTCCGGTACAAGTCCCAATGGGTTCCCTACCCCTTCCAGAACAACATTTCCATGCTCCCCAAAGAAGACCAAGCGAAATGTATTGACGGGCTGATTGACGCCGCCCTGGAACATCGCGTTTCCAATACTAAGCCCAAGGACTTTGACGAGTGGATTGTAAGACTCATGGGCACTGGAATTGCCGATGTCTTCATGAGACCGTATAACTTCAAAGTCTGGGCTGTCCCAACCAACAAGATGCAATGCGCCTGGCTCGGTGAGCGCGTTGCCGCACCAGATGTCAAAAAGGTCATTCGGAACGTCGTAGAGGGGAAAGTTGCCGGTAACTGGGGCCCTAACGCCACCTTCCGCTTCCCCGCGCGTGACGGCACCGGCGGTATCTGGACTGCCGTTGCCGATACCCTTCCTACTGAGAAGAAGCGCTTCGGTGCCGAGAACCAGGTTGTCAAGGTTGATCCCGCCGCGCACACTGCCACGCTGAAGGATGGTAGCGTTATTACCTATGGCAAGCTGATTTCCACCATGGCCGCTGACCACCTGATTGAACAAATTGGGGATTCTGAGTTGACGACTGCGGCTGAGAATCTCTTCTACTCGTCTACCCACGTTATTGGCGTGGGTATCCGTGGAGACCGTCCCGAGCGTATCGGTGATAAATGCTGGCTCTACTTCCCCGAAGATAACTGCCCCTTCTACCGCGCAACAATCTTCTCCAACTACTCTCCCAACAACCAACCCGCCGCTGACATCCAGCTGCCCACCCAACAACTCGGCGACGGCTCCATCCCCACCGATACCACCGCCAAGTCAGGTCCCTACTGGTCCATCATGCTGGAAGTATCCGAGTCGACCCTGAAACCCGTCGACCACGCCACCATCCTCAAAGAGTGCATCCAAGGCCTCGTCAACACCGAGATGATCTCTCCCACCGACGAAATCGTCTCTACATACCACCGGTGCTTCGAACACGGCTACCCCACCCCCTCCCTTGAACGTGAAGACGGCCTCAAGGTTATCCTCCCCAAGCTCCAAGAATGGGACATTTACTCGCGTGGTCGCTTCGGTTCATGGAGATATGAAGTTGGTAACCAGGACCACTCATTCATGTTGGGTGTTGAGGCTGTCGATGCTATCACCATGGGCGCTGTCGAGTTGACGTTGAATTACCCTGATTTCGTGAATGGCAGACAGAACACGGAGAGACGACTTGATGGACTTGGTATGATGAAGAAGAGTGTTGTTACCGGCTTAAAGAAGGAGTAAACTTAACAAGTAGTACGGTCTTGTATATTGATATGAATAAATTTGTACATACATACAGCATTATCGCGTTTAAAGATGATCTGATGCGTACCACGACCGGGGAATCCCCCCGCAAACTATTATATTCTTAACATCCAATATGCATGTATCCGTGGTTGTAACCACCCCTCGCTTGAAGCCGAACCACATGCCTTACTCATCCTATATCGTCAATCACCGATCTCGTACCACGATCTGCCTACCAGGCAACACACACAAGCCAGTCCTGCCATCGCCAGCATTCACTAAAAACCACAAGCTTTTGCCAAAAAAAATTTGGATTTTAATTGAGTTGTTACAAGAAAAATAATGTTGCAGATAACCCGTAGACGCCAAGCCGTTGTGAATACAACCCAGCCAGTGCGCCCACATATTCCAAAAGATAACTAGAATCAAAAAAACAATACCCAAAAGATAAAATCAAATCACCATCCGAAAAGCGCCAAGAGGAAGAAGAAAAGGTCGTAAAGTATCGTAGCAACTGGGTCCCCAAATCAGGGCACCCTCCCCAGCTGTAAAGGAACAAAAAGAGTACAAAGGAAATCTAAGGTAGAAAAAACGAACAAAAAAGGAAACGAACAAAAAGTAGAACACTACAACCGTCCTTTACCGACGGGGAGTGCTGCGGTTCTTACGGCGTCTCCGCTCGGGAACGGCAGAGACGGAACGCTTCTCATTGGACTTACCAATGTTGCGTTCCGACTCTGGCTTCCAGGTGCCCTCAAACTCGTGTCTAACCATAGCTTGCGGGTCTTCGTAGCCTCTAGCTCCCATCTGACCCACGCCAGGAGAGAACCCGGTAATGGGGAGAACCACGACATCGCCGAGGCGGCGGGCAGAGGTCATGCCAGTGAAGTTCCTCCAGCTGATCTCTTCAATGGCCGGGGTGGCGGGAGAATCAACAGAGGCGGTGCTGGGCCCCGAAGTACCCGCGGGCTTGAAGTAGTGCGGGTCGTTGAAGTAGCTCATGATGGCGTCAGTCCAGACGGCAGGCCCGGTGAACTCGATGACGTTCTTATCGAGGGTTCCGTCAAGAGTGCCGGCGGCCTTGCGCTTGAGGGTCTCTTCGGTGATGCGGGAGATGACCTCGCGAAGAACGGGGTGGCCGGGCTTGGCCTTCATGGTCCATTGGCAGAACTGGATACGACGAGAGTACCACTCAGCCCAGTCCGGGCGGTCAGGGTCGGCCTCAATGCCAATAACAAGACCGAAGGAGTCACGGGGGACAGTCTTGGGAACCCACTCGGACGCACTCTTGAGAGCTTTAGTATCAATATCAGAGTAAATACCACCACGCGCGTACAGAATCAAGTAGCGGAAGAAATCGGCCTTGAGAACGGGGAGAGGAAGCGAACGGTAGGCATCAATAACCTCGGGAACAGCCGAGTAAAGAAGACGGACAAGAGGAAGGGCAACCTCGTCGGTGATGACCTCGTGGATGAAACCAGGGTGGTGAACCGACCAACTAGCCTCCTCCTCACGGAAAGCAAAGTCGGTATCGCCGGGCGTGTTTTTCCACGTCTGCCAGATATAAGCAGGGAACTTGGAAGAGACATCGTAGGTGTAAGTGTACTCGAGCTTGTCACGCAAAGACATCTTTGTCATGTCAACCATGGGGCGCTGCTTGGCAACTCCGTTAGAGCCGCCAGCGTTGGCTTGAACATTGGCACCGGCGGCGGAGTTGGTGGCGGATGAGACGGAGGAGTCGGCGTGGAGAGGGAGGCCAGAGTGTGATGAGCGGGTGCCGAGGAAGAAGACGGCTAGGATGAAGATGGCCGCGATTAGGGCGCGCCGGGGGGTTAACATTGCGGCGGTGGCGGTGGTGGCGGCGGTTATGTCGAGGGGGAGATGTAATTGTCGGTTTATAGATGACTTGGATGTAGGGCGTGAAGTAATCTGTGTGGTGTATGTAGAGGGCAAGAGAAACAAGTGAGACCAGCGTCACTTGGTGGGGTCTTTTTTTTTTGTGTGTGTGTGTGTCGTCTGAGTATGTTAATAGAGGCAGATATTGACGATGAGGAAAAAAGTTTCTAACATGGATCTCAGAACATAACCACGGGCGACAAGCCGATATTTAAAGCTACCTCGACGTTGAAGCTAGGCCCAGCGGAACTGCTCTGGAAGAAACGAACTCACGGGCTCCATACATCCCATCCAACGAGGGGCGTGGCAAAATCAACCAATCTGGGGCGTGTGCTAGACCAGCTAACACGCTAATACAAGGGCCAACCAGCCAGGGTGGGGGCGTGGCCAAAAAAGCGCGGACGATACGAAAAGCTCCTACTACCTATGGAGCTACGGAACGGGCCAAATCTGGAAAGATTGGGGGGGGTTGATAGCGCTGTGGTCCAAGTTGTAGGCTATATATTGAGAAGTGGTTACAGGGCGTCAAGTGGGCTGTTGCGGGCTGTGGAGAGGCGGAACGGCGGTCAGGAAATTTTGGCATTGGGGACACGCAAGCTGGGTTGGTGATATCAGGAAAGAGTGAAAAGACACGAGAAGGGAGGAAGGCGGGGATGGGGAAGGAGCTGGTGGAGGAATGGATTGGCAATTGGATTCATATGTGATTTGGAGATTAACCAAAAGAACCACAATAATTTGCCGCCAATGTCTTGACAGACATCTAGATCTAAACTGTCAGATGCCATCGAGTGGTAAAAACCCTAACCCGACAGAAGACCACACAAAAAAGTATGAATGACGTCCTCTTTGAGCCGCTTTATTCGTCCAGCTTACTAGTCTGACACATGAATTCCGTACTCCATGGTATGTCTCTAACTACATACGTACCCAAGGCACTGAATTTCCAACTTTGGTCGATTTGTCGCATCCCGAAACTAGACTTTTCCCCCGCAAAAATTCACCTCCATACCAGCGAAAATTTGTCCGCACACTTGTGGCCTGGATCTGGTCTTGGGCGATGTTTCCAATGGTTGTCGACTTGCGTCAGCTCCTAGCTTTGACTTGTTTGGAGTTTTTTTTTTTAAACCTCTAGAGGCAAAGCGGATAATCTATTTAGCAGGAACCGCTGTAGATCGTCGCAGCATTGCATTGACCATTCTTTTGTTAACCAATATTTTGTACATAAACACTAGGACAATGGGAATTCCTTAAAATAGTCGAGACAGACCACCGCGCCACATCGCTGAAATCCTCTCCGTTTCCACGGGCCCGTACAGCCATCAACATCAGCTAGAACCCGTCTAATTAGTGAAATTCCCCGGCCGTCCAAACAAGTCTACTATCTGAAGCCATCTCTGAATCAGACTCGCCACCCCCGACCCAGAAATACCATTCACGAGGAATCCTATTTGTGATTTTTCATGTTCCTGCGTTGAAAGCCACGTATATCTGCTCTCGTCGCACTCCGACATGGCAATTGGCAGGCCACTCCGGGGCGTCGCTACTGACATGTGGCGTGGTAGTGGCGGCTGAATGTTGGCAGGGACAAACAATTCATGGACAAACAATTCATGGACATACATTCATACTTGGTTAGAGGCATTACCGACGGATTTGGCCGGATAGCTGCTGCGTCTTGCTGCGCATGCTGCGGGGCGAGGAAGAAGGAGCTGGGTCTATCTAGCAAACATGAAGAGCTTGTATGGTACATATGTTTGTATGGATAGTCTGTGGAATTTCTGCATGTATTGGCGTTGAGTTCATCCATCCATCCCATCAATAACTCCAGACAAACGGGTGAAACAGTGTGGCCGTGAACCAGGTTTGCATCCCTCCATTCTTGATACACACCACCTAGTTGAGATCGACTCAAACACAAAGTTCCCTGGGAGATCGTCCCAGCTGCTTTACGTTTCATACCGATAAAATAGGAAATCTACATGTGTATGGACATACGCAGCTTGAACAAGGGAGAATCATCGAAACATGCCCGATGGGAGACCATGATCGGAGTGGCGGCGCTTCGGAGCACGAGCATTGGAAACCTGATGGTTGCATATGGAGGCGGCTTGGTGGTTGTTCGGCCCGTTTGCACGTAATCCTCTGATGTAAACATCTAGGATCATATTGCGGGTGAAATTTGGTGGTAACAACTGACAAACGATTGACTATTTGGATATGTTGTTCCTTGTCCTGGGTCTTTGTACAAGACTTCAAGTAACACATTCGGCAGTATCACTATGCGACATGTCTCTGATTCATCCTTTACCGATGACTACTCATCATGGTGTAAGTTCAACCTCATCACATCGATTATACAAAATCGGAAACATGTCCAAAGCTCAAATCCATCACACGTTCCGCCAAGATGCCATTCAACACCTGCCAGACTTAACTTAAATTCCATTCACCCATAGTTTTGCCCATGCCACCAAACTCTGAACAGCTTGCACGTTCGGTTTCCCCTAACAGCTACATATGCACATGCGAATCTACATACCTATCTACACACCGACCCCGACCCCGCTCCGTCCACAACGCAAACAATATTCAAGCCCACAAAACCCACAAACCCACAAAGACGGCCCCGGAATCATCGTGCCCGCAACACAATTCTTCTTCAATATTCCAGAAAAACCCTGATTACTCCTCACAAGTCTCCTTGAAGCCCTCTTGTCTCGTCCGTTGCTGACGCGGCTACTGCCATCGAGAAAAGAGGAAAGAAGGGGGAGAATAATGTCGGGATATAACGGCCAACGACGTTCGGACTGTAATGTCGCGAATATGCTTTCTGCTTACCGGTGTAACTTGTGTGGTATCCAAGGAAAAAGTGTATACGAGACCGGCACGACGTTTTATATACCGGTTTAACTCCTTTTCATCTCAATTATTTATAGCCGGTGTTTTACAGACATACGGCACAGATTGTGTTGTTTGACGGAAGTAACCTTTCTAAAACCTAGGGTTAAACATTATGGAGAAACTAGTAAAACTGAAAAATCTCAACAATTAGACAAAAACCCACCAAAAAAAACATGATCTCACCAACCGAAATCGAATCGGTGACCTTTCGATGGCAACTTGCAATTACAGTCGAACGTGATAACCAACTACACCATGGTGAGTTTCGACAGTGGTTAACCACTGCGCATGGCTTGTTGCTGCTCGAAGTCGTAGGATGGTTTATAAAGAAAACTTTCGTGCGGTCCAAACCCTTGCATATCAATTCACATGATAGGGTTATATCGCTCACCGAACAAAGAAATGGATTGGTTAGGCAGCTATTGTTCTAGAGCCTTGTATTGACTTGTCATGAGGTCACAATCCGGGAAAGTGCGTTCAAGTGTACAGCAATGTGCAACAATATAGAGCCATTGTCACTTCCCGCAGCACGTATTCTCGTAAGCTCAAGGTAATACGGATGCAACAGTAAAGTGCAGTTTCGAGGTGTTTGAGGTACAGGTCATCGGGGCGGTGGCGGACGGACAGGCGTCGGGGGGGCCAATTCGGCAACGGTAGTAAGTAAGTGGGGCGGAAAACGAAGATATGCTTTTGGTATATGTATCCGGACGTGATATATGAATACTAGGGGGGCGGGTTATCAACTTGTGCTGTATAATACACCTGGTTTTAGTGGACGGGGCGAGCGGCGCGAGGAGGAAGATCCTGGGCGCTGATGTGGGGGTGATGAAGGTGTACGGCTTTTCGGGCGATGAGCTAAGTAGATGGACTTATGGATTGGTGGATGACGTGGGACGAACCGTCAATTCGGACGTTGTACAAGAAGAGGTCATGGTATCGTTCTGGAACGTGGACCATGGTTGAAGGAGACTATTTGGGTTGTAGAAAATCAAATTGGGGAACATGAACATGGGCCTTTGTATGTAGGTGACCAGGAGGAAAACCATACGGGTTTGTGTCGCTTTATGAACCGGAGCCCCGGAGGATCCAACCGGCAAGATAGGACGGACCAATTTTAGTCACAACGGCATAACTGCTTTTTGAAACAAACGGCAGGTGCAAAAGAAAATCCACAATATGCCATCAAGCAAGGGCTTCAATAACCCCCTTTCCCTGGAAGCATAACCATAGGGATACAACTCGACGTGTTAGTCTTTCCTGATATGGCGATTCCTTAATAGGCCGTGAATAAGCTTGATGCCTGCACTGTGTTACCTATGTTGTTTAAAGGGGCGACGTGGTTGGTTGGTTGCTTTGGGAAAGAATAGACAGGCCCTGGGGGGGCATATTGTGGATGATCAGATGGGGCAAGAAGAATCCGTAGCTACCTGAATTGAGGACGGATTTGCCGGGAGAGGAACGATGGTCGACGTGTGATGGGCTGCAGGAATTTTGTGGTGTAGTGTTTTGCATGTCTTGGTGGCGTTTGAAATCTGGCTATAAAGGGTAGGAAGAAGACGGAGTAGAGAGATGACATTGTTCTGAGGATCTTGTTCATTATTCTGTTTTATTTTTATTAGATTACACCATGGATGAGATTGAGAGATATGACGGGGTCATTGTTGATCTTCACCCTTTAGCACCGTTACGAGAACATGAGTTTCTTGTTGCGAGAGATGTCATTAGGAAGTCTCGTGGATCAGAAGCTGGTCTTTACTTCCGGGAGATATTCCTCCAAGAACCTCCTAGAGACTCTTTAATCGTCTACCTTGAAGCTGAAGCCAACAAGTCACCACCAGAGAAACTACAACAAGTTCGCCCAAAAAGACACGCCAAAGTACAATATGACGTCATCGAAAATGGTACCACACGGTATACCCAAAGCACCGTTGACCTCGAGACCAAACAAGAGGTTGGTGTAACCACCGCTGAAAGCCACCAGCAGCCTTCATTTACCTTGTAAGTTATTCGGTACCGAAGATTAGCGTGTGACGATGGGCTGACGAACCGTGGCTATGTAGGGCTGAGTATCACTCGCTTCAGGATGTAGTTATGCAGTCGAGACTTTTCAGGGATGCCTTGAGCGAGTTTATTATCCCAGAGAGATTTAGGATATTGATTGACCCGTGGCCGTATGGAGGACCGGATAAGGAGGAAGGAGACTTACCGAGACTTATGCAGGGATTGGTATATTGTCAGGATACCACGAGTCAGAATCCGGATTCGAATCATTATTCATATCCTGTCCCGTTGATTCCCGTGATTGACGTTCGTCAACGCAAGGTTCTTCGTGTGGATAGGTTATCTCTTGACTTGGCACATCACGGGTGGACAACAGATCCCAAGACCGGTAAACCAACAGTCCCATTGTTCCGGAACGCCAAACCAGCCGAGTACGTGCCTGAGCTACTTCCTCCCGAAGTTACACCCAGGACAGATCTTCGACCTATCAACATCACTCAGCCTGAAGGACCATCTTTCTCGGTTACACCCGATGGATACATTGAATGGCAACGTTGGCGTCTCTGGGTATCATTTACCCCACGGGAAGGTGGCGTACTTAACAACGTCACTTATAATGGTCGCCCTGTCATGTACCGGATGAGTTTTAGTGAAATGACAGTTCCATATGGTGACCCACGTACACCATACCACCGGAAACAAGCATTCGACTTTGGTGACGGAGGGATAGGTCGAGCGGCGAATAACCTCCAATTAGGCTGTGACTGTCTAGGAGCTATCCATTATCTCTCGACACGATTGGCAACTAGTGATGGGAAATCAACCGTCAGTCCAAACGTAGTATGTATCCACGAACAAGACAACGGAATCGGCTGGAAACATACAAACTTCTGGACTGGCCGACCAGCGGTAACCAGACTCAGAGAGCTTGTAATCCAATTCATAATCACCCTGGCAAACTACGAATACGTCTTCGCCTATAAGCTCGACACAGCAGGAAACATCACAGTGGAGGTTCGTGCTACCGGTATGATCTCCATCGCCCCAATTTCCGAAGACATCAAAACGGCACCTTACGGACTCGTCGTTGCCCCTGGGGCCCTCGCACAGAACCATCAACATGTCTTTGCCGTACGAATGGACCCTTGCATAGACAGTTATCGAAACGGGGAGACCTGCGTGGTTGTCGAAAAGACTCAGGCTGTTCCTTTGAACGAGGGGATGAATATCCACGGGAACCAATTCGCTATATCACGAAGGATTGTTAACCAGGCAGAGGCGTTTGATGCGGATCCGACGAATAATTTGGCGGTGAGATTGGAGAATAAACGGGTGGTTAATAAAGTGAGTAATCGGAATGTGGGGTTCAAGTTCACACCGTTGGCGACACAGCTGTTATTGGCACATCCGGAAAGTCGACAGGCGAAGAGAGCCAAGTTTGCACAGCATCATGTTTGGGTTACGGGGTATCGAGATGGAGAGTTCTGGGCTGGTGGGGAGTTTACTAATATGAGTACCGAGGAAGACGGCGGTGTAAGTGACATGGTGAAACGAGGAGATTGGTTCGATCAATCGGCCGAGAAAGAAGGAGAAGGACGACTTAGTACGCCGGTAGTCTGGAGTGTATTTGGCCTAACACATAACCCTCGAATGGAGGACTGGCCAGTCATGTAAGTTATACGCTATCAATAACCCATCCCAACTAACCAATATTCAGGCCCACCGAAATCCACTCATTCCAAGTGCGTCCAGCCGACTTTTTCGAATATAACCCCGCTCTAGACATGCCCACGAACAAGGACAAAACCAGTGTCCTGGTGCCCGCTACAAAGCCCGGCTGTCCCGGGTGTGAATAGACTGATTCTCTAAGCCTTCTCGGGAGGGTTAATCTTGAGAGAAAAGTCAATGTGGGGAACACCCTGGTGGATGGCGCTGGTAGAGATGATATCGATATCTGTAATGACTAGTTAGACAAGTTTCAACATGACCAGACTCATTGAACATACCATTGCAAACATATCCCGCCGCATTCTCCATGGTTAAGCCACCAGACACTTCCAAAAGGAACTGTCTCTTTCCGACCCATCGCTGCTTCAAGCTGGCCGCGGCAATCTTGACACCATCACCGGTGAAGTTATCCAACATGACAACATCGGCTCCAGCGGAAATAGCTTCATCGGCTTCTTCCTCACTTTGCACCTCCACCTCAATCTTCACACTGAACCCCGCAACACTCTTGGCCGCTGCCACAGCCTGCGTGATACTGCCCTTACTCCAAACATGATTATCCTTCAACATAACCATGCTCGACAAGTCATGTCTATGAGCATCCGCCCCACCCACCAACATGCCATACTTCTCCACCACTCTAAAGCCCGGCGTAGTCTTTCTCGTGCCCGCCAAACGTCCCGTGAATCCCGCCCCAGCAACCAACTCCACCATCTCCCGACTCCGACTCGCCACGCCGCTGCACCGACTCATCAAATTCAGCGCAACCCTCTCTCCCAACAAAACCCCCCTAGCGGGTCCCGAGACCCTCGCAACCTCAATCTTCCCGCCCGCCGGATCCAACATGGTCCCCTCCGTCACCCGCCATTGGATCTCACAACCGCACTGCGCAAAGATCTCGTTGACGAATGGCACGCCGGCGAGTACGCCGGGCGATTTACACCAGAGGGTGGCGGTGCGCGGTACTTCGCCGACTACGAAGCCGCCGTAGTCGAAGGAGGGTGTGTCTTCGGCTAGCCAGGCGGATACGTCGGTTTTCCAGGATGGAGGGAGGAGATGGGCGAGGTTGCCGTGGTCGAGGGGGGATGAAGAGTTGGTCATTTTGTTTTGTTTGGTGGGTTTTGCGCTGCAAAATTGGAATTGGTGAAGGTACAGTGTGTTATATAAAGGTTGACCCCACCATCGTCTGGTTTGCGAAAATAATGACGCTGCTTAAATAGTCCGTGGGAACCCTGGACAAGGGTTGAATTAAAGTGATTACTAAGGGATGCGGGACTTGATTGGGGGTTTTGTTACACAGACGAGGTATCATGTTACGTTTGATGATGTAATGGCGAAACAAATGCATTGGGAGATGGAAAAACAAAATTGACTGTCGGCGTTAATAGTTCGAGTGCCAAAGTCAACAACTTGCGTAGCAGAGCCATCAGTCCGAGCACCGGAATCAAGAGTAGGACGTTTGAAAGGAGTTTAACCTTCTTCATACCCACGAGCCATGTCAACGTGAATGGTGGATTAGACGCTTCTGTGTTCATTCTCGATGGGCTCAGGTGTGAGAAGAGCACGGGAATCTTTGGTCATAGGCTTGACACCAATTCAAAAAATCAAGCACAAGCAGCTTTTCTCTCAACCTTGTAGTTATCGGCCACGACAATCACGGCCACTTCGATTCATCCTTGGACACTAATGGATTACATATGTCTGATACAGCGGGTTGTTTGCACGAGAGGCACGGTCGTAGTATGCTCCGTTGACTGGCTTCTGTTTGGTGACTGGTTTGAAACGAGGTCTCCTTGGTTTATCCAATCCAAGTGTGGCTCTGGCACTAGTACGTTCTGGCGTCTTCTCCGCAGGCTTCTTGTTCTTGCGATGGATGTTGAAGTTGGGGAGTCGGAAGCCTTTATACCCGCGCTTTGTGGAGTGTAACCGGAGACGGAAAGTCTTCAGTCGTGTCATGCTTTGAATTGCCATGGGACGAATCCATGCAACGCTATAAAACTCTGTGGGGGCCCCGCGGATGTTACCACCGGGGTCAGCGACGCCCACACGCCTGGCGTGGATTACATTTGGAATTGTGGATTCAGTAGGTGCTGCCATTGGCTTGACCACAAGATAAAAGGTGCCTGCCCTTGTCCCGGAATGATGAAGCCCCAGGAGTAAATTGACTCGCATCAACTTGGGGATTTGAGCTGAGATGTCATCTGTGGAGTGGGCCCCTGGATCTTTCCGTGACCGATGCGGGCCTCTAGCAAGAACTACTAAATGTTTGTCACTCAATCCATTCAATCCATTCATTTTAAGACCCATGCGCCGAATTAAAGAAGCTCGCTTTGCCATTGGGGTCAAGTGATGAAATATGGGAGCTGATTTGTAGACTTTGAAACCGCCGTATATCTTAATATACCACGTTTGTCTAAACATGTGGGCCCAAGACCACGTGGGGAAGTCATCACACCTGATCACCGTGGCATCAATACGGTATTGCGACCACATCAAGTTTTTTCTGATTCTTTGTGTGCCGATCCCATAGATGTGTTCAACCCCCTTAGCTTTCAAAAACCCTGATATGGCGTTAAGTCTGTCGATCGGATACGTCAAGGAACGGCCAATATATGATTTTAGAATCCGGTTAAGAGAGCTTGTGATACCCGGGCAACACTCATTGTCAGGCTCAGGTATCTGCCCAAGTGCCGCATGATGGTATGTTACGGTTGGACAGTTTATATGCCAGGCAAGTGTGAAATCTGTCATGTAAAGACGCCGAGAAGAAAGATGCTCTTCTTGTAGTGTCCATCCTCGTCTGGCCCACTCAGGTTCATATCTATCATCATAGTCGTACCATCGATCTATGGTGCCTGTAATGTCTTGGAACTCGTCGTCAAAAAATGATCGCGTAAAATTACGGCTATAACCGTACAACCCCGAGTTGATGTCTTTCTCCAATGCGCAGATAATTGTCAACCACGAGTTGGTGTAAATGTCTCCCATTGCATGAATTTGTTCGGCCTTTTCCAAGTTATCGCCTTGAGTAATGCAGTAGCGGTCAACCCAGATGTATGGAATACCGAGGTCCTTAGCTAGTTGCATACAGTCATAAAGAGTTCTGGACATGGTTTCGATAGACAGGAATCCAGGCGTCATAAGTTGAGATTCGTTCTCCTTGGTCAGCATGTTGGCATCGTTTGAATCCCATCGGTAACTGATGGCGGAGTATTTGACATGGATATTTCCAATGTGGACAACGCATCGCTGTTGTACGTCAATAAGACGAAATAAATCAGGGAACTCTGGAGACAAGATTAGCTTAGGACATCAACAATGAAATATTGTGGCTTACGGCTATCATGTCTATCGGAAGATAATGTCGAACTTAGTGAACACTCTTCCAAAGCTGTATCTAGCACGTTGTTTAGAAATATAGCATCAAATCGAAATATTTCGTACACGATGTCGAGCTGCTTTTGGGTACTTCGTCGGGGTATCTCTAAGTCTCCGGCGTACTCAATTTTTGGCCGGTTTTCTCCCTCCAAGTACCATTCCCACGAGAGTGTAACCATTAAGGAATGATTTAATCGCCACCTTTGCACCAACATTACATATCCCATGCAGCCGCCCAACTACCGCCTTTGCTGTTTGAAAACATATTGAACATCCGAATGTGAGGCCCAGTCGTGCTAACGCCGTATCATCTGTCTCTTTCAGGAATATGTTCAATGGTTTTTGTTCCTCGGCACCCGGTGCTTGCGGCATAGAAAGCAGCTGCTGTATATATGACTCTCCAATTGTCCACCACTCGAGATTTGTTGATCGTGAGCCGCCAGCTGGAAATATTTGAGTATACATCCCATCACCGTTTTTATCCAAAGTGGCCCCAATATTTCGCTGTATGTACTCCTCCTTGCAGGATCGACAACCTTCAACTACCGTATAGCCAAGAATCATGTCGATACAGGCGGCGCACCAACCTTGGGTTGTACCGGATTCTGTAACGGCTCGGCGATTATACTCAGCACAAGCCTCGCCGAAGTCATTATCTCCCTTTACATGCGCAATTCTTTTAGCAGCCTATTACTGTTAGTTTGACGCACACAGGGGAAGTTCTGCGAACATTTTACCTCGCCAGTTTCCTCATAGAAGACCAAGGCATAGACCGATCCGGAATATAAACCTATGTCTGTAAATTGCAACTCAAACATTGTTGTATTTTCGTCAAGTTTAATCCACGGTGATTAGCCATGGATATCAAGTGTGTTGTTTTCCGCAACCATGAAAAATGTCTAAATATCAGCAAGCCTAGTAAACATGCCTTTGGGATCATGCAACCTGGGTCCTTGATAGGCCTGCATAAAAGTGCGGGGTATGGTTCAATCAAACATGCGCCTCTGAAAGTATAGAGAAATCTTCCAATAAATATGCAGGTTGACGGGCATAGTTGCAATCAAACCTCGCCCCCAAATAGACAGTCGGCGCCTCGTAGGATATTTAACCAATAAGAAATGCAATACCATTTTTTCATGGTAGGTACTATGTATACACAATACTACAACACATTCGAACCTGCTCTCGACACCTTGTAATGTTTTTTTGCTGGCAACTTCAAACATGTTCAAATTTCTACATGATAAACAGTAACTAAAGACATGGAACAATATCACATGGGGATCATTACTGCCGGAAAGCGGAAACAAAAAAAGGGAGGATACTGAGATGCCGACTTCATTTTGGCCCGACGTTGCCTGGAGAGCCGTCGTATTAACAGTTAGATCTAGTTAGGTAGACGTTAATCAAAACAGCAACATCAATAACAACAACGGAAACAAAAATAACGGTCCTTACTTCTCCAAGCACGAGGGCAGCCAGTCCACCCAAGGTAGTCGTCAACGCCCCTCCGTCTTCCAGTCCGTCAGCCCGAGGAGCAACGTTCGCGTGCTACTTGGTTAACCGAGCGATCTATTACTCACACTACTCTCATTAGGACTACAATGGGTCTTTTACGTCGCATAGCCCACTAGGGATAGTTGTTGTATCAAAAGTTTGCTTTAGATTGATCGGAAAAGCTATCAATCCAAGCTCAGGCACTAAGTATTGACGACTTGTTGTATGATGGTTCGACATACAAGGGGCTATGTATATTTTACACTGCAGCTTTCACAACATTGACAAGAGTCACACTTGCACGTATAATATGTATTCATGCTGGGTAGGATGATTTCATGTGACAGTGGTACTAAAAAATCAAGTATAGGCGGTGACTAGAGAAAATAAACATCGTGCTGACCCTATTATAATTAGTCAGGTTTCACACAAACAGTATATGTATGTACACCAATCTCATGTATTACTATTAACTACTAACTACCATCACAATTCTCTTCAGCGAATTCCATCTCTACACAGCCTAGCCATATAAACCAAACCCACCCCCAAAACTGCAACCTGCCCCGCAACCGCCCAACCCGGGACACCTCCCAAGAACACCGCAATGGCCGTCCCGTTCTCTCCCAACAAGACATGTCTTCTCAGCACCTCAATCTCCCCGGCACACCTCCCAATGGCCACGGCCCCATCCCCTCCAAGCCATGTCCATCTCCCCGCTAAAGTCAACAATGCAAAAATGATGGGGACCGCAACAAATGGCCACCAGAAGTTGAATTTCTCCGCCGTCTTCATTACACCCGGCGCCCAGACAGCGTAACTCCCAGCGATCAACGTTACGCCCGCCATCAGCGCGGCGGCACTAGATAGGTCGGCGCATGACCTGGTCTTTTCAGATCTATGCCCAAACATGGCAACAAGGAGGTCATCTACATCATCCGCAGAACTACCCGCTGGTCCCATATTCGGGCGGGCTGCTCCAGCTCTGATAAGGGATACCCTATGCGTGAACATAGCAAGCATGATAGCCGGGAAGGGTAAAAACTTGTGCAACGACAATGTAGCTTGGACACTAGGCACGTCAATATCGGGAACCATTGGGATTCTAGCCAAAGCCGCTGACACGACATGGTTGAAAATGTAAGAAATCAACAAGATCTCAAAAACTATAAAGACAAATGTAAGCTTGAAAAGCATTGACAGCACATTGTCGTTCATAGACTTCTGAATCTTGAACACCAAAAAGGTGAAGGTAAACCAAGCCGATATTTCAAACGGAATGGTGGTAGCCGTCGTCATCATCAACATACCGAGAACCCCCTGGAGCAGGTTCAACCGAGACAAAACAGTAAAGTATCTTCCCCAGGAGACATCCCGCGTGTTGACAAAGTACCAAGAATGTCCATAGACCGACAAAAACACAAACAAACTCCGAATGAAAACCCCAATCTTATGAATCCATAGAGTATCGCGCGTAGCAAGACTCCCCAAAACAACAGCCACGCTCAAAAATCCCTTCATCCCATCCGTCTGTCTCCGAGAAAGAAAGTTAATTGACGATGTGTAAACCTCCTTCCTCTTCTTCAAAAGTCCTTCCCCAATAAGTCCCACGCAAGCCACGGCAATACCTATCACCGGCCAGAACTCGGAGTAACTCACAGCTATCTTTGGGAACACCGGCATCCGATCGATAGCATACGCATAGCCACAGACAGCAAGCACTTTAATCCCCATGCCGGCAACAACACGCACCCGAGTCCCGCCAACGGCCATTCCTGGTCCGGCAACGACGGCAAGAAGGGCAACCCCGCATAATAGGGCGGGGAGGAAGTTTAGCCAGGATTTCCAAAGGGGAAACTCGACGCAGCAGGTTCCAGAGAGATGGTTGACATCCCAGGGAAGGCCAGAGTTACACCGGGCGTTAAACAACAAAGACGTAGCAATCTCTTGGACACGTCTACTGGCGTGAAGTCCGTCATAGTTGTAGCCTCTTTCACCCGCGCTGGTCATCATTTCTTCCAAAGACCAGAGCACATGTGACTTTTCGTCAGCGGGGAGACTACGGAGGATAGATTGCATCATGAGTATCCGAGTGGGTGTTAAAGTGACGGTACGTTCTGGGGTGAGAAGCTGTGGGAACGGAGTTACAGGCGGAACGATAATGACCGACGACTTTACATCAGCAAAGTCGTACTTTCCAGGCCAAGAACGACGAAAGGCATTGGTCTGAATAGACGAGTCGAGAACAGGTCGGACATTATGAAGACCTTGGTTAAAAAGGTCAACGTAGTTTTCTCCGCCATGGCGTGCAGCCCAAAGCCCCGGTGTTCCAAGAACCAGCAAAGCCGGTCTCTCTCCACCAACCCAGTTGGCAACAATCCTCTTTAACGAGGTAGAGTTCATCCACGGGTCATATACAAAGCGCGCCTTGATGCCCTCCACCGTCATATTCAAATCACTAAACTTGTCGCCTCCAGTAGAAAAGTCCAAAAGCGCATTCTCCTCGACAAAATGGTCAATCCGGTTCGTCGCAGCCCAGAAGAACTGACGAACGGTAGAATCGCCCACAAAAACAACTTCCGCCTCACCGGCTAAACACCCCATCAAGTCGTCGCGCGTATACTCATGTAGGACACAATTCGGAGCCGTCCAGTTAGGAAAGTGGGGACTTTCATCCCACACGCCGCCGGTGAAGATGCCGCTGCATTTATTTTGGTTTTGTGTGTTTGCTGCGGTGGGGAAGTTAGGGGTATGTAATAAACGATAGTATGTCTAGTGTGACCGAAGGAGTTGGTTATTTAGTCGTGTATGGAGGTACAAAAAACCTCCGACATCAAGGGATAGATGGATAAACCGAACCGAGACTCAGAGTGAATGGAGGTCCAACAACCAGATAAACGGAACCAAAAACGTACCTAGGAACAAGGGCTCGATAAAAACACGAAGAAGAACCGCCAAGATGACGAAGCGACCGAGTTTCCCGAAGATGGCCGCCATAGTGGCGTTTATTCGTATTTGGATCGCGGTTATCAAACAACTACAACAGAAAACAATCTACAGACAAACAAACCCGCATGGCATGGCTTCCCCTGTTTTTTTGTGAATTCTCTCTTTCCTTCTTTCCTTCTCCTCCTGTTCGCCCTCACAAGGAGGGAAGGGGCGTCATCGCAATGGCTTTCTTATTTCGACGTCCGTTCATGCGCCTATACCGCTTGGGTACATGCACTTTTTTTTTTTACCTGGTGGGCCAAATATGGGAGGCTTATCGTGAGTATGTGGGAATTACATACGAATCTTGGAGTCCACTTTGTGTGGCTGTCAATGGTTTCAAAAAGACGTCAACACGTCATTTTGTCAGCTCATTCGTTCTTGGTAACATACACACACATGTAAATATTTTCAAAGATCCCACCTGCGGCAAAGTCCCGCTCGCCAACCAGAAATATATCCCACCATCGGTCATCCCCAACCGCCCCCAATCATCATGATAGCCTTGCATAACCCTATTTAGTAGGTAACCCAGTAAAGATGTCAACACCTGTCAGTATGAATCTGCCAGGTGTATGAGCCCCACTCTATTTTCTACAAAAACTCTCACGATGGGCTGGATAGCTTCAATTCTAATTCTTCTCCTCAACCGTCTTGTGCCAAGCTCGATCCACGCTCTTCTCTGCGCGCCTCTTGAGCCGGACAAAGATGATTTCTGGGGTTTTCAACTTTGGAATTCTTTGATAGACGAGATGGACGCTTTCCAGTACACAGAGATCTTTGAGTGCAGATGCTTGTCGAATTTTCAAACCACTCTACCAGGCAATTTGCAATTAATCTCGGTGACATTTTATCCAGTGAAGATATGTATCTGTATCTGTTTCCATAGACGGCGACGTGCGTGGACAACACACAAAGTTATTCTGAAGCGCCACTGCGTGTATCCGACCCATGGGTCAACTTGAACTCGGGTTTCCGATGGTTCGTTCGTTTGGCTGTGATTGTCTTATTGTTGGCGAGATGCAGCTAGTCACTTTGCTAAGAGTCCACGAATCGGTAGATTATTCTAGCTGTATAAAGCCAGTATCTGTATTCATAATGTCTAATTTTGTCTATGAATGATGCTCAATAAGCGGATGATGTAAATCACATGTCACATAAAAAGAAAATAAAGGAAAAGAAAGACGTAGTCAAGTTCGTAACAACGAAAAGACAAAGAGCCTTAGAAAAGGGGTATAACCACGACTATACAATGCTCACATGTCATATCATGACATTAAACAAAGAAAGTCGAAAAAAAAACGGAAAACATCAGATTGAACATCCAACATTTTCCGGACCCTCCGGCTTCCCAAAAGTCCAGCGCATAAAAGCAAGCCAAAATTAGAATATAGGCAGCCCAGCAATAGACCACCAACGTCACACGCAACTAAAAAAGCTGCGCGCAAAGCTGATAGTAAGGGGAGTAGAGGCGCACACCAGACCAAGACACAACAAGGCCGGTGTGGAATAGAATAATAAGAAAGAGAGACATTTAGAGGAGAAGAAAAGGAAAAGAAGAAAAATCGTGAAGAGCATAATGAATGGCATCCAAGGCCACTGAGGCAAGCGGACCGGTTAACCGCTGTAAGATGATAAAAGAGAGATGACAAAAAGGAAAAGCGCGTGAATCGTAACATGTGATGAGACAGACAGACCAGACAAGTTCAAAACTTCATCTACTCCATGGCTCTCCGTCTAGCTCCATCAAGAGACGTCCGGGGGGAGATATCCGAACAGTAGTCTTCCATACATCTCTTTGAGCCGGCGCCGAAAGTCCAAGAGAAGTTCTCCAGCATCTCCAGCTGTTCCTTTTGTGACTGGGTAAGAACGATTTCGCGAGGATCCGTTGGTGTAGAAGCTGTAGTGGCAGCGGTGGGAGCCCGTTTCTTGCGGAAAATGCGGTTGGTGTAAGAAAGAAGCGAGTTCAGAGACGGACGAGCCGAAGACGGAGTGGACGGGGTAGAAGCCTCCGAGGTGGTTGAAGTCCGAGAAGTAGACGGCGTTGAAGGGGTACTGCTGGCGGTAGAAGACGTGGAGGACTTGAAGCGGGAGAAGACGCGGCTAAAGGAGCCGGAAATGGAGGAGAGAGTCATTTTGGGGGGATTGTTGATGTGAATGTTGGGATTTGATGATAATCGTAGTGAAGAGGGCAGATGACCCAGTTGATATAGTAACACACAAAGTATTCTTGGGTGGTTGGTTGGTAGGTGCAAGCAGCAAAGACGTGGTTAAAGCGACGAGGATCTCAAGGTGGTCAATGTGAATGGACGGATAAATGCTTGGTTGGTGGGGATCAAATGCCTTAAAAACTCAATAGTCAAAGTTTTTCAAAAGAAAAAAGAGAAGACAAAGAAATCGAAGAAGAACAGATGCAGTCCAAATCAATACTTTCAAAAGCAAGAAGTCCAAACAAAAACCTCGGTAGTTTCCAACTTAAAAGCAAACTATAAATCAACAAAATGGTGGGTTCCAACAAGTAGTCAAGTTGAACTTTACCTTCTATATCAGGAACCTACTTCCTCTTTATACGTGACTTTAAAACCTGCCGAAAAAGCCGGGAGCCCCAGCTGTTTTTAGCGTTCAAAGTTTCCTAATTAGGAATAGTGCGTTGTGAAAAAAGCCCACCATTAGTTTTTTTTTTTTTCCTTGGTCTTTTTTAGAGGGAGGATATATTGGTGCTGATTAGGAAAGGTGGGGAGAGACAAGTTCTATGGTAATTGGAGACTTGGTAGTGTTCTGTGACGCTAATGGGCCTGGATTTTTGATAGGTAGATACCAGCCGGATAGACGAATCCGGTTCGGCGTGGGGTTTCTTAGGTCGGGATTAGTGGCCCTCGGGACGAGGAGGTCCTAGCATGCCCTGTCTTCTACCCGCCCGAACCACTACCCGCCACTTTAGTCAAGACCATGTCAATATCGAGATGGACGTTGTCGATACTTGTTGATATCCAACCAGTCTCCCTTCTTCCGCTCATGTTCAATGTTCACGGAAGGCCCGAGGCGCTCGTCACATTCCATTATTCTGTTAATCCGTACTAAACGATTCCAATCACACACGTCACGCTGCCATTTGTTTAGATGTTCCCCCTTTTGATCCTTTAGTTCTAAGACTAAACAAAGGAGTCTACGAAACACTATATACTGTACTGACCATGGTGGTTCACAGAAACATCTGGGACCTGCATTTCCGAATATGTATCTTCGTTCCTCTACCAGTCACCCGACCAGACACCCCACAAGTCAACGTCGTGTCCCCGTCCATCACTCAATCGCTCTTTCTTATCCAATTAACTACTTGCCCTGCAAAAAATGCCCTGCAAATGCACTACAACCTGCATATTCGCCTCTATTTCCCCTCGTTCCTTCCCTACATACCGCACACGTGTCTCGCCTCGTCTGCACGATAAAATGGTCATATAGGGTCCATCAACCCTCAATCATCTCCCCCGCAGTGGTAGGAATCTTTAGCACACGAATCCCATAAGTCTGGAAGACCCGTTCCTTGTGTAATCGGACAAGACCGCTCGGACTGTGAAAAGGGAAGAATCCCGAATGATTTTCCGCACGGATTCCCTTGTAAGAGCCGAAGAGAAGAAAAGCACGACCAAGTTGAATAAGACGGACGGGAGAAAAAAAAAGTGAATGGCTGGGTTTCAAACAATTGGCAAAAGAAAAGTATACTGGAGAACGGGAAAATGCCCGAGGCTGGGTCAATCTAGACCGAGGAATCATCTTCATAATTGGCCACATTCATTCGGCCCTTCACACATCCTCACAAACGGCATTTTCCATCCCCGCCATCAACAAATGTATTGACATCCTTCGAGAACCTCGCCACGGCCAAACTACCCTCCTATTTCTCCCTATCAAAAACAAAGAATGGAAAAGTAGAAAAAACTCAACACATCACATTACCCTCATCCAAGACACCAAAAAAACCAATACATGTTAACCCAGTTAACCCTAACAATGACCGTATGTGAATCCCAGCTCAATTGGGAAATGAACATGAACGATAACACATATCGATAAGCCCTGGAACCAAGTCAACGACGTCAGCCTCATTGCGCCGGATATGCGACGAACGGAGAAAAACAGAAATTGAGATTTTACCATTGTCGCATTATGTACCATTTGGCTAAGAGCCTGTATATGCTGGCGACCAGCAAGGAGGGTAAGTGTATTTGTATAGTGATAGCTGTGTAGGATGAGTAACCCCTTACTAACATGTCCTAGAATACTCGGTAATCCTCCTCGGTCTTGACAACGCCGGAAAGACCACTTTCCATGAACAAATCAAGGCCATGTTTAACCCTGACCATCCGACACCCCGGCTCAAGACAGTTCCGACCGTGGGCCAGAATGTATCGACTATTGACTTGCCGGATATGTATATGAAGGTGTGGGATGTCGGCGGGCAGATGTCTCTAAGACGGCTCTGGCAGTCATACTATGCGAGTTGTCATGCGATTGTGTTTATCATTGATAGCACTGATATTGGCGATGGCACATTAGAAGATCTTGCTGCTGCTTCTGCGGCGGCGCCAGGGTCAGACGGCGATGGAGAGCTCGTGGGTAGATTGGAAGAGTGCCGGTTGGTCCTGGAGGATGTCTTGCAGCATTCTGATACAGAGGGTGTCCCATTGTTGGTGTTGGCGAATAAACAGGATCGCGAAGATTGTGTAGAAGTGGTGAGGATTAAAGAGGGTTTGGTCAAGAAGGTCTTTGAAGGTGAAAAGGCGGATAGTATCCGTGACTCAAGAGTATTGCCTATTAGTGCGTTGACGGGGACCGGTGTTAGTGAGGCTGTAGAATGGATTCGGTCACGGGTAAAGTGGAATAAGGAGAGTAGACCACCTGTTATGCGGTGAAGAGGAAAGAAGAAGTTCATTACTAGGAGTTGGGCGTTTCTGTTTCGGTTTATATCCTGTTGTTTATATCAAAGGTACATTTTGTATTGGATCCTATTCCATGGGTATCGTATGTTTCATCATATCCTATGACTCTCTATCGTTCTCTGCTCTCAACTCCGCCATGAAGCCTCCCTTATCCCGTCCTTTCTCATCAGCCGCCAACTTTTCCTCTATCAACGCTGTAAACTCCTTAACCTTTGTCGCCGCCATAGAACCACACTTCAACAAGCTCACCGCATCAACAGCAACTCCTCCAAGCTTCACCATATGACACACTTCACCATGCTTATTCACACTGAAATGCACCGCACTCTGACGCAACTGCTCCTCCAACCAAGTTCCATCCACCAGCACTATCTCCCCATGCTCCCCATAGAAATTAAAAGTAACGCAAAGCGGCGAATGCAACCAAGAAAGCGCCACAGGCTCTCTCTCCGCCGCCGTATAAATCGTGACCACGCCGCCCTCAACCGTAGTATCCGGTCTTTTGAAATGTCTCAAAGCCGCCACCATAGCCAGACAGGCCGCATCGACTAAGTTCCCGTCATTTGAAAGTACATGCACGTCAACCCGGATAGCCCAGCATTTCTGCCCCGCGATGAGACACAATGACTCGGTATCTAAGGCACCGGAGCGGCGGATGGTTTTCTCGAGAATGCGCGAGAGGAGTAGCTCGCCTTCGTTTGGCCGGTTGACTTCGTGGGCGGGGGAGACCATGGGGGAGAATTCGGTGGAGATGGTGAAGATGCCGTCGAATGGGCGGTCGATGTACGGGACGGAGACTTCGGCGGAAACTTTGGCGAGGATTCTATGGCGGTATGAGTTAGATTCGGTTTGGATTGGTCATGGTAGTAGATGTAATAACTCACCTGGTGTTGCCAAGTGTGACTTCAGCGACGCCATAATCGGCGCCAAACGAGAGATCTAGTGACCGGTATTGGTCAAGTTTACGACCATCTAGTCTCTGTCCATCTTGTAGCGCCAGCAGGACAAAGTCCTTTTCAATCCGACTAGGCTCAGCTTCTCTAGGCATTGTGATATGTAGATGAATGAAAAAAGAAGTCAAAATGTTAAATGCGATGGTGATATCATCACCAAGCCCGCATCCCACATGCTTCTTCGCCGTGCTGCTTGCTGCTTTGGGAAGCCATATTTTTTTTCTGCCGGGCGGTAAGGTCGCGTTACAGGGGGGTTTAAAGAGCGAAGGAAGGGTTACTTTTGGGTGTAGTTGATATCCAAGCTGTCGCAAACCATCAGGCGAGTTGAATCCGCCACATTTTTCTTCTTCTTTTCATCATCATCAATCTCGCTATAAAACCGCAAAAATGACATCCGCTCACCGTCCCACATTTGACCCCGTAAGTCTCTTCAATCGCTGTGCAAATAATCGTCCAAACTAACACACTTTAGGCCCGTGGTAAAGAAGCCCTTCGCGGCCCTGGTTTCCACCAAAGACTTCTCCCCGCCCACACTCAATTAAAATACCGCGCCGAGAACCCCGACGACCAGGAACCCGATGCGACGGCGCAACTATTCGCCGACGAAGCCGCGCATTTCGCCCGTGTGGGAAAATCAGATAAGCGGAAGGCTGTTGCTTCGCCGGATGACGAGGAGGGTGATAATGAGGATATCCGCGAGTCGTTGAAGAGGGCCGCGAGGGAAATTACCGGGGCAGACAAGGATGAAGAAGGTAGTGAAGAGGAAGGAGAAACTGTTGAGGGGCCTGTGGCGGTGAAGAGACAAAGAGTTGAGCGGGAGGATGGCGAGGAAGATGAGGATGAAGATGAAGATGAAGAGGATTATAGTGATGACAGTGAGGAAGACAGTGACGATGAAGAGGCGGCGTTACAAAGGGAACTTGAAATCATTCGGAAAGAACGGGCCGAGAAGAAACTTAAAGAGGCACAAGAAGCCGCGGCACGGGAGGCAGAAGAGGCGGCGGAGAGAGATGAAGAGGTTCTGACGGGGAATCCCTTGTTGAATAAGCCGGATTATAGCATGAAGAGACGGTGGAACGATGACGTGGTTTTCAAGAACCAGGCGCGCAAGACAGAAGATAAGAAGAAGGAGTTTGTTAACGATGCGGTTCGTTCGGATTTCCATAGACGGTTTATGGACAAGTATATTAGATAGAGAGGGTTACGGGCTTTTTCTTTTGTTTGCATGATTAACTAGTTATGAATTCTTCACCAACATCTCCTCAATCTCGTTGAACACGGGCAAAATCCTCTCGTACACGTCAAAAACCTCGTTATCATAGCCCTCTCCAACCTTCTTAATAGCCCCTTCTTCCTTCCAGCGCCGTCCAATAAACTCATCAAAACTTTCTCCACCTTGACTTTCGAATCCCCAAACAGCTCGATACGCACCACCCAAGGCGCACGCATTCCCCCCCACATCCAAAGTATATACGCCCTCCGACCCGCCCAGAACCTGCCCAACAACCTTCTGAATCGCCGGGTTCAAAGATCCACCACCTACAAGGTAAATCCGTCTCGGCTGGGCGGGAAGACCGTCGGCTTGGGAAACTAGCGCGTGGGCACGCAGTTTGAGACTGAGGAGTTGGGATTCGACGATTGTTCGGGCGTCGAGGGTGGCAGGCCATGTGCTTGGGGTGGGTGGGTTGTGCGCTTCGTAGCGGTGGGTGCCGGCGGGGACGTTGGGTACGATTTCGGGGAGGTCGAAGTAGATTCCGAGACGAGGAGGGTCTTCGGAAGTCTTTTGGTGGAGGGGAGGGGATTTGAGAATCTCGTGGTTGAAGGATTCCCATGTGTCATTTCCGGTTGGGGGGATGTCTTTGTTGATGGCGTCGCGGATAGTCTCTCTTGCTAACGCGCCATTCTTGTAACATAGCATGAACATGTACTGTCCTTGCGTAGTCGGGTGGTTAAAGAAGTGGTAAGACGGATCTGGCTTATATACCGGTGTGCTCATCAAGAAGGTAGTCGACGTGCCTAATGAGACAATGGCATCTAACGGTCTCAATGGTAACGATAGGATAGTCGCCGGGTTATCTCCCGTAAAGGGGAATACAACACAGTTCTCAGAAACCCCATACTTCTTTACAAAGTACCCCGAGACACACCCCAAAGACTTGGAGTTATCTTTATGAACACTTCCCAACATCCCCTTCAAAATGTCACCGCCCTCGTGACTCCCCGCGACATATCCCAGCAGAGACTCATTCCAAGATGCTGCGGGGATATCCCATAGATTCATCCCACAGACGTCACTAATATCAATAGGGGCGATTTCGCCCAGCAGGACTGACGCCAGAAACGATGAGACGAGTGATATCCGTGCCGTCCGTCCATATACCTCCGCTTCCGTCTTTCTAACCCGCATGATTTGCGGTCCAGTGAAACGCTATAAAGTTAGAATCCCGTCAACCACACGTTACAAATACTCACATGATGTGCCGAACTCCCCGTTCTCTCCGCCAACCTATCCTTCCCGCCCATACACCTCTCAAGTTCCCGACACTCCTCCTCGGTACTCCCATCCTGCCAATTCGGCGCCCACTCCCAAGCCAAAGCCCCACCCAGTCCGGTTTTCAAAGTCTCTTCCCCGTTTAACCCCTCCAGTAGCTCTGCAGCCTTGTGGTTCCAAAAGACACTTCCATGCTGCTGACACGACCCGCTTATAGCGGTGATCAGCGAGAGATCTGTTTCTTCGGAGAGCCGGGAGAAGAGAAGGTCGATGGACTCAAGCCACATGGCTACAGGGGCTCGAACTGTGGCATTGGGTGGGGGGGTTGATATGACGCCTTTTT
Source organism: Huntiella decipiens (assembly GCA_003032515.1). Classification (NCBI taxonomy): domain Eukaryota; kingdom Fungi; phylum Ascomycota; class Sordariomycetes; order Microascales; family Ceratocystidaceae; genus Huntiella; species Huntiella decipiens. Next base: position 173,806 of record NETU01000513.1, read on the forward strand.
TGAGAGAGTATGCTTGGCCGAAGGAGGCGTCAAAGTCGACTTTGGCCGTGGCTATGACGGAAAGGTCCGAGGAGATGACGATTGCTGGGTGGGGTTAGTATATATTTGGTACTCTGAAGAGAGAAACGTACCCTTCAATTGCTGCGTAGATAAATCTAACCCAAGATACCGAGTCATTTTGAAAATCTTACGTTACTATAAAACTTCTTCGTGATACAATTTCATCTGCATTCCCCGCCAATTTATACAAATCAAGAGCCCCACATGCCCTATAAGTAACATCAGCAGCGTCAAAGTAACACGTTATATGCGTCCACACATTCAAGGGATCTCACTGAAGGCGGGACTTCCTATTTAGGCTAATCTATAACAACGCCTGAAGCGCGCCAATGGCCATAAGACGATAAGTTTTATCACGTCAATAAGGACACAAATTGCTAAAATCATATAAATGTCATGTTTTTTTGTATTCTATACCTAACCAAACAAAGAACACGACAAGTCTACCTTTGTATGTAAATACGCTTACTGGGCCTTCTTCTCTTCCTTGTGTCCCGAGCATTCGCCATGCTTATGATCGTGATCATGATCATGATCTTCTGGCTCGGGAGTACCCTCTCTAGGGGTAACATCGCCCGGCACAAACTCATCAAACTCCTTAGTCTCGAAGCCTTCAACAGGGACAAATCTGACTCTGACCCTCTTAGCTCCGCGAACTCTTGACCCAATCTGGAAGCGAATCGAGTCTTCCAAAACCCTCATTTGCTCTACATTCCATCCCGTGGGAATAGCAACCTCCAAGTCAATCAGGTAGTTCTGACCCGACTTGACACCACTGACACCTCTCAATTCAAGTCCATGACCAGGCTCAAGCTCGTCAAGCACACGCAGGGTATACTTCTGAACCGACTCGGTAACTTCAGGGTCAAGAGCCCGATCAGCAAGCTCTGCGAAAGCTGCCATGGTGTTTTGAGCACCGGCTTTGATTACAAGGCCTGAAATTAAAAGACCACCGACGGGGTCGAGCCATGAAGCGCTTGTGAAGAGGTTGGAGGCAAGAACCACAGCAAGAGTTACCACACCTGTTAGTGAGTCGATACGGTGGTGTACTGCGTTTGAAGCGAGAACAGTGGATTTACGCTCACGAGCTACGGCCATGGCTAAAAAGAGACTTGTGTTAGATGATGTTGGAGCTGTAGAACTTGGATATGCACTTACTTTGGTGATACAGCCATTCCTTGATTAGGATGGTTCCACCAGCTAACCACGCCGCATGCAAGCTTGGCACGCCGTGACCGTGGTCATGACCATGGCCGTGACCGTGACTATGACCATGGCCACCGGCGTGCTCCAAGATACCCCACATGAACGAATGCAAATCCACTCCCAATTGTGTTAATAGGGCAATGAAGCTGCCCCAGCACATGAGTAAACCACCCGTAAACAACATGCCAGAAACACCCAATGAGCCCAACGACTCAACTTTGCCAAAACCCGTCGGGTACTCCCGCGTAGGCTCCTTCAAACTCCACGACACCGTCATGAGTGTCAACACATCCGATGCCAAATCAGTTAAACTGTGATAGGCATCTGCAACCATGGCATGAGAATGGAATGCATAACCACCAACACCCTTGGCAATAGCCATGCCTAAGTTTGCAAAAAGCCCGATTCTGGTGATACGTACACCAGCGTCATTCTTGTTCTTTGACGTCAGGTAAATGTTGTCGTGGTGGTGGTGATGGTGGCCATGGCCGTGTGAATGCCCACTATGTAAACGGGTCTGAGACATGGTCGAGACAATAGCAGCAGCGAGCGCGCGGCGTCGAATTGGTGTAGGCGAGAATATAAAGATGGGTGAAGGTGAGGCAGGATTGGAAGTCCTGTTGTTGTTGGTAATGTGTTTGCGATAAGTCGTGTTTCCAGCAGGCAGAGAAGGCGCGGTGCCAATGGCAGGTGAAAAGTCGACACGATAAACAGATGTGAGTTTGTCAAAAGAAGATGTAGTAGTACGAGAAAGATGAGATGCTGGCGACAAAGACGTAAGGCTAGCTTTAGTAGCTCTAGAACCGATTTTACGCCCGTCGGTAAACACGTATTTGGAAGCTTTGACTGGGGATTGTGACAGGCCGTCCTGGCGAGGAATTGGCAAATGGAAAGCCCACGCGGATGACGACGACGCAGCCACCGTTGGTCTTGATGGCTGATGAGAAATATACTGATTTAGCGAGTCCGAGCTTTTGATACTTGGTGTTGGTGGGATATTTCTTTGTTGTGAGGTTGATGATGGCGTGGTCTCACAAGATGCTTGTGTCCTGCCGAATCTTGACCCTAACGAATTGGGAGAAGCCGTGTTATTCGGCACGTCGATGGTGGTAGAATCTCTTAAAGGTGATGACCCCTTTAGGACTCCCAAAAGCGGCTTTGCACAACAAGTAGAAAGTCTCGCAGGTCTCCCGTCAATACGTCTAGTGGAGGAAAGTAGACCTGTGGCAGCTGTCCCGGCAAGATGGTGATATACGGAAGTTGTAAGGCGGCCCGACAAGGAAAGCAATGGTCGCGTGCACAGCTGATCTGGGGCTGAGCTGGTGAAAAAGGTCGTTGAAGATGATTTTTGGGTGGCCGCTGGTGTTGCGGGGAGGCCACTGAGAGTGTGAGCCCAGTGGCGGGCGCAGCGCCTGGTTTTAGCGGTGCCGTGGCGTAGAGCATGGAGCTCGGGTGCTGACGTGAGTTCTGAGTAAGACGGGCGGGCGGTGAAAGCCCTTTTGGTGGCGTATGTGAAGAGGGACATTGGAATTGGTGAAGTTGGATGAAATTGTATGAAATTGTATGAAGCCAAGTAACGGTCAAGATCCGGATGGTCCTGGGCAAAATGTTGGACGTTGTGGTGAGCGGTCAAGAATAGTAATCAGTCCACTTGGAAATGGCAGTATCGGTTAGTACAGTATCTGCTATCGCCAATGGTGGAGTGATGTGTGGAATTAGATGCAGCTGCCGTCAAAATAGGCAAGTATGGGTTGTTCTGTGTACGGGCAGTCTCCGTGATTACCCCGTAGATAGAACAATATAGAATCCAAGGCTCACTGAGTGTGAAAATCCCAGAATCTCTAGACACAAAAACTCATCAATATCACAAACACCGTCCAAATCGAATAAAATCCAACCCAAGGAATCCACCAGGAACAAAAAATGCAAGTCACCCGCAACAAAAGCGACGTAAAAACGGCTCCGTTAGTTCAAGGAAAAAAAGGCAACCACCACCAATGCCAAGAACAGCCTTATGAATTCACAAAGTCAAGTAAGAAACCAAAAGGAAAGAACCACGCAAGTTCAACACCAAGAATACCTCAAACCAAACGACTTTTCAAAAGGAAGAAGGGGAAAAAGAGGGAATATTCACGGCCGAGCAGCCTGTTGTTTAAACATTTGGCGGTGGGGCAATTAGCTCCTTGCCAGTATCTTTGTCCATCCAATCTGGCAATAAAATCCGATGTGAAGACTCTGCTGACAACAACAACATGTCCACGTGGGGGATCATCGGCCCATGATGTGCAAGATCTAATCTATGCATATTTGTAACTGGTAGGTGAACGTAGTAGGTTAGCGGGTACGACCGGTTGGCGGTTATCGGGGGATGGGCCCGGGAATTGGCTGGGTAGAGCCGTCTGTAACGTCATTTTACTGTGGAGCCGGATTTAACTGCCGATAGTCGCCCGTTACGACTAACTCCAGATATAGTATTCACCATAACAACTTTCAATCAGCTTCAAAATCACCTTTCTTCGTTTCCGTTCTCTTCACAGCCAAACCTACCACAGAAACTTCATCGTGCTAAAATAAAAACCTCCCAACATCACGCAATAGGCACTATCCATATCCGCTGACCTCATCATCACCAATCCAAGGCCCGCATTGACTTCAGCCCCTGTCGTCTTCTCTCACTATGATCATTACGATTAATCTTTATCAATCTTCGCCAAGACTGACACCTCACTATACGCTAAAATCGACGTCCCACTCTAAAAAAACCACACTTTTTTAAAACAATTTCACACCTGGCCGTTTGGGACTCAGATTTTCTTTCATCTTGAATCACGACAAGCAGAGTAGACGCATTGTGTACATTTGATTTCTCACAAGCCACTGTTGCGTATGGGAGTTTTTGTATTGGCCAAGTCGAAGCATTCGTAGTCACACTAAACTAGCCGAGCATACATTGCGGCAGTGGACGATAGGCCAGTGTTGATAGTTATATCTAGTACGTATGTACTAATAGAGAAAGAAGAATTCATTCATTCATATCACCAGCATCTGCGAGCGAGCGCCAGCAGAAGGATCATAGGTAATATTTCGATTTTCGAGAAATGCATTTCACGCTGTTCGGGGTTGTATGCTGTTACTGAACATAGACCCATGCACCACAACGAATCACGTTTTGATCTGGGTCGCATTTATAGGCAGGTATGCACATATGCTCAAGGGGACGACATGCGAGCGTACTATCTACGTATATACATACATTTGTAGTCGCGTAAAAGAACTTCATTGTCATCGTTGTCAATTTTAAATTCGCCCCAGTTCACCCGGCTCAATTGAAATGTCGACAGCGAAAAAGGTCTTATACTTTGATCAACGAGTATCTAGACATACCAAACGAGGAGTTTGATTTAAATCTCTGGCAATGACATCACCACCCTCCAGCACGGTCGAGATCCCGTTTCCTCCCGCCCCCGGATTCCGCTTCTCAAGGCTTCTCAAACGCAACTCGGAGTTCCGCAATATCTACGGTCAGCCGGGAACTCATCCGGTGGAAAATCCCGTTAGATCCCAGCAATCCCTTGACCAGACAATATCAGCAATATGTAGTGCGATTGACCAGATCCTTAGTCACAAGACTCTATCTTCAGAGATCGGCTCTGATATTGAAGAATTTACATCGCAATATCACGCGTTTCGCGAATATCTCTTGATA
>NETU01000514.1:16008-84538 GCA_003032515.1 Huntiella decipiens
TGCATTGGGTTGGGTAATTAGATACACGGGCTCTTATCTGCTAGGCTGAGATAAAGCTTACTTTTGACTCGAACCAGTCGACAAACTTGACAATTTGAGGGTGGTCGAGCGATTTGAGGATGCTTAGCTCATCGGGTACCATTCTCTCCTTTCCTTTTACACTCTTCTTCGCAATGATCTTGACAGCGACCTTTTTGTCGCTAACGGTGTCATCGGTGTATTCGGCCTCACGGACGACGATACCGTGAGTGTCGTCACTGAGGATTTTGCCGAACTTGTATTTGGACCTAACGTCGGCAGTCATTTGTTAGTATGCGCGTTGGGCTATTGTGTGAGGGGTATGTATATGTGTAGGTGCCTAAGTGCAAGTGAGGACATAGACGTTGGAGTTCGGAAGAAGTATCGAAAACTCAAATTTCAAGTTCGGGTATATGTAAGTCTCCGAGCTACTTTTGGTGAACATAGAAATGTTTCCGAAGATACAATTGGGCTGCATGTTGAAACGGAAAATGCGGCTCGCGGTGAATGAGGTAAAGGAGAGGGACGGAGTTGGTTATTACTTTTTTTCGTAGCTTTCGGGTTGACCCGAGAATCTTTTAAGCAATGCTATGCCTCAAATATATCATGCGTTAGTAAACCATCGTCATGAAGCGGCGCATTGTAGAATCAAAGGTCTGGCGATTCAGGCAGGGTTTGCCTAAAAGTCACACCTCCGCCAGGCGACATTAGGCAACCTGACCCGCGTCACTGACACAATATAGTTAAAGCGCTTCGCAGTGTTAGAATCAGACTTACAACTCATGATGACGCTATATAATTATAGACTAAATGAATACTAAAAAAGAAAGCAAGAAGAAAACCCTAAATAAAGCAAGCTAGGTAGGTGAATGAAATGATAGAAACAAAACAGTTGCGGGGAAGAAGTAGTGGGCTTGGGCTGCAGACGTCAAGGGGGCAGAAGCAACATTTCCTATTACGGTAATTGTATTTTGATCAAACATAGACTAGCCCTGGCGGGGCCCCGTAGTTCCTGTTCCGACTAGTCAAGTGTGAGGGACAGCCACGACACCAAAAGTCTCGGCAGACAATCCATGAAGTTTGCAGCACCATAAGTGTATATTTTCCTCGTCACCTCACTTGATTTTTTTTTATCGTGATCTCACGAACCAAGTGGGGTACAGAGTAAGAAAACCGGCACTTGGCAACTAATTTAGCAATCCGGGACTTGTTGGGACGATACCGATGGCCGAGTCATGGACACCACTAGTCGGTAGTCCAGGGGGGTAAACTAACAGCAAGGAGATTTCCTCCCCGTTGATTGGACAATTTACGAGGTGTAGATTTAAAGCTGAAGGAACGCACGATCTAGACGGGTGAGTTTAGTTGCAATGAGTATGTGATGAAGTGTGCATTATAACCAGGACGAGGCAGCGACGAAAAGTGATGAGAACAGGAGGCGAGAAGAGGGGCACAGTGATGAAGAGAGGGGCTTGACGAATCAGGAGGAGACCTTTGTCTCTAATCAGTTTTGTATAATGTGACGGCGACTTTTTTCCCATTCGATGAAACCATGTATCGAGGCTGGACATCGAGTCTATCGGCTACTGCAACGTGATGGGTCAATTTTTTCTTCGTGGCCCCCATAAGGCAGAAATGTTTGCTCCCGGCATGAAGAATACAGAGACACACATACATACTTACATGTTAAATCCTCAGTCCTCGAAAGTCTCAAACAAAGTAACACAGACGTCGGTAAGACAGGTAGATCATGGATTGCAAATCTGAATATCGTCTAATTTTTCAAGTCCCCAAAATCGGGTTACCTTTAAAAACCCCGACAGCGCTGCAGATCCGCAACAAGCCATGCGCAGTGGTTAACCACTGTCGAAACTCACCATGGTGTAGTTGGTTATCACGTTCGACTGTAATTGCAAGTTGCCATCGAAAGGTCACCGATTCGATTTCGGTTGGTGAGATCATGTTTTTTTTGCAGGTTTTTCTGGTGTCTTGCTTGTGGATGTGGGGTTCGTTGAGACATTGACTGAACGCAACGAGAATCGAGGATTTTACCGTTTTTGGATATCTGTGGGTTGATGTCATAGCGGGCATTTTTGACAAATCGAGATGAACAAGCATTTGTAAGTGAGTTGTTGTATGTAAAAGGAACCATTGAAATGGTTCCGTGTATTAATTAAACAAGACATAAGAGGAAAATAAAAACACGAAACGTAAACAGAAAACTAGACAGACCACCCAAAATAAGACAAAAAAACTAAAGACATATCTAGCCAAGGTCCAAGTGCAGAGTTGCGTGGAAGTAGTGAGAGAACACCCCAAGAGAGTGGCAAAACTACCTGTCAAGGTGAAAACCTAAACAGCACTGGATATAGGATACTAGAGCCAGTGGAAACGAACCACATCACAAATATGTGATAGAGAAGAATGATAGCAACTCTCGCAAATGACCTCGGCGAAGATGAGAAGAGAAGTGAAAAAAAGAAACCCCAAAACACCGCAAATAGCCACCCATCCATTATATATCAACAGCAGAAAATCCCAACCCAACCCATATTCCCAAATCCCAAGCAACCATAAAACAAAGTAAGAGCATTTTATACAGTCATGTCGTCACTGTCACGGTTCTTGCGCACACCTCTGCGCTTCATCTGTGACTCGATTTCACGGAGGAGAGAGGCTGCACCCTCGTGGTAGCCAACACGGCTTTGCGGTGACTTGGTGCGAATAGTATGGAGGCGGATGTGTTGGCGGTAGTTGTCAATGCGCGAAGAAAGGAAACGGCGATTGGAAGGGCAGAAAGGGCATGTTTGCCAAGTGGGGTTGGCATTGTGTGCACTGTTGTAGACGTCATGTTAGAAAACTGTTTTGCGCCTAGGGATTGATACTTTGGGGGGTATAACTTACGTAGAGTGGTGACGCTTGAGATGCTCGGCACGCTTGAAAGCCTTGGTGCAACCAGGGTATTCGCAAGCGTGACCAGGCTTACTCACATTTTGAACCTCAATACCATTGTTGCGAAGGTGTGAAGAGGTCTGGTGCATGTGTGGGGCCATTGGGTGAGGGTAGTCTTGGGCGTGACGAAGCATGTTGGTGTGCGACTGAGCAGCACCCATGTACATGTGACGAGGAGCCATGTGAGGCATCCAAGTAGTGTTGGGGGATGGTGAAGTGTTGAGTAGAGACTCAACTGAGGTCTGTGAAGTGGATCCGCGGGGAGTTGGGTTACCAGACGACATCAAAGTCATACCCTGGTGAGTGTAAGCCGGACCATTGGCAGTGGAAGCAGCAGGCGAGCATGGAGAAAGACCGCCAGAGGACATGGAAGAGATAGAGCCCGACTTGGACATGGGCGCCGCATAAGGCATACCGGGGTGGCCATATGGCGACATGACAGACAGTGAATCGACACCAGTGTGGTGAGGGCCCTGGTGATGAGACTGCGAGTGGTCAGGGCCAGCCATGGCGTGAACCTCATACGGGCGAGATCCATAGGGGTTCATGGTCATGTCAAGATGGTGGGATGGGTACTGCTGCTGGGGGTTCTGCTGCATGGGAAGCAAGTGGCTACCATAGCGAGTATCCTGGTAGCGAGGCTCATACATGACCATGTCGTGCTTCATGTCATCCGATTGAACGGGAAGCGGTGATGGAGACATACCAAAAGACATGGCGGAAGGGTGGTGAGCCGAGTATGAGTGGTCGATATGAATAGTAGGCTCGTGGTGAGGAGCAATACGATTGGAGGGAGGGGTAAAAGGCTGGTAATGAGAGGGAGAGGCAGAAAAGCTCGATCCGGCAGAGGGGATAGAAGAGTAAGTGTCTTCGAAGTCGGTACGAGAGTCCATTGTAACAGAGAGAAGGGAGTTACAGAGGGAGAATGGATATGGTGATGTATATATATAGTTGATTGGGTGAGACAATGCTAGTCGTGTATAGACCTTTGGTACGTGAGGAATGTAACAATGAAGTCTTGTATGAAATAACCGGGCGCGGGGTGATAGGAGTGATGTGCTTAAGATCGAGTATCAACAAGCAACAACCGCTGATAGGAATGTAAGATTGTGGCGGTATGCAAAACAAAGAGGCGAGGGATATCACCAGAGATATATATGGCAAGAAGTAGTAAAAAGACAAGCCAGCAAAAGGCAGGAGCTTTGACTTGAAGAATATAAGTGTTAGTCTTTAATTCTTTTCCCCGGCGTCTGTTTTCCGATCCGAGTATAGACTGATGTGTAAGGGTAGAGACAGAAAAAGGTAAAATAGAAATAATAGAGGACAGGGAAAAATAGAATAAAAGGAATAAAAGCTTGGAATAAAGCGAAGGAGTGAATACCAAAGTGATGGATGGTTGACTACTACTATCAAGTCTTGTTTCTCTTTTCAAGTAAACAGACAAGTCTAGAGACGGACCAAGAAGACAAAAGAAAGACAGCTGAATTGGTAGAAACAAGAGGGGTGTGTGTGCAACAAGCAAACGAGCAACAGAAGCAATATGGACAACTGGGCAAAAAAAGAACAGGGCGAGCGTTGGCAAGAAAAACGATTGGAATGAGCGTATAGAGTGAGATAGGCAAAAGACGCAGAAGACGGTTGCTGTGCGTTGAATTCCAGTCGACCGAGAAGAAGGGAACCAAGACAGGAAGAGGGCGTCTTCATATAGTGGTTTACAAGCCGACGGAATCAAAGGGACTGTTGAGGCGAACTCGCCTTTGGTAGCTGTCTCGGTCGTCGTGATGACAAAGGTCGTTGTAGTGGATTCGGAGGTCTGGAGGGAGACCGAGTTCCGAGGGATAAAGTGCAAACTTACCAGTTGAAAGACGGACTAACGGGTCTCTGTGGGCCCAGGGAGAACGAAGTGCTGAGTATCAAAGTATCAAACTATCTATCTTTTCTGGGTAGGATCGCGATGTAAGGGACGACGACGAAAGACGATGGAGATATCTGAATACAGCTGGATAGACTACTGAATAATCAGTGGATATTGCGAAATGAAGTATACGGTAAAAGGGATTGACAATAGAAATCAGAGGGATGAAATGGCAGATCGTGAGAGGCCGTAAACGTCGTGAAAAAGATTTTGTAAGATATTGAATAGTAGATGCAGAAAGTGGGAAAGTGCCGTCAAAAAAAAACCATCCAGGTTGTTCTTGCCTTGTCTTTCTTATATTCGAAGCCAAGCAAAATCAATCTGCAGACCGGCACACACATGGAGACACATGCATACAGACACACCGAGCTGTCTGTTTGATAGTCATAAGTCGAGTAGTCTTTGGCTGTTTGTTCCATGGGGTCCCCCCACAACAAGACGGGTGTGTCAGTGACAGCCACCAGATTGAGAGCCAATTATTGTATTTTGCAGGGCTTCGACTCCCCTTCCGATCCGATCCTGCCTGGGGAGAGGGGGCGTGGACTATTTTTCCATCCCATGCATTCAGTCACATCACGGCACGTCTCTTCGGACAGGTATTGTGCAGACAATAACGACTCACCCCTCTCTAAGCGGGTGTCAACGGAATCCGGGCGTTGATGAAATACTTACATTGCGTGCATACAGAGAGACCGGGGAGTCAGTCGGTCTTGACAAAAGCGTGTTCCGATTAAGACATGGTGGTCTACGGTAGTATTTGCTTGTGAATTTTTCATGCTCGAGTTTTACAGGGCTATTACTCTCTTCTTTTTTTGTTTATTCCTAATATTTGGATATGCCGACCAACATACGTCAATAATTGCCCGATTCATCATGGTGAGAATAAACTTTTCACCCAATTCGGTTGGTGGGAGTCTATCGATTGAAAGACAATCCGTGGAACTCGCCTTTGCTTCCACCAAAATGCGAATTTTCAACATATTGCTTCTTCTTAGGTTATCCCCTGTGCTTCCCGCATCTTTTATCGCCAAAACCAAGATAAAATATTGTCGGCAACCCATTCCATTACGACACCTTGTTTTTACTCAACGCCCGATAAATCTCAATAATTTTACCCGCATCTTACGGTTCAGACAGGCCCCAATTGCCCCTGTTCGGCCCATTCCAGTCAACTTTGATTGATTAATGTCATGTTTTATAGACACTGAAGCTCTAACCCCACTATACAGCAAAATCCGAAATCATCTAAACTATGAACTACTACATAAACGCACGCCCCTTACTAGACTTACGCTTGCTAGTCTACCCGTCCCTCCCCCAGCGTTGTATGGCCACCACGGTGCCAAGCCATATGCTCGACAGTACACCCTTGCGGAGATACCCCCCGACAACCCGCGCCTCCATGACCCCGCGCCTCTCTCATGGCAGTCCGATTCTATGCTCAAGGAACAACCCCGCGTCCGTACTGGTGGTCTACCGTACTACGAGGCAACAGGAAGCATACTATCTACTGTGTGCCAGCTACTATTTCGGTCGGTGCTTCGGCCTTTGTGGCTGTCTGTCACTTTATCCATCATTGCTATATGTCTTAGCTAAAGTAGTTGGCATCTAGTCTCCATGCCACTAGTATCTAGTATAGCAATGCTATCTGTTGAGCTCACTTTGGATTTTCTTGGTCTATCACTGGAACGTCCATGTCACTGGTGGGAACACTTGGAGTACAGTCAAAACAATCATAGCAGCTGGATGTCCAGATATGCCCCATCGTGATAACTCCCTTCACTAGACCGCGCCACATCACACCGCAAACCTTGGGTCGCAAAAGGTTGCGCCCCTCCCTAGAGGCCAATTATTGGTCGGCGTGCGAGAAACTCGGTCGCCTTTGTACAAATCAGTATGTGGACAGCGGGGTTATGGACTGGGTTGCCTCTCACCGGTGAGTCTAGCGGTACATCCGTATGTGTCGGTACGCTGGAGAGCCATGGTTGAGGGTGGGGCAAATTTTGCTCACCAACTTACTTCACAAAGATGAAGTAGGAATGAAGACTGCATTGTCAGTGTAGCTAGTGGTCTAATCCAACAAACATTGTCGGTCACAGCAAAGGCTAACGATCTACCGGCAATTCACTCCGGCTGTGCTTCAGCTCGAACGTTCAAGCAGTAGAAGCTGGAACCTGAACTCTTTGAGTATTTTCATCAGCCACGTTGTTGATGAACCGTGGTGTTTCCCGCGGAGCTTAAGTGATATGCGTGGTAATATAACGCAAGACAAAGAGGAAGACTGCATGGCGCAAATCTATGTACATACATACACATGTATGTACCCCAGATTTGTCACTTTGATCTCAGATCGTGTCACTGGGACTTTGTGGTGGTGTCCTACCTAATTGTGTGGTTTTGTCTCACGGAATACAACACAAACTCACTTCCGCTGTAGATCCAACAAACGCATCAAGTAGCGCGCTTGGCTGCGGGTGCACGGGGCGCGGCTGTTACGTCGGTTCAAAGACAACAGCCAACAAGAAGACACACATTTACCATCATTGCAAAAATCTTCAAATAACGATTATTAATATGGCCTTGTTTTGGAAACAACCATGCTTTTTAACGACCACATGTTAGTGAGTTAATCCGCGGCAGGCCAACCAATGTGGATCCCCAGGTAGCCATTATTCCAAGAATTGCTACACCGGAATTAGAGCGGATCCAAAACTGTCAGTTTTTGTATATTGCCTGATATACTTGTCAGACGTTGTCGGAGTTTTTTTTCATAAGTGCGTACGGGAAACCGGACATGTGAAGTTACTTATGTACAATGGAGTTACATTTCACTGGCAGACAAGTCGACGACCAAAATGGCAACGAATTTATCAAGGTTAATGCTAGAGCCAACGCGCTTTCTGCACAGACGGTTCTGGGTCTTGTCTCCAACGTGGTTGGTGTGGATGATTTACTTTTAGTTAGAGTGTGCTCCTCTAACGTTTTGTCAGACAAAGCAAGAGGGTAAAAAGGAAACAAAAGAAAGGGTTGAGTTTAAACAGGCCAAAGACATTTTGAACACTATTGATCGAGGGGTCTGAAAAAACAAGAGCACGGACGTTCGTCATGGACGGGACGGCCGGCCAGGGTTTTCCATGGTAGCGACGACGGTGGAACTGACAGAGAAACAATGACACTGGATTGATTGGCACAGACGATATGTCGTGTCAATACAATGTATTGAATCGATAGAACGTCTCGTCAAATGGTTTCCCCGAAGTTATTGGTCAGTGTCAGGGCAGTTTCAACTTCGGGCCGAGTTCCAGGTCAGATATCAGATATAACGACCTTGAATTTGTCTCCCTAGAAAAGTAACCCAGGACAACATGTTCCCATCTGTCTCCCTTGAACGAAACTACATACACCAACGGGTACCGAACGTAACCCTATCATCAACCACATACATATTCGTCATTCAGCCCATCCGGTGTGCTACGTCTTTGATTCGGGCTGTTGAAATGGACGTTACAGCTGTGACGAAGCTGGGTCCCTTACTGGCCAATTAGGATAATCAGTGGACAAATCTCGTGGGTTTGTTTCTGTATCGTGCGTGGCGTGGGGTACATACGTGCATATGTAAGCATTTACGTACATACAGGCTCGTGCCGTGGTGGTCCCTTGCGTCCATCCATACTGGTTATTGTTCTGGTGACCTCGGATATCGGTCTCTTGGTTGTGGTTTTTGGCATGGCCGTGCAGGTTGCTACACGTAGACTACATCCATTCAAACTTGGGTTTAACCCAGAGATATGCTTACATACACACTTACACGGAAACAAATCATATATCATGAGTTTGAACACGTCCGGCCTGTCCCGCAAAAAGAGAAAAGGTCAACCCCACTCGAGAACAGACGAGTAACAAAACCATGTCAAGCTTACAATGTTCGGACAAGCTTCCCAATAAGGACAGTTAATAACCCCAGCAAAGCACCGTGATGCTCCCGAATGGGATTCGTTTCAAACTTGGTATCGGGGATTCCTTGCCACGGATTCACGGACCAGAGGGTTTCATCTGGACTTTTCCCTCGCCATTAGTTAAGACTAATTGATCTTGTCCGACGAAACCCCTAAAAACGACCAACCACAGACTTCTATTTAGTCGGGTAGCTGAATAGATATGTCCATATGTTTCCTTTATCTTTAAATTCTCCGTCACTATGGTATGCAAAGCACATGCAAGATGATTAATGATGGCCACCAGCCCCCATCGCCAACGCTACATGAAGACTCCAAAGAATGATGCAATTCCTTACCAGTCGGCTTTAACGCCTGCAAATGCTTGACAATGGTAATATCTCCGTCGATTGTCCGGGAAGACACATCCGATCTGATCTCTTGGTGGTAGTAGAAGCCCCATTAAGCCGGTTGACATGTAGTGTGGGTGGGATAGTTTATTCTTTTCCAGGGACGAGCGAGTGGGTTTTCGTTTTCCGCGCATACAGGACGCTTCGAGATGAAGTTTTCTTGGACCCCATCGTTTCTTTTTTTTTCTTTCCTGCTTCGTTCGATACTCCCGCAGGGGCGTGTGCTTAGTAAATACATATGCACATTCCGCCTGGCGATTTCGTGGCTGCACCAAACCCTGGCTCCCGACCCACCAGCTGAATAGATCAGCCCAGCCTAGACAACAGGAAAAGGCCTCGTATGTATGTCCATACATGAGGTGCATACAGACAGACAGACAGACAGACAAAGGTTTGAATCTTTCTCCTGTCCGTTTCATTCTCGGTCTTTTGTCTAGATACGCCTAGACGGCATCTTGTCCCCGTTACACTCTACAGCGTAATCACATGGTCACGGGCCATCGGCCGTCAATACCGGTGGGCCCGGCGGATCCGACTGTTTGGTGGCTGGCGGTGTTTTTTTTTCGCCTTCGTTTGTCGACATGCAGGGACGAAGAATGATGATTCTAAGAAGTCGAGTCTAGTCGGGTGAGTTCCTGACTAAACCATAGTAAAAGTGTCTTGTGTCCCTTTTTTCAGTCTCGCCTTTTGTGTGATTAGCGTTGGTTGTTTTTTTTCTTCGGATTTTTCCCCTCGTCTGGTTTCTTTGGTGACTCCGTCGGGACAAGTTAGCTTGGGAGAGTTTAACTCTCTTGTCTAAAACTACCCTTTGCCCGATCGGAGGGAACAAGCAAAGCTTGACGCCAATGTCACATCTTGTCCGTCACATTTGGCAGGTCTGAGGAGCTGCTTGTTTCTTTTGCCCGGTTGTTATATGTGAGGTGGGATCTAGACACGCCTGTAAGCTTCAGCTGCATGTGTGTCTCGTCACATCCGGAAACATAGTCCTCTTGTTAGGTAGTTTTGGTATGGGGGCAAGTGTTGGAGCACGAGGGTTCGAGCTGGCTGGTTATAGTCGGAACACGGCTCGTGGCGTGAAAGATGCCGATTAGAGACAAGACTAGATGATGGTGGGAGGGATGCGGGATATTGGCAGGTCGCCGATGTTAACGTCATATCATGAGTTTGTTATTTTGGTGATTCCCTGACGAGAGGGAGACATGGAGTTTATCCAGAGATAGCAAAAATGGATCTAAGTTGAAGAAGAGGTCTTTTTGTTGTTTTCTTCGTGGTTTTGAAGGTTCCCTTGCTTCCGGCATGGCTGACCATTGGTAGGCGTTCCTGGATGGAACATGCAACGGATGAATGGATTTCAAATACTTCATCAATATGCACATGGCAATCTTCTCCACAGGCCAACCCCCTCCCAAAACTTGAGAGACTACTGTATATACATCTTTGGCGCCAAACGGAGTTAGCCCCGTGGTAAGCTTTGTCCGACAAAAGCTAAAGTGCCAACCGGGAAGCTATGCAAGTTGACAGCGGCGCCATGACAGCGGCGCCATGACAATGGTGGTGGTTTAACCAGTAGTTGTCACTGACAGACTGACCAGTCTTGTTGTCGCAGTCTAGGCGTGATTGTTTCGATTGTTTATTGTGTAGGACGGGCCCTAGTGAGGGGGACAAGAAGAGTCAGTCAGTCACACTGAGTACAAGTGAAAAAAAGAAACAACTATACAAGAACAAACAAACAAAGGCTCTTGGAATATGTAATCACAATCATTTTCGCTTCTCTTTTTACACGAGTCAAACAACATGCGGTCCGTGCCCATGTATACAAACAGTTCACCGAACAAAAGCGACCACACCCTCGTCGTCTCCGTTTTGTCTGTCTGTCTGTCTGTCTGTCTGTCTGTCTATCTAGACTTACATCCCACAGGAAACTTTACCCGTCCCAATCACACCTACACAATCCAGCTGCACCGACAAAAGGACATGCGCCAGAAGAACATGGACATGCACCACCATGTAAGTCAGTGTCACCGCACTCTCTTCAACGGGGCGAATCCGCGCCACCATTTCGGCCCCCGTTTCTACATACATACGCTCGTCACATCTCCGTCACGATTATGCACAGCTGGCTGGTCCTTTTAGGATGTCTTTGTTGATTCGGATGGATCCACAAGTTAGTTGGAGATTACTGATTCTATGACTACATCTGTGCGTACTCTTCTGCATACCCCCTTTACTCGAAATCAAAAAATTGGTCTTGAAATACTACGCTGTATAGACTTGGTTAGTCTCTAGTCGCCGAAATCTGACTGTGGCTGCATGTGTATTTCCTAATTAGGATGGAAAATTAGCTCTATTTGGAGGGTTTTGTCCCTGCATTTTGGCGCTCTCGACAGCGGGTTCCGGCTCCGCAATTTTCAACTTCCGCTGTTTTCTTATGACCTGATTTCGACATATTTGTTATTCTACCCGTATGACTGTACCACCTTTTAGACTTTATCATCTCGCATCTGTGCTCTCTTGTCTTAATCTTATTTTCACTACTTGATAGAAGACAACAAGTCTAGACTCCCGTCTGCCTTGTTCCTCGGGTACTCTCCCTTTTTTGGAACCAAATCCATCAACCAATAGAGATCGCCCCAAGGGTGTCTTTCCATATATATATGCCGTACCTGAAGGGAGACCGGTGAACGGCTTAACATGGTAGTAAGCATGGTTAACACTTTGAGTCAATATGGTCAACTTGGCTTAATCTGGTTTTTCTTGGTTCTTAATCCCTTGCACCAGTTGTAACGTCCACCAAGTTTCGTCTGCACCTGCGTCAGACGGACTCCGAGACAGTCTCAATTGATGGTACTGCTACTATTAACTTGTCGGACCCCTGTACTTACCCCATTAGGTATTTTCCAGAGACTCGGGACTACACAATAAGCACTGACCAATGATATTTGAGAACGAGCTTGTTGATACCAGCTGAACTTACCGACCAGGGTGTACGGCACGACATTGCGCGATAAAAAAAACCCTAAGCTGGAGTTGATGTTCCATCCAGAAACCTGGAGGCGAAAATGATTTTCCAAACGTGAGTTTCGCCATGACGGACGCTTGATTTTGACTGGTGGTTTGACGGCGGCCTCTAAGCACGTGCATCGGAGAGTAGTTTGGCCACTGTGGTGCCTTGTCTCTAGGTCATTACGGGTAAGTGACAGCTTGGCTTATGGCCACATGTGTGGTTGACCGAGTGAGAGTCTAGCCAACTAGACTACAATTGTTGGGAGCTATCAGCCCCCTTTTGGATTCTCATGACACCATTGTGTACATAGTTTATATTGTCCTAGACAAAACCCCCACTACACACTAAACGCCAAAATCACGTCACTTCTCAAGTCATCATGACTACCGTGTTGTACACCGAACATGTGCCCGTATCGTCATCCCACAACACGCACCCCGACCCGAACCCACAAGTTATTTGATATAACTCGCATTAGCTTCATCCAGGGATACTACATACACACGAACCCTGGAACCGCCACGCTCCTCGCCAACCTCCATAGTCGTCATAATCGCCATGCACCTTTAGCCCAGACAATGGCGTTCGCTACCGTGGCTGGACCCGTCACTGTCCGTGCTCCCCGTTGTTCTTGGCTTTATGCAAGCCACGACTCCACTGATCAGCCAAGTCAGCCACGCAAGTCAGTTAAGTGGCTTCTGCGAGGGACTACAAGTCATGGTGTGGTGGTGAATGGGTTTTCTCTATAACCCCCACTTTAGGTTGTTATTTTTGAAAATTTGGTTGGTTCATTTGGTTCCTTTGGTTCGTATATACATACATGTGTATGTTGATATCTTCAAGAGTGGTCAACTTACGAGGACGCTAACTTCCAAGGGACTGAGGGTCATTCAACTTCATATGCAGCTACATGTATTGTACATATCCGAATTCAGCTACTCCGCTGCATGTACTAAATATGCCCATGTCTTTATAGAGACATTAAGTCGTCCCTTCTACCATTCATCTACATACATGCCTCAAATGGGTTCTATGAGTTATATGACAATCACACAATGATATCATACATGTGATAAATATGTTCACTTATGGTACATATGTATCTGATATCAGTCAACCCTTGCGTTAACAATCAATTTCTCTCTCTTTCGTATTCTCGCTTTCCCCATTTTACATTCTATCCATCAAGATGAAAAAACTTATTTCCGGAAATCGCCGACTTTTGAACACTCCGAGTCCTTACTTACACCTGACTAGTTGAGATTTCTCCATTGTTTTCTCATTGGGCTATGATCCAGTGGTCTAGAGCTTGATGGTCCAAGTTTGGTTGATGTGGGACCCGACTTGTCCGAATCCCTCTACCTGTATGTAGATGCGTCTCCACTATCTTACTGGCCTGTTTGTTTTCCTGCTGACTTACATGCATACATAGTTCCACTCGTCAACGTACCGATATAGTGTTCCCAGTCCCATAGATTCGGCGCAGTATGGTTCATACCGAGATTAAGTTAACCCCATGTTAGATCAAACCATACATGTGATTAGATTTAAATCTATGGTACATACGTACTTGCATATGCATCTCCTCAGTGGAGATAACATACGAGTAAACAATTTTCGTTATTTTGCATTTCCCTCTCGGCTTGTCCGGATGTACATATGTACTGTACAAATCCTTAACTAGGACAGCTACAATTGCTGACCACAAAAAACCCGTACATACATACAAAGTCACTAGTCATTTTCGCTTGCAAGACGTGCGTCAGAAACTCTATTACTGAATCTTGCCATTTTTTCCAATTCCGGTAATGTCACTGTTACATACACACACAGTCATCTACATATGTACGTCTGTGTATCCCAAAATGCCACTTCCCTGTTTGTCCCCTGGACGGCAAAACATTCTCTTCCCTGTTAATTTAGCCGCGGAAAAACTCCACACACGCTTTTTGCATCGTCGGTACTTGATCCAAAGACTCTCTGTATGACTCGGTACATATTCAGACCTATCATTGAAGCTTGGATATTCTCTTTTCCACTTACCCGGATAAGTCCTTATGTTTCCCCCCAAAATACCGCATTTACATCGCCGTACAAGCAATGCCAGCGCCACATGAGCTCAAGCGAGTCCTATGACCCACCACGTTCATTCCAACATCTAGGATGGTCCTGGATGACGACTACACCCTCCTGTCGCTAAGAACCTGCCTGGTTCCTCTCCGGCCTCCCTTCTCCCTTTGAGTTTGTCTCCTCCCGCCCCTCCTCCTCCTACTCCAGATGTTACCTCTTCCTCCTGTCCGTCGGGTCACTGACTCGTTGTATTCTCGAGACTTTCCAACGGAATGGCCGGTCTTGTATACCTTTTTGAGGACTGGAATTTGCGTTATTTATTGCCGTAAATCTTCTCGTATATATACAACGTTGTTCTCTCGATAGGTTGGGTTTCCTTCCTCTTTTCTTCAACACGATGGTGACGTATCATTCAGAATCCAGGTTCCCCAGCCTCTATCTATTATCTCCTGTATCTTCCAAAAATTCGGAAACTCGAGTCATGTTTAGACTTAGGCACATATTCCTTTCCGCGGCTGTCAGATCGGTCGGGATATCGGAATATCGGAAGGTCTGATAACCGTGTTATTTCCCGTATTTTTCGATTTACATGCATTTCCATGCCATAAAGAGTTCATGGGACCTCATGTTTAAATAGAAAGGCTTGGTCAACTTGATCAGCCCGTGTTATCCTCCCGCACTACAATGGACCGGCTACACCCATAGTCTGTGCTCCCGCGCAAACGCCATCTGCTAGCATTGGCTGCTATGGCCTATTAGTTAACTCTTAGCGGTCCTAATAGGAGGGAATCCCCCGTACGGCCTTCTCTATTGAGTTACTTGCTGTCTTTTTTTGTACGCTTTAGGTCAAGCTTTTAGTGGGGTACATGAATAGCAGGATACCATGTGAGTGGCCTTGTCCTTGCTTGGTCCAGTGAACCAGTCGTGGCAGCTGCAGGTCTACAGGGAAATCTTGTTATCCTGAAAGCTGTGAGGGGTTTGAAAGAATTACCGGATATTCTCAACACAGATGTCCCTTTTAAGGTGCTGTGGTTGTGGCCTAGGGAGTGATCGGAGCTTTTTGCGAGGTCCGTGTAAGTGAGTCCGATGAGGGGTTTGTTTGATCGATGACAGGCGGGGTTCGATATCGTCATGAGACGGAGTTATTTAGTACTCAGATAGTTGTTATCTCAACTCTCAAGTACAAGAGTATCCCTTGTTGACATATCTACCAACCCCCAGTTCGTCCCAGCTCTAGCCGTCACTTCGGGACCGAAATAGTACATACATACTTGGACCTACCAACAATGCCACAACTATTTTCTTCCTAGGTATTCTCGAAGGAAAACAGTGGCAAAAAGTAACCTCCTTCGTTGCCACACGAAAACAATAGAATCGACAATACAACAGAACCACTAGAAGCTGAGAAAACCTTCTCGTAGGAACATGGCATGTGCCATGACAACTGCATATCTCCATCATCCTATCTAGAATATGCTTCATATCCATCCTTTGGGGTACATACATACTACTTAACGTGTTTCCAAGGGTTTCGTACCTACTTGGCCAGTTAATCCTTCTAGATATAACACAGGGTAAGCTGTCCGGATAGCCCGACTTCCGAGGTGTTGGAGTGGATAGGAATCCCTTGCTGCGACTTTGTGTCTAGTAGTTACGCATGCGGTTTGTAGTGGGATTTTGATGATATGGATGATTCCTTGTTCGTATACTTTGTCGCATTGATTATGTCCATATGTATGTGTCTAGTAGTATTGATAGTTAGCTCTGTTCGGGTAGACGATAAATAGAACAACCACAACAACAATATGTATTTGTCTATATGCATGTTACCTCCTACATGTCTCGCTCGGATTTCAGGTTGTCTGGGCAAAGGAGGGTGGTGGTGTATTGACGTTTATATCTATGCGCACATATATGTATATGCACGCCGAGTTTTGACGTCTTGGTTGGTGGGAAGAAGGAGGCACACGAGACATAGAAACATGGTATACATGGCGTAGTCTGACATAATGTGGCTTGGGAATTACTCCGTCTTTGCGTGTTTCCTTCTCAACGTCTTCCAGACTCCGTTGACAGAACGTCCTTGGTATGAAGGAGGCGGGGCAGATGATGGGGTCGGATCATCCTCCTCTGATAGTCAGATGCTTAGGAAATACGATATCTTCAAAATTCTCCGGCACGTTAGTGTTTACAGTCGGGATTCATGCTGGAAGTGGCCGCTACTTTGCGGGCATATCATGACATGTGTTTGTAAGCCACTGTTCAAAGTGAATCCTGTTAGCTTAATTACTCATACACTATGGTTTTCACTGTTACTATGTATGTACATATCACATATTAAGTGCACGGAGGAAACGGAATACACTTGTTACCCTATGTCCGGCGAAACTTGGCCACCTTTTTTTGTTGAGGCGGGTTATTTTACCTGATATATGTAGTCTATACATACACCCCGATATACCGACACTGTCTCAATAGTATACAACCATACAATGATGATATGATCCCGCCTCCGTCATCGTGAATATCTCCCCGTCCACATGACATGACCACCATGCATAACAAAACGCAACAGTAAATACACCCGAACTCTTCCAATCCTCCATCCCCGCACATCCTAAATATCCCCCAGTCTGACCTGATGAGCTGGCAATCATCTGGTATGTACATACATGCACCCCGTTACAATATGCATAATTGCTTTTTCCGGGCGTCTGTTCCCCATTCCCTCTACCTGGTTCAACCCACATTGAATCGTACCTTCATGTGTCTGTTATGCACGTATCATAGCTTGGCCGTGGGGGTACATACATACATACATCGGTCAAAGGATTCTCAAATCGGATATCTAAGGCGGTGTGGAGAATATATCCCGAACGGGCCATTCAGGCCGGGGAACCGCCTTAATTGTCTCATATGAAAGTCAGTAATGTCAGTCACGGGTTTGGAAAACCATCCGGGACAGGGTACGGTACAAGGAAATGCATTGCTACCCAATCAGACGGTTAAGTCGATCAATCTGATGCTACCGAAAAGGTCTGGATGTTCCATCGACCCTTTCTCATGCATCTGGCTTCATCCCTCATCTTGAGTCTTGCTATCTTCGTCGCCACTTGATATCTATCCCTCCATATTGGATAATGGACCGTGATTATGGGATAGTCTGACATAGCCACTCTTAATTTGTAGAGTCAACTACCGACTTTTCTCGCCTTCAAGGGGCCAATGGTCAACCTTGCCTATTGTTACTGTAAAAAAATCATTTCCTTCATTAATTCTAACCAAACTTTTAACATGCTGTCCTGTTTTCTCTATTCATCGCCTGTCGCGGCATCCTCATCGTCATCTGACGCTTCCAACCCCTCGGAACTCATAAGACGCTCTTCCTTTTGCTCGGCTGTTGTAGATTATAATCGTTAGTGAATGTCCGTGATACAATAACCTCTGGAATGTGTCTTGTGTCTCTGTCGCCAATGTTGCACAGACTCACGGCTCTGAACCCGAGAAACCCTACTCTCCAGCCATTGTGGTACAAACCCTCCTATCCCCACCCTAATGACATGATAACAAAGACACAAACGCTCAAAGGGAAATAACTTACTCTGTGCTTCCACCAAAAGGTTCTCTTGCACCTCACAGTCCGTCAGGACACACCCATCACCGATGACACACCGCTTACCCAAGATGCACCGCGTCAACTTGCAGCCCTTTCCAATTTTGACACCGTCCATCAACAGGCATTGTACCAACTTAGCTCCCTCACTCAAGACACAGTTGGCTCCTACTACAGACTCCTTGATTGAGGTCTTCTCCTCAACCATGACATTGTCTGCTACAAGCGAGTCAACCTTTGTAATTGTAGTCCGCGAAGCAACACCATCGGGGTAGGCAACCTTGCGCGCATGCGCAAATGGTGACGCCGTCTCAGCACCAACCTCTTCGATTGAGGGGAGCTTAGCCAGTTGCAGAGAAACGTGAAGTAGAAGCTTGGCCGTATCCACACGGCGAATCATGGGACCAGTAGGGTCAGCAGGGTGAACTGGGTGGATGTAAGCCTGGATAGATGGCATAGGAACAACCAAGCTCTCGGGAAGTCCTTCGGCAGTCTTATCGCCGCTGTTTTCTCCATTGGCCATAGAGGCAGTATCGCTGCCGTTGTGAGAAGGGTTGTTGTCTTCGTTCTTCTTGGGGTTGAGAATAGGACCCAGGCCAAGCTTAGCACCGAGGCCATCTTGCCAGGTTGACTTGGCCCACCAACCGATGACATCCTCACCAAGAGACTCGAATTCCTCGTTGGCCGCGATGAAATCCATGACCCACTTGGGCAGGATGTAAATGTGAGCATCACGCTTCGACGACATGAAGCGGGCGCGGGGGTGGTTCCGGAGAAGGCTGTGGCGCATGGGAACGCCCTTGTTGTTTTCGACAAGGTCCTTGTATGAGTCGGTAGGCATGGAAAGAACCAAGTTGGAGATATCAGGAAGAAGAGAACCCTCTTCAGTTGACGCAGCAGTGGCAGGAATACGAGTAACACCAATGTAATCGGTTTCCTCGCCCTTGATGCGCGGGGCTTCACCACGAGTCTCGTAGAAGACGCTGAGACCGCTACTGCGCTTGGTGTTCTTGGGGTCCACGAGAGGGTTGTAACCGACCGAGTCAGCGAGACTAGCACACTGCGTCACCCATGCGTGTAGGAGCTTGTCACCGGCCAAGTCGCAGACAAGATCGCAAGGCAATACAACAAAGTCACCCGTGACAAGAGTCTGAACTTCGGGTAATCTGAGAATTTCGGCGGTACCCATGGTCTGCTCAAGGTCGGCAGGAGCAAGAATCTCGGGGCGCGGGTGGGGAAGACTGGTAAGGACGGGGTTGGTGGCCATAGCCGACTGCATGGCGGCCTTTGCGGATCCAGGGCAGATCAGAGTGATGTCCGTAATACCACTCCGGTAGCAGTACTCAATTGGGTACCACACCATAGGCCGGTTGGCGATCGGCAACAGGGCCTTTGGGTTCTCATCGGGATTCGTGTTGAAGGTGGTAAACGAGGATCCGGGACCGCACAGAATAAGTGCTTGGACACCGGGCGATGGACCCGTAACGGCGGAAGGCATGTTTATAGAATACGGGGTAGGATAGTGCGGATGAATCCGATGTGGATGCGCAGTGCCTATTATAGTGTTAGAATAAAGTTCAATTCCATGTTCGGTTGCCATGATGGTCGAAGCGGGGCAGACGGAGCAAATCCGGCTGTTAATCACGGAGTGTCCCCGGGCTATTCGTCTGGCAACGCGGCTTACTCAATATTTCGAGAAAAAAAGACACGAACAAGGTCGATATCCTTAATACTCTTTCTTTATGTGTGTCAGATGGACGGATTGTCGGGTAGTTGCGTTTGTCTGGTAAGAAAATGGTAACACAATCGATATGGAAACAATCTTTGATGGACAATGCTTGGGATTTCTAGCCATGTGCGGATTGACTATGCTTTGCGACGGGCGCCAAATTTGGAAGTGGCTTGCTATGCGTCATACCTGTGGTTTGGGTCACGTGATCTTTATGACTTTGATAGTGGCTTTTGGTGTCAGGGTTTGCTGGTTTGTCTAGCAAACTCGAAAGTTAATATACGGTTAACGTAGCTTGAATTGTTGATTCTATGGATGGATTTTGACTCCAAGTACTCTCTAGATTGATGATGTCAAGATCGTCGTATGGTCTGATATACCCCGTCATTTCACATGCAACCATTTAAGCAGTTGCAGGGTTAATTCAATGATGATGTCAGGGTTGACATATCACTTTCGATAACCCTGTGTGAACGGATATTTATGTTAACCCTTCCTTTGACCATCAAACATGCCTGTGAGCAACTGCCATTTTCGAGATGAGCATTATCTTTTTAGTAAGATCTTATCAGATCAATCTTTTACGTTGTCGCGAGGTCTGTTCGCCTATGAATACACAAACATTCCGCGCATTGTCGTCATTCCCGATCAGCTACTGTCAATATTCGCTCATGTAATTTAATTTTTAGCCACCGGCGTTCCACCTTCGGCTCTGCATGTTATGCCTCATTACGTACAGATATTTCACCGATCGAGGATACAACATTCAGACAATCACCAGAACTTATGTACATACCCAAAGTAATCTTCTGTCTAGATGTTTGTGTCATGCAACCTCCCTTTCAAAAAGGACCGTGAGATCATAACGCCTTGACCGTTAACATGTCTGTCATATACAGCCCGAGACAACCTCTGTACATATGCACATTCCGACCTTCTGCAGCCCGACGCATCACAACCTTGTCGTTCTGTCGTCACAGACTCCGACAGGGCCGAGACTATCCCTGACTCTGGCAGCTTTAGACTCATCCGTCATTCTCTACTCACCTGCTCCGCCACGCGTCCACATTTTGACAGGACTGCGGATGCGGAATAGAGTTTTATAGACCCATTCAAGCTTGTTTGCTCGCTGGGCAAACGAACCATTGCGTAGAGAGCCTGTCACATGTGAATCTTGTTTAAACCTGTTCCCATCCCCGTGGTTTTTGTTCCTACCAGCAGGTACCCGATAACTGTACAATAAAGACTGGTAATCTCAGGCACCGTAGGATAACACATAGGATCATCGTCCAAACCGGTTTCCACATTCTCCAGATTCACATGTCCATTTCCGCTTGTCTATCCCGCAAATCTTTCTATACCACCTGCTTCTTCTGGCATCTCCAAAGATGCCCCATGTAACGCTCTCCACACCAAGATCGAGCCCATTGGCGCATGTCCGTTGGTGGCCCGGGTCCCATTTGTAGGCTCGCCACCTACCTGTCATCCACCGCTTGAAGTGGGGCATCGGCCGACGATGGCGACCCATGATTGGCTGGAGATGATCTGATTAGATCAATATTTCTCACGCCTGGCTATCCATGTTACTTGAGCTCCAATAGCGCTTTCGGGTGGAGTTTTGAAGGAAGCCTGCCGATTGATGATGTGTCTGGCTATGAAGGGGCTGGCTACTTTTTTTCCCGCTAATTTTTTTGAGGTTATTTGTAGAGTCGGAGGCCTTGTTGACATGTGAACATACATAGGACGTAGTATATGGCCGAGAATCGGATGTGGCGTCTGGACCCGTGGTATGTTATGTGAGGTGATGGTTCGTGACCATAGAATATCACCGCTATAGTAGTATTTTCTTGCCGCACACATGTATAAAAATACTCTTGATAAAGGTGTCTTACAACGATATAACCGGGCCAAGAAATGTAGTGCAACAATGGCTAAATAGCATGAAGCAGACACATGAAAATATCACCGTAAAAAAGAATCTGATAATGAGAATGTCATACCCCACTTTACGTATTTTTCCTGGGCCTTGCGTGGGCCGGATCTGATAAGCTGGAGCCAAGTCAAGGATGCAACCCCCAAGACCTTTTGTAAACCGTACAAATCAGGCCAGAGAAAGTACAAACAGCTCGGAACAGTTATCCCGATGCCATGTTGATTCCATGTGCGTCGAACAATATTTCCCATGTGGGTGCTTGCCGTCGTGAGAAACTATTGAATCTGGTAACGGATTGGTATCAGCCGGCAGGCTAACGACGACGGCATAGTCCGGCCAACTCTGTACGGAGCAGAACAAGATCTCCCGGCCCATACAGGTCTGAATGTAGTATGTACGGTGGAGCCCAAGTTACCTTTTCAAGTGCTAGTGTTAGTCTGTACTCTATTGGGAAGCCGAACTGCCTGCCAGCACATGCCAACTAGTCCTTCATAGTCTATTGCCTTTTCACCTAATCCGGCATTGTGACCGGGGACGTGCGGAGCAGAGTTTATCAGATCGTAGTGGGACGTCTTGGCATTAAGTCAGGCTTGCGTAGTCATTGCCAAGCGAGAACCCCGAGGAATCTGCTAGTAGGCGGGTAAGATGCTGGATGGAGTGGGAATGATGTGCCGAGAAGGGGAACTGAGTCCTCCGTCCTGAACTGGATGTCACTGTGGGACTGTGTGTAATAGTCGACGAAGCTTCAAGATAAAAAGGCACGTCATGTCCCTACTTTCATGACCTGATTCTCTTCTTTTCTTCTCCACCCTCATCTAGTTCCAGTCTTCCTTGCAAAGTCTTCTGCAGTCATTCGCTCTTAATTTGTTTATTCTTTACTTAATATCTTAATCAACAACCCCCCACAACCCATCAAAATGCGTTTCTCCACCGTTGCCGCTCTTGCCACCACCGTCGCTGCTGCTGACATGCACCTCGATGTCCTCAAGCGCATGGCTCTTGACTCCCGTGCTGTCACCGGCGCCGAGTACAACTGCCACGCCAACTGCGGTATGTTCCCGCACTAAAAAATACCCCTACGTCTTCCGGCCCCACAACTAACATTCATGATTGTTCCACAGGTTACGCCATCGAGGAGGCCTCTACCCTCGGCTGTGACAGCACTACCTGGTTGGCCTACGTTGACGGCTGCGAGGAGTGCGCCCTGACCTACAACATCTGGAGATACTACGGCACCCAGGTCGAGGCCGCCGTTGAGTCCTGCGGTCTCTCCATCACCCTGGCTACCTCCAGCGCCGTTGACACCGCCGCTGTCGTCTCTACCACCGTCCAGGCCGCCGTTGCCACTTCCGCCTCGGATGCCACCACCACCGCTGAGGCTACCGCTGCTGCCACTACCCTGGCTACTTCGGTTAGTGTTTCCTCCTCGGCCTCCGTGCCTGCTGAGACTTCGGTCGCTGCTTCGTCTTCTGCCGTTGTTGCGTCCTCTTCCTCGGTTGTTGCTTCTTCCTCCGTTGCTGCTGAGTCGGTTGCCTCTTCGGCTTCCAGCTCTGCTGTCTACTCGGTTGCCTCTACCTCGCGTGCTGTCGCCGCTACCGGCACTGCCGCTACTGGCACTGCCGCTTCTACTGCAAGTTTCTCCGGACACGGGCCATGATACTTAGTCGACCATGTTGCTAACCAATTCTATAGGGAGGTTCCGCCACTTCCACTTCTACCGGTGCCGTCGTTACCGCCGCTGCTCCTACCGGTGCCGCTATCGGTATGGGTGCTGCCATCCTCGCTGGTATTGCCATGCTGTAAACAGCTTGTTTCCCACTTTTTAAAATGAGGAAGTCTCGGGTGTAAGGGTCATCCAAACCATCCCGTTTGTTCTAGTTTGTACTGTTAGCAGTGCTTTATACCCAATGAAATAATTGTTTGTCTTTAAAGTGTTATCCCAAGTATGAAGTTGTTTGTGTCAGCTGTCAATATATGCGATGATGCATGCCATCTGACAAATTTAGACTCCGCGTCATCCGTAAGTTATCTCGTGTTACCAGAAAGCTTGAATGACATTTTAAAGGTCCAGATTTGGTTTTAAGAATTCAACATTATAAGTCACAAACCGGTGATCCATGACCTCGGCTGATCCCTTGCGATACGCCGGGATGACCATCCACTGCAGCATGACATAAATTGGCGAGACTAACGAAACCGACCAATGATGTGATTATAATGCATGGCATCGCTGCCAGTGTACACAAACCAAAGAACCACCTTTTCTATTTTGTAGATCAAAAACTTCCCGTACAAGAACCATAAGCAACACCCGTAGCCCCGTTTCACACGCACTCTTCGACCCGCCTCGATATTGCCCTGATTCGATTCCTACTGTGGCGATTTGTTTACTTTGTGGCTCTCGGTCCCTCGTTCCGGCCAATCACCATGCGCGTCGTCAAAACAGACATGGTTATGGGTTACTTTATTGTCCATCCGCAAGCTCCATATAGAAGCTCCACGAACCGGGACTCGCTGTGACTTCCATCTTGTGTGTGGTTTTTCCGTGCCGTTTTGGGTGTTTTGATTACCAGCCACATTTTGTAGACATAGTAAGAGAGCCAAACCGAGGTAGAACTGGGACCGCCCGGAAACAGGAATTTAGGCAGGGAACGGCACATATCAGCACACCAGAAGTAGAGGAATCTCTTTGTCGGTATTTATCACTCGTGACATTCCGTTCAACGTGACTTTGTTTCTATTTCTTGGGTCACTCGATGCTACCATCTGATCAAATAACTGGCCAAAGATATAGGAACCACAGAGGAAACAAAAACGCGCCCATGTCCAGTTTCAAGACAAAGCATATTCAAACTCTAGCTCTTTAAACCAAATCTAGTCTCTACGCTTTGCTCTCCAATATCGCGCGTTTCCACTTTGCCCTGACTTTGTTGTGCTCGTGCCTCCCGCTTATGACTTTTGCAGGTTCCTTTACTGGACCCCAGTTCATCAACGCAGGTTCAGCCCTTCTGTAGGACCCGCCCAGTCAGTTCGACCAACCCCGGAAGAGGACTGCCACAATCCACAAGCGAGTTGGAAGTTCAAGCTTCTCTTGTTCAAACTTACATCTCTTTCTTTGCATCCGAAATCCCTTCGCCAATCCGTGATTGCGACGACCTGACCCTCGCCTCGCCTTGCGACTGCCCCTCTTTATCAAATATCCGTTGCTTGACAATCCTGGTGGTTGTGTGAAGAGTTGTATGCGAAAAGAAGAGGCTTCTAAGTTGGAATTTTTGAATCGAGTCCCTTGCGCCAAACGGTCTGTCTACCGTCCCAGCCAAGCCCAGACTATTACTATATCGCCTACTATTTACTTCTAAACACCGACGTTTATCTACTAAATCGAAATCGCCTTGATACGCGACACATAGTGTCACCCGCCATATCATGTCTGAAGCCACATCGTCGCGCCGTCGCGGCGCCTGGGGTTTCTGGGTTCCGTTGACCGTCTCCGTCGCGGTCGCCACTCTAGGTGTCGCCGCCTGGGTCATCAGCCGCCAGGACAATGAAGAGGAAGCCGAAGCCGGCCTTGATTACTACGACGAAAACGAAACCCGCAACCCGCACCATGACTCGTCCTCGGGTCCCGAACTTGTCGACCGTGAAGCCGCCGAAAAGACTGCCGCTGCCGCTGCTGAACGGGCCCGTAACAACGGAACGCCTAGCCCCAGCCCTCGCCACCTCCACACGCAACACAACCACGAGGATGGCGGCCGTTCGCCGAGTTGGCAGTCGCGTATGCATGATGCCCTCGCTCGTGCGCCTAGTCCGGTCGACGTTGGCAAATCCATCGTAGGTGGCATTTCCGCAGCTTTCCCCGCCTTTACTGCCAGTCTCGGCCCCATCCGGGAGGAGGATAAGTCCGCCTTCCGTGATCATGAGACTTGGTCGGAAGAGGCCGACGCTAAGCATAACCGTGGCGTCAATGTTAACCGCATCGATTCGCCTCAGCCGCAGCCGCCATCCCAGTCACAGCCCCGTCCGCCGTCCCAGAAGTCTACGCCCATCGTCCGGGAAGCAGTCCCTGCTCCCATCGCCCCCGTCTCGCCCGATACCTTGAATGTCCGCCCCGCTTCGCGCATGAGCTCCAGCTCGCGCATTTCGTCAAGCCCTAACCGCAAGAAGGTGGCTATCGTTGTGTCCGCCGATTTTATTGCCGCCAACCTCGAGGACCCTGGCTTCCATGAGCAAGCTGTAAGTTGATAAGCTTGTGACACAGTACCTCAAGGGTAGCTAATGTACTAACTTTCGTAAATCAGTCTCTTCTGTCGCACATCCCCAAGAACATTGACTTTTCTAAGACCAAACTGCACGTCCTGATCTACGCTCCCGGCTTCAAGGACAAGGACGCTGCTCCCGGTTCATCCTACAGCCATACTGCCCCATCTACTGCTTCATCTTTCTGCCATGTCGGTCCTGACCAGCCCCAGTCTCCTGCTGGCTCCCCACTGTACGTATAACCCCATATTCCCCAATCCCGGGAGTCCCCCACGATCACTAATATCTCACACAGCATGACCGGCTCTAGCAGCACTCCTGCCTACAACGCCATTTTCTCACAGGCTCTTGGTCTCGTCGAAAACCAAGCTCTGGTTTTGACTTACACCACTCCTAACGGCCATATGTCTATGCTCCGCACTATCAACCCCGAGGTCATCTACATCCAGGAATCGCTTTGTGGAGACAGAGGAAGTCTCATCTCGCAGCTCCAGACCTGGTACCGCTATGAGGTTATTGTAGTTGTCGGTGCCGAGGATGGCAGTGGTGCCATTGCCGACAGCGAATGTGAGACAGAAGAGCAGCGCTCACTTAAGCGCAAATGGTGGCAGGACGACGAGAGGACGGGCCGTGGAAAGGGTGTCACTGTCGTCGATGGTTCCAGACTGCAGGACGACTGGTTGATACGTACACAGTAGTCTCATACAGCTGGAGAATATATAGTCTTTCTACTTTGTTACTTGTAGCTTTGCTCTTGCGCTCTTCGTTTTTGTAATGCATATTCCTGTGTCTCACACAAAACCACCATTGACAAAAGAATCACGTGACTCTATAGCTCTCACGTGTCGGCGTACTAGCGTTTTTTCCCAGTTTCAAGCGCGACAGGCCTATGATTATTTCCCCCCAACCTAACCTTGCTTCCTAATTACGACAACCCCACATCTTTCGCGCAAACCCATTTGTAGTTACTCACTTTAACTACAACCCGCATTTCAAAATCATCGAAAACCATCAAAATCCAGCACAAAACACCATTATCGTCATTCTCCCAACTCGACGCCATCTCCTCTCAATATACGCGCGACATTTTCTATTTTTCCGACCGTGAAAATCAATTAAAAACCCGCTTCACAGCATTTTTTCCCTCTCCTGCCTTTTTTCCGCCCTTGTCACCAATTTGAGCGCGCTTGCTCTTTTTTTGAACTACTTTCCTCGCCTCGCTGTACTACAGCTGCACTTTGACCGAGAGCTTGGTACCATTTTTTTTTTTCCCTACGTCGACGTGTTGCGACGCATTTCCAAGTTTCGATAACCTGCGAATATCTTTGTTGAAGAGTAATTGCCTGCTCTGAGAGTATATTGCCCCGCTTTTGGAGCGCATCGCATCCTTCAATTGACTACAAGTGCTCCACCCCACGTTTATACACAATCACGCTCGCATCTTTATTTTTCAATTATCATTGCATTATCCTGTGTCGCATCGCCCTACTATTTGGGCGCATATCCGGTATCCGGCCAGCTGCACTTACTCGTGACAGCCTTTTGTGTTGCTCTTGCATTGTCATGCTTTGCGCCACGAGCTGCGCTTACCGCATTTGACATTGCCTTTTTCCTCCCAACTCACGACGAAAACCAGTCGCTTTGTTACATATTTTTGTTCTAAACTATCCCGGACGGCTCTTGCGCCTTCCACACAACCGCCGATATGCCTCCAGTTGTGACAGCAACGCCGATAATGCCGCCAATCATTCCGACATCTGCAAATAAGATGAAGCGGCCTAATGGAGCCGGGCCTGTGGCGCGTGCTACTAACGCCCCTAAGAAGTTCAACCTGGGAAATCCACCAAGTCAGCAGACCCCGATCCGGCCTCCAGCGATTAAGACTCGTCTGGATTCCTCATCGGCTGCTTCGGCCCGTAATAATGCCCCATCCCGTGGACCCGCCGCCCAGAAGCACACAGAGCCAGCGGTTGCTGAACGCTTACCATTTGGTATGTTACGACCTCCTATGCGTAGTCTAGATCTCTCGCTAATCAGATTACTACACTCTAGATGTCAAACCCGAATACATATTGAAGAAACATGCGGGCAAACCACCGTCTCTCATCGTCCACCTTTACCAGAACCATTTCAAATTCGACCAGCAGGACAGCGTATTTTCATATAACTCTCCAATGCGCGCCTTTGTGCAACACCTCCGCTCTAGAACTGTGCCTCACGACCTCGTCTTTTATTTCAACTCGCTTGGTGTTTCTTTTTACGATGGTTGTTTGATTGTCCAAGTCCATGACCACAGATCGACCGAAGAAAACCCAGAAAAGGCAAAACGGGAGAGCGAGGAGAAAAAAGCCGAACACGCTTCTCTTCATAATGCTAGTAACTTTGTAACGCCATCCGGTTATGTCCCTTTCCCTATGGACTCTACTGTGGCTAAGAAGGAAGATGGTTCTAAGGACAAGAACAAAGTCAAGAGTGAAGCGGTGCGCCGTATGGATTCCCGAAAGACCAAGATTTTCACGGTGGTTCTCTTTCCAACACCAGAGACCTTTGCCAATGATTTAATGGTCAAGGCTATCACACCATCAGACGATCACGCCCCCCCGACGGCCATGGGAACCGTTCCTCCAACACCCACTGTATCTCAACCACCAGCCAAAAAGCCACGAACAGAGATTGATAGCAGCAATATGCGCGAGGTAGAAGCCAAAATTCTCCTCAACACAACACCGAGTCTGTTTCTCGAGCCCGCGAAAGATCTCGAGGAGATGATTGCCTTTCTCGATGCGTTTGGACATAGCCAACATTCAGAAAAACCGCCTCAGCCTCAAAGCCGGAAGCGTACCGTGGCTGAGATGGAGGCTGATGAAGCTATGGTTGCTGAAAATGAGCGCTTCATGAGAATTTTGGATGATCGGTCTGCTAATGCTGCCTCTAATGCTCCCAGCACAACCACTACCAGTGATGGTGATTCTTCTGCTGCTAGCCGTACATTTGAGCGCTTCTCTAGACTTGCTGATATTCGGAAAGAGCAGGCCGAGAAACAGGCTGAAAAGGAGGCCGAAGAAAAGGCTAAGCAGAGACAGGGACAAGCTGAGGCAAACCGCCGCGCCGAGCAAGAGAAGCAACTTGCGGAGCAACGTCTCAAGGAGCAGGACCAACAAAACATGATCAACCTCCGTGATCAACAACTCCAGCAACAACGGCTACGCGACCAGGCGGTTAAACAGCTTGCAAACCAAAAGCGTGTGCCTACCGGCGCAGGTGGCATGATGGCCAAGAACATGCGGATTGGACCTGGCGCCAATGTGTCCATGGTGGTTGCGGGAGCTGCTCAAGCGAATGCCGCAGTGCAACGGGCCATGAATGCACAAAACCAGGCCCAACAGCCGGGTAACATGCAAGGTATGCCCATGGGTAATATGACTCCGCAAGTGGCGCCCAACGCGACGCCCATCCCGGCGCCAGCCAACATTGGCCAAGGGACTCCGCAGATCGCCAATGCTGTTCCTCCGAATGCTACTCCCTCGATGACAACTGCTTCTGCTGCCAATATGCGGTTTCCCAATCAACAAGCCGTCCCTCCAGCTTCCTCGCCAGTCATTCGTAATGGTACCCCGATTCAAGCCTCTTCGCCCATGCTCAATGGCGGGAATATGCCTAATGCTCAGCCCAACAACGCTGGTAGTCCCCCTAGACCACAATCAATGCAAAACTCTGTGCCTATGGCTGTTAGCATGTCAGCCAGAAGTCACCAGAGCGGTCACCAGGGTACTCCACGGATGGCCAACGCTACTGCCACTCCTGTTATGGGGCAGGCTAACACACCCGGTGTCAGACCGGCAATGGTGCCGACGCCTCGTATGCCCCAAGCCAGCCCTCCTCCGGTGATGATGCAAACAAATAGCAACATGGGAACCCAAATGTTCAGTGGGCAAAATCAGGCACCAGGTATCAGAAGTGCTGCCATCTTAGCCCAGCAACAGTTGATTCAACAGAAGCTTATCCACCAACAGATGGTAGCCAATAGCATGGCCAACAACAACGCTGCCTTCCAAAACATGACACCGCAACAGCAATTGTTGTTCATGCAACAACAACAACAGCAGCAGCAGCAAACGCAGCAAGCACAGCAATTGCAACATACCAACTTCCTACGCCAACAACAAATGCTGCGTATGCACCAAACTCAACAGCAAAATATGATGCAGGGTGTCTCACAGGGTCAAAACATGGTTCCTCCTCAAATGGCCATGCAAATGAATAATGGCCAGCAAATGGCCCCTGCCGCTCGTAGCCAAATGCTCAGAATGCAACAAGCACAACAGCAACAACTTTTGGCTGCTAGCGGAGGTAATCCCCAGGTTATGCAGGCTATGCTAGCCCAACATCAGGCCCAGCAGCAGGCCCAGCAGGCCCACCAAGTGCAACAAGCTCAACAGGCACAACAGATCATGATGAACCAACAAGGTGCTGGTACAAGCTTGCAACAACAACAACAGCAACAACAAAAACACCAAATGCATCTCCAGCAAATGATGCGGCAACAACAACAGCAGCATCAGGCGCAGCAGGTGCAACAACAACAACAGCAGCAGCACGTGCAACAACAAATGCAGATGCAGAACCAGTTACAGCAGCAAGCGTTATTGCAACAGGTCATCAGTAACTTCAATGCTGCCGACCAAACTTTTGTGCAGAACCATGCCTTGAGTCTGGTCCGAGCTAATCTAGCCAAGCTGGGTGGTGATCCTACACCTGAACAGATACAAGAGTTGCAGAAGTCATCTTTTGCTGCAGCAACCAGGCAACGTGCTGTTAGCAAGATCCAGCAAATCAAGCAGCAGCAGATCCACCAACAGCAGCAGATGTTAGGGCAACAGCAGATGATGATGGGACAACAACAAGCGCAAATTGGACAAGTTCATGTCCAAGGTCAAGCCCAGGGGCAAGCTCAAGCGCAAGCTCAGCAGATGCCTCAATTATAGATATAGTTTTGGAAATGGGTGCCTTTTCTTTCTTCTTTTCTTTTGGACATTGTTATCTGGGGTTATTTTTATTTAGCATGTTTTTCACTGGTTATTATTGTTTTTTGTTGGTTTGATTCTACTCCCGCTTCCGTTTGGTGGAATTGCGGATGTCAACGGCGTTATCTTGCAGAAGGGTGTTCTCTTTGCTTTCCAAGGAGTGTGTTTTTTAGAAGTTTGGCATGACTACATGTTTAGTTCGTTCCCATTGTATGGGCCTCAGGTCGAGTTTGTTTACCTAGCAATGATATGTAATGAAATTTCTTTGTTCTACAGATGTTATGTTTAATTGTATATACTAGTGATTTACTGTAACTTGAGAGACTACTGTATGTATTTTCATGGCAAACATTAACATGATGTTGAAGTGTCCAAGGGTTATATGTACTGGTTCTACAAATTGGGTTACCACAGGTGACACCGACACGTGATAGAAAAATGGAGACATTAGCCTGCAGGGGCGAGCTCATGACGACATGATCCAGGCGGACGTGAAGGTGTGGCTTGTGATTGAACTCTCTAGATTGACGATTCACGCATCGGCGATATCTTTTTACATTTGATTTTACGACAGATTCCACTCGGTTACTTGGTTTACACGCTACAAGTTGATTAGATCGCCCGTTTGTGCTTCTGTTTATTTTGACGCCTGATTGCCCAGCGTTCCATACAACACGCAATTGGCGCCGCGCCCATCCAGCTATTTCACGACCTAGACACCAGAAAAAGTGCCATTTCACAATGAAGATAATCACG
Organism: Huntiella decipiens; assembly: GCA_003032515.1. Lineage (NCBI taxonomy): Eukaryota > Fungi > Ascomycota > Sordariomycetes > Microascales > Ceratocystidaceae > Huntiella > Huntiella decipiens. The sequence continues at coordinate 47,625 of NETU01000514.1, forward strand.
AGCGCACAACTATTTTTCGCGCCCCTTGCGGCTGCAGCATTTTCGTGTTCTTCGATCGAGACCTCTACCCATAAATTCGACCTGTCCCCGCTTGCAGGGCCACACTCACTTTTGACGACTTTGTCAGAGGGCTCAACTGTGTATAATACGACGTACACTTTCGACCTTTGTAACCCGTTGAAGAGGGCAGATAAAGACTTTCCGGCGAATGAGGCTTGTCCGGAGGGAACACGGGTTTGTGCGGTGCAGAGAGCGCGGAAGGAGGGGGAGGATAAGAGTGTCGTGAGAGAGGCGGTGCCATTGGCTGGAGATTTGGAAAAGTACGGTGGTGGGGCGTTTACTGGCGATGTAGTCGAAAGAGAAGATGGATTTGATGTTACATTTTCTGGGGGTGTTTTCCCCATTGATGGACCTCGGAAGGAACAGTTTAAGAAGAGAGCGGTGGTAAGATTTGTCTGTGATGCGGGTGTTGTTGGGAATGAAGGAGAATGGAAGGGGGAGGTGGATTACGTTAATGCAACTGGAACTACCGGTGTCAAGGTGGCGGAAGGCGATAGTGATAGGGAAAGACAGTTCGTTAATGATGGGGCGGCGTTGAAGTTTGATGGATTTGCTAATGAGGGAGATGCCGTCGGGACATTGAGAGCCACTTGGACGACCAAGTACGCTTGCAAGAACGTCAAACGGGACACGTCGACGGCTGGCTGGGGTTTCTTCACTTGGTTCATTATCTTGTAAGTCACGCTTGTCAAGAACTAAAATTGACACAAAACTAACATGACATAGGGCCTTTATGCTTACTAGTGCCTACCTTATTTTCGGGTCTTGGCTCAACTACACCAGATATGGCGCCCGTGGCTGGGACCTGCTTCCGCATAGTGATGCGATTCGGGATGTGCCGTATTTGGTGCAGGACTTTACTCGGAAGGTATTGAATACTGTGCAGAGTTCGGGATCTCGTGGTGGTTACAGTGCGGTATAAACGGGAACGAATATCATAGCTGATGGATGATTGGGTGGACTTGTTGACTTTGGGTGGAGCGAGTTTGTTTTTTTCTTGTGTTGTTTTCAGCTGTGCAGTGCATGCCACGTAGACTTTTTGTTTAATGGATGGTTTTCCCAATTATCCCGTTTGTCCGCCCGTGATATGTCCTGTCTCCCCATATGTATATGCATGCATGCATTAGCTTATGGGTCGACTGCCACAGCGTAACGTCACGCCGATATATTACTACGTCATTGTCGTCGTCAGGACCCGCTTTGTACGAGGATAAGGCGGAGAAGCTCCCAATTTGGGTCAACGAATGGTATTGCCCAATTAGGATGTCCAAGTGGGGCGACAGAGGGAAGATGTCCGGGGTTGGAGACGGAAACGGGATGTTGCTGTGTAAGTGGGGTGACAAAGATACAATTTACATAACGGACGCGGGATTACATGACGCTTTGGGTGGGTGAGTTAATTGCATTGTACCGCGGGGAGGCGGCATTCATCACGTAGTTTCTGAGTGTGCCGAGCTGGTTGGGATGAGCTCTTTTGGTTGGAGATCGCTGGGTAGAGCTGGTGGGGGTGAGACATGATCAGGGTGGTCTGATTGGATGCGGAAGGGTCAGGAAGTTGTGAAGTTGCCGATGGGACTAGAGGCAAGGGCAAAAGTTAGTAGGCAGGTAAGGGTGTTGTGCGGGGTAGTAACGTACGGCAGAAGAGTATATATTTGAGGGTAAACAGCTGTTATGGAGGGTGGTATTTCTTTGATAGCAAACCTGAGAATTACAACAACATCAACAACAACAACAATACTTAAGAAATCATTGGAAATATCAAAATGGTCCATCTTAACCGCGTCACTAGTCCCTCCGGTTCAGGAACTCCTTCCTCCTCTTCTACTTCCTCCGATCCCATAACCAGCGCCCTTCAGGCTCTCCGTCTGGCTCATCACGAAGAACCAGATGCGGATACTTATACTACTCCCGTATATGGCAGCCGTATCGCCACCCATGAACTCCCCCGGCACACGATGCCCGAGGGTCCAATGGCCCGGGAGATTGCCTACCGCATGATCAAGGATGACCTCTCACTTGACGGTAACCCCATGCTCAACTTGGCTTCGTTTGTCACTACTTACATGGAGCCTGAGGCTGAACAGCTTATGATGGAGGCATTCCCCAAGAACTTCATTGATTATGAGGAGTACCCGCAGACAGCTGATATCCAGGCTCGCTGTGTGAGTATGCTTGGCCGTTTACTCGGTGGTGGAGGTGACTGTGTGGGTACCAGCACTGTGGGTAGCTCTGAGGCTATCATGTTGGCTGTCTTGGCCATGAAGAGACGGTGGAAGGACGCCAGAGTTGCCGCGGGAAAACCCTTTGATAACCCCAACATCATCATGTCGAGTGCCGTTCAGGTCTGCTGGGAGAAGGCGGCCCGGTACTTTGAGATTGAGGAACGCTATGTCAACTGCACGCGGGAACGGTTTGTGATTGATCCCAAGCAGGCGGTGGATCTTGTTGACGAGAACACGATTGGTATCTGTGCGATTTTGGGAACCACGTACACGGGTGCCTATGAAGATGTCAAGGGGATTGATGTACTACTAACGGAGAAGGGCCTTGACACTCCTATTCATGTGGATGCCGCCTCGGGTGGCTTTGTAGCGCCGTTTGTTAACCCTGAACTGGAATGGGATTTCCGTGTTCCGCATGTCGTCTCGATCAATGTGTCGGGCCACAAGTACGGACTTGTTTATCCTGGTGTTGGCTGGGTTCTTTTCCGGTCGCCTACGTATCTTCCGCAGTCGTTGGTCTTCAACATTAACTACCTCGGTGCTGAACAGTCATCGCTTACTTTGAACTTCAGCAAGGGTGCTTCACAGGTCATTGGACAATACTACCAGCTGATTCGTCTCGGCAAGTCGGGATACACCTCTGTCATGTCCAACCTTACCAAGACGGCGGATTACCTCGCAGCATCTCTCAAGACTCTTGGGTTCGAAATCATGTCGGATGGTGGCGGCCAAGGTCTCCCACTTGTTGCCTTCCGTCTTCCGAGCAAAGCAAAGGGCAAAGACAAGGAAGACAAGCCTCATTTCTACGATGAGTTTGCATTAGCCTTACAGTTGAGAGGGCGTGGTTGGATTGTCCCGGCTTACACTATGGCACCGGAGACGGACAAAATGAAGATGTTGCGGGTTGTTGTCAGAGAGGATTTTACGCGGCCGAGATGTGACAAGTTGATTGATGATATCAAGCTGTGCATGGACATGTTGGGTCAGATGGACAAGGATAGCATGGAGAAGGTCGGAGCCTTCATTCAGGCGCAGAGACACTCTCACCGTGATAGAAAGCGCGGTGCTCATGGTCACTATGCCAAGGAAACACACTCGCTGCAGGGCAAGACGGGCAAAACTCATAGTATTTGTTAAATTTGGATATGGATGCATGGCTTGGTGGAAACAGTGAGTGTATATCTATAGTAAAAGTAAAGACCAAAAAAAAGAACAACAAGGAGCCCAATAAGTAAACCTAAATAAAACACAGTAATCGTCATACACACATATTAACATGGTCCTGTTGCGAAATATAATCTAATCCAAGATATTCGCAATGCTGATGCGAGTTTTAGCTACACGTGGGTCGCTTTGTTGACCCCCACCTTGATGTCCATCAGTCGGAGGGACCCCCGTTTTATCAACATGTTCACCACCACCCGTTCCAGCCACGGGACTCGTATTGATGTGGCCAGACCCCTCAGTCTTACCAACAGGTCCAGCAACCACAGTCTGCGAGCCACTCCACTGTGTCGAGAGTGTCAACGGGGCCATCTCCGGTGTAATCAAGTCCAAAATCGCGCGTTCCAGACGTTCCCAGCGTCGATAATCACACGCTTCTTCCTCGGATAAGCCCGTTCGCGCCTCTACACTGAACGGGGCGGCACGCTGTGCGGCGATAGGCCCTGCTTGTGGAGGAGCAGATGGGTCGTTGGGGTCAATGGGGATTGCGCACGTAACGGGGGACCCGGTGGACCAGAGCCAGCCGTGGTCGATGCTGGCTTGGAGGTCTGCGGAGACGTAGACGAGCATTTCTTCGTCCATTGCGAGGCGGAAGATGGGGGGGTGTTGAGGGGGGCCTTGGGGGCCTTGGGGGAATTGTGGTTGGTGGGATAGTTCGGTGCGTTTGCCGATGAATGCGGAGACGAAGAAGGCGAGGAATCTGCTACACGGGGATGCGACGTCGCGCCACCCGTGGAGAGTACGGAGGGCGCGTACGCATACGACGGCTTCTTGGAAGTAGCCGCCTAGAATCAGGAATAGAGCGGAGCGCGTTATATGGACTGTGAGGAGGGATGTTGCTGCGGATTCGAGACTGCCGCTGCAGCGGGAGAGGAGGTTGGACATGGCGAGGGAGTCGGATATACATTGTTCCACTGCGGTGCGTCGAGCGGTATGAGCGCAGGATGGCCCGAGGTTGTGACGGTGGAGTGTCATTCGGGCGGTTAGGAGATATGCTAGTGGGGCTAGGAACTCCGGGTTGATGTTTTCTGAACTATTTGGGTCACAGGCGGCGGGAAAGTTGCGAAGTGCTAACTTGAAGTGTTGGTCAAGTAGCGCAATCTTGCCTGCGGAAACGACTGGTGTACTTAGTGTTCGTAGTAATGGGCCGTAAGAACGCATGACGTGGATGATGGCGAGGAAGGAATGCGTAAGTGGTTGAGACCCTGGTGGCACTCGGGGACCATCCTCACTGAGATAGTGGTCATCCACGCCTGCTGGCAATGGAATATCACAATCGGCGTCATCGATGAGAACTGGGCGGCCGAGTTCCGTGGAGAGACTTCTGTCTAACACATATAAAGTCCACCATACACGTCGCCGCATCTCAATCTCCAATACGCCCATACAGCCAGGACCAGAATCAGCATATAAAGCCAATGATTGGGCCGCCCGGATAGCTGCACCCAGCCACATGAATGAACCCGACTTGAGATTGACCTCGTTCAACATAATTGACATCAATGTCAATGCCTTGACATGATCCAATGACCCGGAACTAGCCCATGGGTCAATCAATTTGCGTGCCGTCTCTAGCAACTCGCCCTGGTGATAAACCCTGTGAATATAGTGAATAGCCGGTGGTTCTGGTGACGACAAACTACCAATAGCCAGAACACAGAAAAAAACCGCCAGAAAATCAGGTGACTCGCCGCGTGCCGTACCTCGTGTATACATACGATCAATCTTTTCCCTAAACGACGGCCAATGTACAATGGGGAACATGCTATGCACCGAGTTATAGTAATGGTATAATAACTGTTGCATCATACGATGGGGTGGTAGTTCCGGAACTCTAGGGTCAAAGGCACCAATCACGGTGCAAGAGACATCACCAGCGTGTGGTGGAAGCTTGAAGAGACCAGTACAGGCAAGACGAACCTGGGCCCGGGCATTGTCATATCCAGGAAGTCCATTAGGAAATGGTACGTTCATGGCTGCCATGGCTGCTGGTCTGTGTTTCTTTATGGGATCAACACCAGACTCTGGAAGTCGACCTTGTAACCTCTCACCACCACTGAAAACCTCACCATCTGTTGAATAAGGACCCTGCTGTTCGTTTAATATCTTGCGAAGAGACAGGTTTTCTCTTTTAATTCTTTCCATCTGTTTTTCCAAATCCTGGACCTGTTTAATAGACGACATTCGTCTGTTTGTCTCTTTAGTGAACTGGCACTTGACGCTTCTACTAGAACATTCCGAACAGCTGGTTGTTTCTGTAGCATCACATTTCACTTTCCGTTCTCTGCAAGCATCACAACTTGGATCTTTTCGTCGTTGGCGATATGCCCGTTTGTGAGCATTAGGAGCCGAGTTACCGAGTGCCCCACCCATGACAGAAGCTGTTTGTGGTAGTAATGATGGTGGACCAGAGGAAGGGCCGGGGCCGCCTGCTGATGATGGGCCCGGGGCAGGGCTAGTGCCGGGTTCATTGCCCATAGTCGCTCGATAGTCCGCCAGATGTGTTGTTGAATTTCCAAAGGCTTGGTGACTTGAACTTTCCAAACTACATGCGAGGGAGTCACCCACTGTTAGCAAACGTCCAAGCCTAGCCAACAGCTTATTCCTTCAAGCCGCCACCACAGTGCGGCCAGCAGAACAGGCTATTAACGTTCCATGGGACCCAAAAGGCAAAGAAGAGGACCAAAGAAGAGGACAAACAAGCCATCCGCCAAACCCCTCAACAGCCGAGCCGCCATGCAGATTCGAGAAAAAAAAGGCCGTTTCCTACCTGGATCCTTGTTGGTGGGACTCGCTCGCCGAATGCGCAGACTCGGGACGATTGGCTGACTCGAGCGGACGAGAAAGAGATTGTGATGGTGCAGATTCAGCAATCGAAGGAGCAGATGCAATGCTACTTGTAGGCTCCGGTGACCGTGAGTAACCTTGATAAGCGGGATGTAGCGAGCCTTCCATGTCCCAAAAAGAGGGGGGAGACAAGGAAAAGAACAACAAAAAACAAGTAAAAAAGAGAATCGAAAAAGAAACAGATGCAAGGGCACGAGTGATCAGAGACCCCACCGAGAAATAAACCGTCAAGTAATGTTTTGCTGACGCTGTTCACCCGTTGCCGAGTGTCAGTGAGGCCACGGCTGCTACCGGGATGCTGATGTGAGAGTAGCGTGGGGGAGGGGGGGGGGCGTGAAGGCGTGTAATCTTTTAGAAGGCAGCCGGTGGATGAGAGCTGCAGCTAAGTTAATGCTGTACGTGACGCCAGTGCGTAAGTCGGCACAAGTAATCACAAGATGGGGTTAGAGCTAGAAGCAGAGACAAGAGTTAGCCGAGTTCAACACTAAGTTTATATCGCCAGATATGTGTAGTAAATCAAAATATAGAAGACAAAGAGATAACAAGCGAGACGTCGACGTTCCGGTTGGTTGTCCCGAACTACTCCTATAGCCCCTTCCGTCATCTTTCAACCGGCCCACGGCATCCCGGGCGGCCCATGGCAGCGTTCAGTAGATCACAGGCACACAGCATCACTGTAATTGGCAACAGCATCCGATAAGGGTACCTGTCTTGAGCTGGTGTAAGGCAGAAGCAAAATGACAGGGCAGTTATGCGAAGAATGGTCATGTTCAACAGCAGCAAGCTTCGGGGTGCCTGGGCGGGAGAGAAGAGGGGTGCTCAAGAGGGTGTAATGCCAGAAAGAGTGTGATACCATAGACATAGAGTGGGGGTGAAGAAACACGCGTATGTCGGGTTCATCCATCATAGGCTTAAAGACCAATCTCCAAGTGCCGGCACGCCCATGATAATTTCTTGGTCAGTTCCAAGTCACACCCCTCCTTATTGTCACTTTCTCCTAATCTCTCTCGGTCTATCCAAGTCACTCTTAGCCAAAAGCCTCACAAGCTACGCAACTCAGCTCTCAGCGCACACGCCTGGTCTTGCTCCAAAGGCCTCTGTATCACCAGCAGCAAGGCCCCAATGATCATATCCAGCACCAAGTGAGCGACCATGTCGCATACGCTCCGAAAGACCCCAGACTCCTCCTTTCCCATGAAATGGTAGTACACATCGGACACACGGATGGGCCTCTTGGGATCCCGGGGGCTTGTACCGTGGTGGCAGCGGCGACAAGGCGGCGACAAGACGAGACGAGAGAGCGAGGGGTGCAGGCGACACTACATGCGCTTCGGCAGACAAAGGAACATAATAGAAGCCATGTTCCAGAGCCTTCAGGATTCACTGTCTATCGTTTGATACAAGGGAGATACGCCTCATTGTGGTCTTGTTAGGACCTTGTGATGGGCCCCATCGTTGGAGATCTGACGAGGTAGAGTAACCAAATATCCGAGGCTACTTCTACCTTTCCTCGTCTGCCTCTTCCTATTCCTCGTTCTGCTCCTGTTGTGTCCCGTTGCTCTCTCTTGTACGCTGGTACCATTGCGCCTTTACCTCACCTGGCTGAACGAAGACAAAAGACAAGCCATTGACTCCACCGCATGGTCTATTCCTGTATCTCGCACAATTCCCACACTTAGCACAATGGATAAGTGAGCAAAGAGACCGTGTAGTGTTGCAATGCGACGGCAGATGTGCGCGCTTGGTGTAAGTGCCAACACAGAGAATGAATAAAGAAATAGAGACGCCCTTGGGCACGGGTTCCTTTAGACCTCAGCTGCAGCAAGCCGTGGCGGCAGGAATAGAGAACAATGCGGATGGTGGTGGCTATCTATCCAGGTTCTGGGTGATGGCGGCAACGAATAAAAGAAGACAATACAGAGCGTAGAGGACAGACTTGTGCACGAGAGGCTACCGCGGGATGTCTGACTTTGTGGTGGCACCAACGCCCCAACTCGGAACGATGGCGTTATGGAGGGTGTATAGTAGATGTTTGTAAAAGTGGCAGATTCGGGACCGGGGTGCAACACAAACGGGGCATCCTGAGATGTTGCGCTCGTTTTCTGTTTAGATTTTTTTCCTTCTTCCTTTTTTTTTCTTCTTTTTTTTTTGTCCCAGCAAGGCCAAGGGGATCGTTCCGGGACTTGGGAGGGGTGTGTACGACGGAACGGGACGGATACACAGATGTGACTGGGCCGAAAAAGGAACCACGAGCGATTTGAAGTGGCGCAGAGTTGAGATTCCAAAGATAGATGGATGGATGAAGAAGGACGAACGAGGCGGATGTTCAACAGACGGGCGGAAGTCGAGGATACTGTTCGGAAGTACTTTTTATCGTGTGTGCGCGCAATCGGGGCTCGGCTGAAGTAGTTGTAGATATAGTGGCGAACGGAACGGGAATACAAGCGGGAAGAGACGACGTAATGGCGAAGGCAGGAGCAAGTTGGTCAACTGATTCAGTACGGACCATAACAAGCGCCAGAAACCGAAAAGGGAAGTGTTGTAAATGGGAACATGTGAATTGTATATGCAGAGGGGAGACAAACCAAATGCAAGGCTGGTTTTGAACAAAGCAAACGAGCCGCTAAATAGTAAAATAGTAATAAAAAATGGCCAATGTTCAGGCGGAAGCGGGATAAGGATCCAAGTTTTGACTTGGAGAATGTCGTGATGAAGAAAGGGAGAAAGAGAGAGGAAGAAAGAGCTATAGCACCTTGTGAATTTTGCGTTTTGTCGGCTTGGAATCCCGGCTTCCCAAACGAGAAAAAAAGCAGAAAAATGGCCAGGGAGTATGTATGAGCAAAGGGAAAAAATAGTCAGTAATTAAAGCTTGCTTTGTAAGGGCCGAGATCCTATCGCGAGCAAGATAGAGAAGAATCGGGATATCGGTATGTAAGGAGGAGACAAGACCGAATGGACGTATGTATGTTGTTCGTTTCTAGAGACTTTTGAAAATATGTCAAAGTTGATGATTGAGTCAAGTGAACTTTCGAAGCCTGGAGAATGAACCATTAACAAATATCGGGGCTATCGGGGCCAAGAATGACCCCAGACAAACGTTTATACACCATACCAGTCATTTATATAGACCAGGGAGTAGGATCCAAGCTATCCGGCAACTCTTCCCATGACGTGAGTGAACTTGGTTGACTCGTCGGAAGTTCCTTGGTTAAGCTAAGGTGCAGTGGCAATGACAGCATCTTTACCCATACCTAAGACCATGAACCAAGAAATAGTACCCGTAGCTCCAGAAGACTCCACCATCAATCCATCACCAAAAAAAGCTATCCTTCTCGGAAAATCCCAGCCTAGTAAGCCAACGCTCCAAGCCGCCAGACAAGCACCGAAAACCAAAACCCCCAAAAGCACGGATCTAGCCAGCCAGCCAGGGAGGGAGGGGAAGGGCTTCTTCTTCGTCGCCATCCATCCATCCATTCCCCCTCAAAAACTAAACAGCCCAACACGGAAGAGCGGCAGGCGACCCAGCAGGCGGGCTAGGAATCCCGTTTAGACTCCATTGCTAGCCAAATGCATTGATTGGTTCACGTCATTCGGAATTTCGCGAGCAGTGGGGCTCCTAGGCTCGGAACGGCGGGCCAAGGCAAAACTCCCATGACGAACTTTGTTAGTTAGCTTTCATTATGCCCGCTATTTCCACGACGATCGGCCTATACCGATCTGCGATGGCCGGGAACGGGGGTTACATTCGCGTAGAAATGATGTCGCATTTTGATTCTCCTAACTCTTGACGAACTATATGTGTACACTTCTCATGATGCTCACAACTGTGACGGTTGGACTTGGATTACTAAGGCGGCACAGTTTTCACAAAACTCTCAAGTGGAGACATTTTTACGTGCTCTCGCGACTACGCGGAAACTACCACCTCCACCTTTCGTATTTTAATCCATCTCTTCTATAATACCCAAAACAGTAGCCAGTTACTTTTAGGACTCTGACAATGACGAATTTATATGGTACTAATGGAAGCTACCGGCCGGACTCCGGTTATAAAGTAGCTCGGATATCTTCCCGGAACTACTAACCCTAATCCTCAATTACACTTGTATGATAAGTTTCTCCAAGACAGGATATTATAAAAGTTATACTCCCGGAAGCCCGGATTAACAAGTTAACCGACGTCCGATAGGAGTACAGATGAAGATAAAAAAAGAAGATTGTTTCTCAATTACTTCGTTGGCGCAGCGGGAGGATATCCGAGCCAATGGGTATTTACATGTGGTTCGATCTTGACGAACAACGGCATCAGCTCGCGTTACGGCCAATTGGGGAACAGCCAATCCCATGGTATGCGACAAATGCATGTATTTGTCTAGACAAGTTTCCCTCGTACAGGCAAAGAAAACAACAGCAACAGCAGCAGCAGGTAGGCAGTAAGGAAAGTTGCAGACCGCAGTAGGCGGAGCCCCACGGGAAGCCACAGGGTGCAACAAAGAAGGAAGATGCAAAGGAACAAGTCCACTTGACGAGCCACGGATTTTGTATCCTGCATCTGTACATAGATAGATAGATACAGATTCGCTGAGGCTTCCCGTCGACTAGCCGACGTAGCCGTTAGTGGTAGATGTGTAGCCAGTCAAGTAACAGACTTCCAACGCCAGGTCAGATACTGGTGTCACAAGAAGAGAAAGCGACGATGCAGGTTGCCTTTTTTTCTGTCTGCGTCAGTGGTACTGACCTAGGCTGTGACAAGTGTTCTTCGTATCTGATTTCTGTGCTACTAAGGAGAAGGAAAGTAAGGGAACAAAAAAGAATGACATGGTTGAATAGCGACGTGTGTCTATGGAGTTGAGGGGGGTATCTCTTGAGACATAACAGGCTTACAATGTCTTGTCGTTGAAAGACGTGGTGGGTTCAACACACATGGATAGGATGAGCGGCGGTGGATTCTGGCATGCTGTGGCGCATCGAAGCCACGGAAACGTTGGCTTGACTGGTTGATTTGGAACATGGGGATATATGTATGTACATATGTACATACATACATACATATACACACAGAAAGAGATGTGCAAGTACTCATGTACATATGCAGGTGACGATATCTTGGTGTGTTTTTTTGGTACATGCATGCATAAAAGGACAGTCAGCGGTAAATAGGACGACTCTCCACGATGCAGGCTAGCGAGGGTTTAGATTCCCATGCGTGTGGGTTGGTCATTGGTTGTGCGAACTGCAGACATGTCTCATCCTTGAGAACGACAACCGTGCCTGTGACCCCTTGACAACCAAGACCAGAAGAACCAAGAACCCGTAAAAAAAAGCAAGTAAGCTGTGCATAAGTTGATAACCATGGGAATCTATCTCTCACCAGTCCAATATACCTAAGAAAGTCTACCAAAGGAAGAGGTGAAGAATACAAACATAACAACCATAGACAGAATGAAACTATTCCAGTTTGGTGCTATCTTTGTTAGTTATGTATGGGCGTATGTTCATATATACATACATACATAGTCAACCACACTCTCCTCCAAAAACATGGGCGCACAAAGCCAACAGGAAGAAAAAGGACGGTCTCGAGGCGGAGACTTCCGATAGTGGAGGCAGGGGGTCTCATGGTTGGGTTGCATTTTGCGGCCCTGAGTTAATAATCATCACAGCGTGCATACACAGAAACTTACATTGCTTTTCTAATCGCGCAAATAGAAATTAAGGATGGGCAGAGTCGAAAAAAAGGCAAACCAAAGTAATGGAATCTTGGTTGTGGTTATGGTTAGGGTTTATAACTGTGATATCGACGATCTAGGATACTTCATGCCAAGCGAACAATAGTAACTCACATCAAGGAATTGCCCAGTTAAGAAAACATTGCATGTACATATGAGCCATCTATCAAATGTACAACTACATACATATGCATATGTACATACATACATATGTACATGAACACATCAAACCCAACCTCCATGAACCTCCAAATGAATCGCATCACATATCTCTAACACGAAAAGACTTCCACCTACCCCGTCCCCCACCGTTCGGATCGTCGGGTCCACACCGGCCCCAAATCCTCCCCAACACCACCACCACAACCAAACCACGCGCCCAAATCCAAGCCACCACGAGGCCACCGCCAAAACTGATCACCCAGCTCTATCGTAACGGGCGTAACGGCTGTGCGGTACTTTCCACGCAGGGATGCAGAATCCACCGGTGGTGAGTAAACCCAGAAAGGGAAAAAGGAACGAAGGAATCCACACGAATGAACCTCCTGCGTTCGTCCCCAGGGAACCAAATCGGATGTGATGCGATGTGACAAACCGGGGCGTCGGGCCACCATGGTTCCCTAGGATATGCAGGAGACGAGAGAACCCCATGTATGCCAGGCCGGATGGTCACAGAGTATCGGCTGTTATCTCCGTGTATAATACCGGGCTCACCGCTGTCTACACCGGCTCTTATACAATTGATGTTCTCTGTCTCAAACGTACTACACCGGCTACAACGTACCACAGTCCCGAAACCTGTACCACCTACCCACCGAGGCCCTTCCCAGCCAACCCCCCGGCTAAGCCGTCCATCCGTCTCTTCAACAAGTCTTCTTGACTACTGACTCTCTCAACACCAGTACCGCGGACGAACCCACCTATCCGCTCGGTGAAGCCACCGAGAACTGTTCTTGCGGATTTGGGCACAACTTCAATGGAGCTGGGTTCCCGGGAGACAGCGACGGTTTCCGAGCCGGATATGCGGCTTCCGGGGGTGGCGGAGGAAGACTTTGACGAGGTATTTTTACGGGTGAGTTCAAGTTCAATCCCGGCCTCATCTGCGCTGCTATCATGTACATCTTCCCTGTCGAGATGAGAAGCAGCGACTTGTCTCCGAATCCAGTCCTTTCTCGCAACTTCCCTTCTACGTCTCCATAATGACCGGTTGAATCCCTCGGTAATCCAATCTCCCGCTTGTCCGATAAGACCCCAAGCCCGTGGATACAACACAGGAATCTGCAAGAAAGCGTGAGAAACTCCCTCGATCAAGTCAACCTCAACAACATCCTTGGGCGTAAACTGCGGTCCCAAGCCTGCCGACTCTTGAAATAAAAACCTCTTTGCCTGACGTAATCTCCCGGCAAAAATAACCGTATCATCAACAAGTGGGTCTCGTTCGCCCGTCATCATATACGTCTTGGGGAAATACTGCAATAGGGAATCCGGGGCAAGTATCGGGGAGAGAAGATAGTCGGAACGGAAGTCAGGTCGGTTATGTGGACCCACGTACATGATTACCATGGCACGCATCATCTCGGGGGTCAACACCCGATCAGAGAAGTACGATATCTTGGAAGACATGACGAGCCGAGTGCTTAGTGGTTTTGGCGGTTCAGGTGTAGAGTTTTGAGGCTTCTTCGGTTGCTTTGGACGTGTGACCTTTTGGTTCTTTGGTGACGTCACCTTGGACTCAACGTCACTATCCTCCGATTCAGAATGCATCGGTGTCCCCATTAACGAATCATACTGCATCTTCTTCCGCTTGACAATCCGTCGATTCGTCTGCCGTTCACGGGAGTCCCCAATCAATGCCACGTCTTCATCAGACATCCAACTCCCAATGTTCATATCCAACGATGGATAAAACATCACTATACACTCTGGCAGAACAATTTCCTTCTTGGACTTCTCCGTCGCCAAAGTTCCCACTGTTCTTTCCAGAAGCATGAGTGTCGTCCCTGCCGCAAGGTTTCCTCCGGAACTGTCACCTGATAGGACGATACTTGGGATTCGTTCCCCTGATAACCCCATACACCGGCCCTTAGTCCGTAGAATTTGAATGTACACATCAAAGCATTCATTCAGTGCATATGGATAAGGATGCTCTGGTGCCTTTTTATAGTCGAGAGCCAACACTGGTAATCCAGTCTTTGCCGCCCAAGACCCCAATTTATCATCGTTACACCGAGGTCCCATGGCAACAAACCCACCTCCAGGGATATCAATCAAGACCTTCGTCTTGTCCTGCATCTCACTAAGTGATCCATCAAAATATAACCAGGCAGTTACAGGCTCCGCATAGTCACTCCCTTCCGGTCTCGCAATTCGGATCTGTCTAGGAGAATGGGCCAAGAACTTTGGCCCAATAAGACGATGTAAGCCGCGTAAATATGGCGTCATAGGCTTATTCCACGAGACTCGAATATGGTCGATTGTCAAATTCCCTCTGACCTTTCTAACCTTCTCATCTGCTGCATCCGCTGCAAACAGATAAAAGACCGTGAAAACGACCGAGGCAAAGTCTCTCAATCGACGATTCCGAATGCCCATGGCCGTCCAGAACCCCGCATCCATAGCGGTAAGAACCCAAGTCGCGCGGAAGTAACTAGCCTCATACATATTCGCCAGTGGGTCTGGACTCGAAAGACCAGTTAGAGTTGTCAAGTTCCGGGCGGCGTACAGATATGTTGTTGTGAGAGTGAGTATTTGCCATGGCGTAACCCGGGAAGTTAGAAATCGGGAGATTTGTCGGAGGACAGGTGGACCGTGACGATGGCCGCTGAATTGGTTAGTTAGTGATGTCTTGTGTGGAGATGAATACGTACGTACCGTTTAATATAGGTTACCCAAAACGACAACACGGCAACCACCTGAAGAAGTCTCGAGCGAGCTGATGGCCGTCCAAGGACGTGATCAATCATATTCAATCCAATGTATCTCAAGAATCTAACACACAAAGAAACTCATAAGGTGTCTATGTGTCGATAATGTATAAGAAAAAAGGTACAAATTCCAAAATAAAAAATAAAGGTCAAGCCGAAAACACCTCCAATTCTTCTGACATGTGACAATTCCTCGTCCTGATTAACCCCCAAAACGGCACCTCACCTATCTTCCTCAATCCCACCAATCACATTCGCATAAAAGTTGACTTATAAGCGTCATGGAGGAGCGGGTGGCGGAGGAATCCAAGGTACCGTGATTTGCAGAGTGTGATTCTCTCTTTATCCGTCTTGTTGGATGCTTTATGCACATGTAACTTTGTTTTCTTCTCCTTGCCCTTGGTGTTACACTAACCCGAGAATTTGACATGTGATTATCATGCACCTCGTGTCGGGTATATCAAAAGTTGGACTGTTGGTAAATAGCTGTTGGCGGTTCACGTGGTTCGTCGGGGTTAGCTCAGCTATCTCCAATTCGGGGTCGTGTAAATAGAACCCTAGGTATGTATTAACCCTATTGTTTGTAACTTCTGAATATGGAAATTCGCAAGTCACTTCCAACAAGTCAACGAGAAGGGCACTGATTAAACATCGTCTACCTGTAGTAAACAACATGGCAAACTCTAATCTTCTTATCTACACCCAACCATCCATCACCCATCCACGATGAAATCATCCAAAGTTCTTTTCGCCATCTCTCTGGCTCTCCAGGCCCTCCCGGCTCTAACTTGTCCTGCCCCTCCCACCAACAGCACTCCCCGCACCTCCCGCCCCGAAGTCGACCCCACAGTCTACGTCCAAAACAACTGTCCCTTCTCCATCTACCTCGTCTCCATCGGCGCCACCATGAACGGCCCCTACCACCTCTCTCCATCCCACGGCACCTTCTGCGAAGCCATGCACCGTGACCACGTCTCCGGCGGCATCTCACTCAACATTGCTCGCTCCGAAGAGAACCTGGAACACGGAACTCACGTGTTGGTTTTTGGATATAACTTGATGGCTACCCATGGCCATGTCCAGTTATACTATAGTCTGGATGTCGTTTCCGGACCCCCGTTTGATAACGAGGGCGTTAGAGTCGTTAGTGGGGATGAAAAATGCGACGATATCCGCTGGCCCGAGGGGGAAAATCCCGGTGGTGGTGAATTTCTACGCGTCTGTGAACCTCTTGACGGTGTCCGCGTTCTCATCTGTGACGATGCCACTTCTTAGTAAAGACCTTCTTTCTACATAACCACTTGCTTTAATAAAAAGTCCATATTGCTCCTTCCTTATCAGATCATAACCCTATATATCACATAACCCACATACAGGGGTGACCCTGGCGTAATGACGGATGTGACTAATGGTATGGTTAAGCGACTTGTAAGGCCAAAAGTGGACAAAGCAACGCTGGATTAGAGGCATCGGAGCCTCAACGCCGCCGATGCGACACGGAGAGTAACTAATAGACACATATAAAGGGCGTGTATTGACACGACCCCCTCGACAGAAATTCCCCTTCTCTTTCGTTTTTCCATCGTTTCCACCCCGCTAATCTGTTTCCACAACCATCTTATCACGATGTTATCTCTCCGCAACCAAACGACCCGCCTAACAAGCCGCTTCGTGCGCGCCGCCTCCGTAAGTCCCCATTCCGCAATCTTCACAGGTACAATCCTAACACCCATCCAGACCCTCAGTCACCCTGACCCCGCGGCCTCTCCATCCAGTGCAGAGTCATACATGGTAAAGACCTACTCCCGGCCAACCCCCGTCTTCACCCACGCCAAGGGAAGTACCCTCTACGATGCGTCCAACCGTGCCTATCTCGACTTGACGGCTGGAATTGCCGTGACGTCGCTAGGCCATTCGGATCCTGAGTATCTGCGCTTATTGAGCGAGCAGGCGGGCAAGTTGATCCATGCGAGTAATCTGTATCATAACCCGTGGACTGGCACGTTAAGTAAGGAGTTGGTAGAGAAGACGAAGGAGGCGGGTGGTATGCATGGGGCAGAGGCATCGTTTATTTGTAACTCAGGGTCTGAGGCGAATGAAGCCGCCATCAAGTTTGCGAGAAAAGTTGGAAAGGTGGTAGACCCATCAGGATCAAAATTCGAAATCGTCTCCTTCCACAAGTCATTTCACGGCCGGACAATGGGATCCCTCTCGGCCACGCCCAACCCGAAATATCAAAAACCCTTCTCGCCCATGGTCCCCGGCCATAAATACGGAACATACGACGACATCGCCGGCCTCTCATCGCTCATCACCTCCGCCACCTGTGGTGTAATCGTCGAGCCTATCCAGGGTGAAGGCGGTGTAAACCGCGGCAGTCCCGCCTTCTTCAGTGCGCTTGCCGCCCGCTGCAAGGAGGTAGGCGCCGTGCTTATCTACGATGAAATCCAATGTGGAATGGGCCGCACCGGAAAACTCTGGGCACACAGCCACTTTCCCAAGGACGCCCACCCGGATATCATCACCACGGCAAAGGCCCTTGGTAACGGGTTCCCCATTGGTGCGACCATTGTGAATGGGAAGGTCGCGGAGAAGATCGCTGTGGGTGACCATGGAACTACCTTTGGTGGAAACCCGTTAGCTTGCAGATTGGGCCACTATGTCCTGGGTAGATTATCGGATCCGGAGTTACTTAAGGGTGTCGAGAAGAAGAGTGAGGTGTTCCGTGCGGGGTTGAAGAAGTTGGCCGAGAGATTCCCCGAGTTGATTACGGAGATTAGAGGACAGGGTCTTATTCTTGGTGTGCAACTTACCAAGGACCCCAACCCTATTGTTCAGGCGGCGAGAGAGAGAGGGTTGTTGATCATCACTGCCGGTACGAACACCCTTCGGATCACCCCCAGTCTTGTGATTGAGGAGGCTGATATTGAAAAGTCGCTTGAGATTCTTGGCGAGGCTATCGCCGCCACTGTTTAATTTTGTTGCTTAGATAATGGTAACCATATAATAAAAGTACTAAGAACAAAACAATCAACTATTAACATAAATATACTCTTAATCCTCTGACGTGTCCATTGAATCCGCCTCCACATCCGCCTGCACATCCTCTGCCTTCTTTGCTGCCTCAGCCCGTAACTTCTCTTTGGCTGCCGCCAACTTCTCCTCCTTCCACTTGATAATCCTTTCCTTCAGCTCCGTTTGTGGCACCACGTCGCCAATTACCATGGGTTGACGGGTAAATGGATCTTTAGCATCCGAAAGAAGATGTTGTACGATAGTTGACCGATCGACAATGTTGTGCGATGGCAGAAGAACAGGGTCCTTCATCAAATCACCCAGAATAGGATCTTCAAACTCGGATGGAATGTCACCAAGGTCAAGTTCCGCTTGATCCAGTTCCGTCTTGGCAGTGAGGAACTTTTCCTTGGTTGCCGCGAATTTCTGGAGGTCTGCTGGATCCTTCATGGACTTGTTGGTAAGAATCATGAGGGCACGATCGAACCACTCAGGCTTGTACGAACGACCATCTGCCGCCACAGCCTCAACAAACGCCTGCGAAGACCCCAAGTTGTTGTAAATGTCTATAAATGAAGACAACAACTCGATAGGCCGGAAGTGGTACTTCTCGGGGTTGCTGACCTTGAGTCTACCCCCTTTGCTACCCGCAAGAGTCTCCAAGTTGTAGTTCAACATGCTGGCCAGACGAGGTGCAATCTCCGGCATGGTAAAGGCATCCCTCAGTGCCCGCGTGAACATGGTCATCATAGCCAGCGTTTCATTGGCAAGCTGCATGTAACTCTGAGCATTTCTGCTCAACTGCTGCAACTCATCCTCCTTGGCCGTACGATCCTCAGCTGACATCTCCGTCTGGTTCATCGGAGAGAGCTCCTGCTCGAGTTGCCGGATCTTGGGGAACTTTCCAATGGCCTCATCCAGCACATATGTTGTGTCGTTGAGTAGTAAGTTGACAAACTGCACGAAGAAGGCACGGTTGCTGGTGCTCTCCTGTGTCAACTTCTTGCTGTAAATCTCGTTCTTGCCCCATACCGTCTTGATGACTTGGAAGATCTCATAGCGGATATTGAACTTGTCGTAGAATGCACTACTGACACCCGAGTTTTCGCACTCAATGTAAAACTTGATGAGCGCATGAAGGAGGTACTTGTTGGCAAACGAAGAGTACGCAAGAGGTTCAACCAGAATACCATCCGAGAACTGGCTCCGTGGCCAACACCCAGAGCACAAGATGGAGACCAGGCTTGACTTGAGATAAGGGTTCTTGATCAACTCTGAGCATTCAAGGAAGGTAATGCACAGAGTAGCAAGTTCGGGGCCAGTTGAGAAGGACAATACTTGCGGCACATGGCGGTAAACATATTTGAAGTTATCCGCTAGAACCTGTAGAGCATACTCGGGGATACAAGAAAACACCTCATTATCCTTGCACGGCAAAGGTAGGGTAATGGTCTTGTCAGGCGTGTACTCCGTCTGACTACCAACACGTAGAAGCCATACAGCAAGGAAGCGCATGAATCTGATAGATGTCTCCTGCATCTTCTCATCCTGCAAAACACCTTCTGTGGCAAACTCGCGCGCCATCAGCTTGTTCAGTAGGTCTTCATGCCGGCGGATCATAACCTCTATTTTCGCTTTATCCGTGGGGTTAGAAACCTTGTTACGGTCGGCTTCAATCTTCCCTAACACTGAACTGAAATGGGTGATTTCACGGCGGAGCTCCTTAAGCTTATCGATCATAGACTCTGTACCGTAATGATGGGCCGCCAAAGTAAGGAAAAAAATCTCCGAGATGAAATGGGGAGTTCCAGGGAGAGTGATTTCGTAAAAAGCCTTAGCAGTGGCCTCATCCGCGTTCAACATAGTTTCATCCATAATGTTGACGCGAGGGTTCTGACGGAAATAATTCACGTCAATCTTATCTATCTTGCTGAAGGTGGTCTCCATGAAGGGCTCACACAGACGATCAAGAATGCGTGTAACATTAGCCATCATGGCTGACGAAGAGACGTGATCATCCATCCGCAGAGCTCTGCGTTTGTGGTTCAAGTTAACGGCAAGCGCAAACCAATCAAGGGTTCTCGCTCTAACAGTAGCATCGACGCGCAAGAAGGCGTTGACGATGGTAAAGATATCCGTCTGTAACCCTTGGAGCACCATGCGGAGAGAATTTTGAGCCTGGCCAACGATATTCTTGTTCTGTGTTCTAGCTGAAGGGAAAAACACTTGAATAGAAGGCTCAAGGAGTGGCGACAGACGGAATAAGGAACCAAAAGTGGTCCCGAATTCCAGTTCCCGGCCTGTCTTGGCCGTTAGAAACGTGGGACGTTCGGAGATACATTTTAGGATCTCGGGATATCTCGTGAAAGAGAGGAAAGTCTATAGAAATGGTTAGTATTATGTCACATTCGATGAAACCGTGTTAACACATACATTAACAATAGCTCTGTACTCTGGATTCTCGAGCGATCTTGTTCTCATACTAGAGCACATGACATCCACAGCAAGACCAAAGGAATCACGTAAGCCATCCACATCATCAAAGCTTCGTACCATCGCCCGCAGCCACTCATCATCGATGCCAGTGTGCTCCGCAGCAGAAACACACAAGTGCAAAGCCAAATGTTTCGAGGGAAATTCAGTCCCTTCTTCATGTGCACGATCAAAATACGCGGGCATGGTAATGGCAAATGCGCAGTTACTTATGATGAGTCTCTTCACCTCGTCAAGAACCGCCAGCTTTTCCTGGGGAATATCTCTCGGGAGGGAACGGCGCGCGAGTTGCGCGCGATTCCATGCTGGTAAGAGATAATTAAGGATGGGGGTCTCTTTCGGGTATTGAACGCAGACCTCCATGATGACTGCGTCGAGCCACTCAAGATTCAGCTTCACTGGTACATCTGATTCCTTCATGTCGTTCGCCACCGATTCCAAGTAACACAGAGGAATCTGGCTGCTTGACTTCAGAACCTTCTGCTCAGGGTCAAGAGTAACATGAAAGATCTCGCTCAAAATGCGATCCGTAAAGTCCTCCAGTGACTCAATAGCCACCTGCCGAACCTTCTTCTGCACAGGAACAGCTGAGTTCACCGCTGTTAAATTGTCAGCCGCGGTTGCCTGCACTATCGATCTCTTGAGTCCCGTACCTGATGTTGAGGGCTTAATAGTCTTGGGTGCAGGCTTCGAAGGAGCCGGGGCCGGGGTGGCGGGCTTCGAAGCGGCCGGAGGAGTGGCATTTTTGGCGGCAGCTACAGCGGCAAAGACGGAAGATGAAGCCGCGGCGCGGGCGGCATTAGAAGGGCCAGAAGAGCTCTCCGGGGCAGTGTTGGTGGATGATTCGGCCTGGGGAGACGAGGGCTCAGAAGGGCTAGGGGACGCCCTGTTCAAAAGGCCCAACTTTGCGAGACGGCGGAGACGAATCTAAAGGCGACGGAGGCCGGGTTAGAATGCAAGTGGGACTTGTTGATAGCCATGACATAAACACACCTTCTCCATGGTTTCCTTGTCGGGAGCATCGGGGGTCTGGTTTCCCTGTGAGCCTGCGCCCGACTGGGGACGCGAATCCCCCGCAGCACTGCTGTTCTCACTCATGACGGGCTATTTTGATGTGGATGGTTTAGTTGGATGAAGTGAAAGACGGCAGATGAAAGGATGTTGGGGAGTCTAGCATCTCCTAACCAAACAACCTCAATGGTGTTGACAAGAAAGGATTTGCAGTCTAGAACAACCAACTATATAGACAAGATCCGTCGCTCAATTTAGATAAAACCCTAAAGACAAGACGCAGACTATGCGAAGAATGACGTCGATGGAGAGTTGGGTATCGTAGGATGAAATCGTGTTATGTGGTTGAGATGGAAAACAAGGCTATACCAGACAGGCTGAAGGAGAATCTGTTATTTATGGGCTGAAAAATTGTAGGCAAGTATAAGGTGGTAAGGCAGGTGCTCAAGTGGTTGGTAAATAATGAGGTTCTATACAATGAATGAATTGGTCAGCGGCAGGACCCAAGAAAGTAAAAGTGGTAAATAGTTTGGTGGGGCAGGAGCATGGGTCTACAATCAGTGTCTCGATAAGAAGCTGGTGATGGTAAGACGGTACTAGTAACTTGCCTGGAATTGTCAGTTTGGGATCTCACAATGGAATTGAACAAATGTGGTACTCTCCAGCTTAATAAAGTGCTTCTGGGTGACGGTGGAATTACCCCTCTACGCCATGATTCTTAACTTGCATATTTAGGGTTACGAATATCACACGTGATGATTAGAGCTGATCGGTTGCAGGTGAACCCTTGACGATGGGGCTCTGACGACATTGAATGCGCTAGGTGGTTGGTGGAGCCTTGTTCAAGCGCAATAGCTCGATGACAAGTTGAATGCGCCTTTGGTTATAACGAAGTATACAGACGACAAGACCACGAAATAGACCAGACAAAATGGCGCTCTCTGTGAGTTGTATCCTAGGGTGGTGACGATTTGATGACGAGATTGGATGAACTAACGGGTGTTTACTGCGCGCAGTGGAAGTCATTTGACTTTTTTGATGTTTCCCCGATTAAACAGTTGGACGATGAGGCGCGGATATTCTTCCAGAGCAATGAGATAGCGTGCCTTTGCACGGGATCTGATAACTTATTTTTTGGAACGTTTGAGGGAGAGGTGCGCATTGTGAATTCAAAATGGAAGATTGTACGGTCTTTCCAGGCTCATGATATCGGGACGATTACGCATATGCGCCAGGTGGAGGGGACCAGTTTATTGGTTACTATTGCTGTAGGTGGTGCTATTTATAGGGCCGAAGATGAGCTGCTAACAAGATGTTTGTAGGAAGATCTTAGCAATGCGCCGGTGCTCAAGGTTTGGGCGCTAGATAAGATTTCTAAGAAGACGGGGTTGCCAACATGCTTGACGACGTTGGCCATCAATAACAACAAGAAACAGTTTCCGGTAGGCTTTTGAGATTGTTGGTAGGTGAGTGGAGAAGCTAACGAAGATTAGATATCCGCTCTTGCGACAAGCGAAGACCTCGCCCAAATCGCAGTTGGGTTCGCCAACGGGTCAGTAACGGTTATCCGCGGCGATCTCATCAACGACCTTGGCACCAAGCAAAGAATAGTGCACGAGTCGGACGAGCCTATCACAGGTATTGAAATGTCGGTCGACGAAGCGCAGGACACAACTCTCTTCATAGCGACCACATCGCGTATTCTGCGCATCCAAATCACCAAGAAGGGGCAAAACTCGCCAGCCAAGACGATTGAAGATGCGGGATGCGCAGTCGGGTGTATGTCCAAGGATAAGAGAAGCGGTGATGTGGTGGTTGCGCGGGAGGATGCTCTCTATTATTACACAATCGAAGGCAGAGGGCCCCCTACTGCGTATGACTGCAACAAGAGCTTGATTTCCACATATGGGACATACGTGGCGTTGATCTGCCCTCCGTCGGAAAACAGCACACGGAAGCAGAAAGAGCCAATGGGGAGACTCGGTGGGGCAGCTGATGTTCTCACTGTATCGTCGTTCTTGTTACTTGAGCCGACGCTTAGAGTGGTGGCACATACGGAATCTATTGTATCGCCGGTGAGCCACATCTTTGAACTTTGGGGCGATTTGTATACATTGGCACAGGACGGGAAGATTACAAAGTATCATGAGAAGTCCCTACCGAGTAAACTAGACATGCTTTATCGACGGAATCTTTACCCTCTGGCGATTGAGTTGGCACAGAAATCGGGACTGGATGCTGAGCAGCAGAGTCTCATTTTCCGCAAGTTTGGTGACTTTCTCTATCAGAAAGGGGACTTTGACGGTGCTATGGTGCAGTATATCCGGGCAATTGATAGTACGGAGCCGTCACAAGTCATCCGGAAGTTCCTGGATACCCAAAGGATTCATAACCTTATTTCGTACCTGGAGCATCTTCATGAGCACCGTAAAGCTACGGCAGATCATACTACGTTGTTGTTGAACTGCTATGCCAAGTTAAAGGATATTGATAAGCTGGAGAAGTTTATCAAGTCGCCAGGAGATTTGAAGTTTGACCTTGACACTGCGATTGCGATGTGCAGACAGGGTGGATACTATGAGCAGGCTGCGTATCTTGCGGAAAAGCATGGGGAAGTTGAGATGGTTGTTGACATCTTGGTAGAAGATTCCAAGAAGTATCAAGAGGCATTATTGTTCATCTGTCACCAGATGCCGGAGACTGTGAGTATTTTGTGTATTCCGGGGGTATGGGATGCTAACATGATATAGGCCTACACATGTTTGATGAAGTACGCACGTGTTTTAATTGAACACTGCCCTGCCGAGACCACCAAGTTGTTTGTGGCTTATTATACAGGTCGTTACAGACCAATCATTGACGCGGTAGCTCCGGCTGAGGTCCAAACCCCCGCTAGTTCCGGGATTGCGGCCACGGCGGTACAGAACCTAAGCAACTTTATTGCCTTGCCCTACTTGAACAGTTCAACCATTGGAAGTCCTGGGACTCCAAATCGCGGGGAGATTAGAAACTCGGTGGTTATGGTCCACGAGGATGATATCCCGGCACCAAAGTATACACCCACAGCTCCCAGGACGGCGTTCTCTTCATTCTTGGATCACCCGGATGAGTTTATCCAGTTTTTGGAGTGTTGTTTAGAGGAACCAGATGTCAGTGATGGGGATAAAACTGACTTGTACACGACGTTATTTGAGATGTATCTGCGCAAGTCCCAAGAACGAAAGGGTGGGCAAAAAGAAGAATGGGAGGCTAAAGCTAAGAAGCTCATTGAGGGGAAGGATATCCCTATGGAGAGTTCGAATGTGTTACTTTTGTCTGATCTTTCCTCATTCAAGGATGGCACGATTTTAGTGCGGGAACAGTCTGGGTTGTACTTTGATATATTCCGGTCTTATACGACGGCCAAAGATACTACTGGGGCAATGAAGGCTCTCAGGAAGTATGGGCCGGAAGAGCCTCAGCTATACCCAGCGGCTCTTTCTTACTTGACATCGGATGCGGCTATTCTTGCAGAAGCTGGTCCAGAGGAGTTAGCGGCCGTGTTGCACAAAATCGACAGTGACGGTTTAATGGCTCCTCTCCAGGTGATTCAAACGCTAGTGGGGAGAACGTCAAGTGCGCGTGGTGTGGCTACAATGGGGATGATAAAACCGTATCTAGAGGAGACGATTGAGCGTGAACGTCGGTCTATTGCATCTAACCGGCGACGCATTGCAACGCTAAAAGCAGAAGCGGAGCAAAAACGCACGGAACTTGCGGAGATATCTACCAAGCCGGCGGTCTTCCAAGCCACGCGGTGCTCAGACTGCGGTGGGCAATTAGAGTTGCCGATTGTCCATTTTCTGTGTAAACACTCGTTCCATCAACGGTGTCTACGCGGGGGAGGTGAAGATGCCGAAGTGGAATGTCCGTTGTGTATGGGGGCTAATGCGACGGTACGGGCTCTACGGAAGGCTCAAGAAGAGAATGCTGGGAAGCATGAATTATTCGATTTGGAGGTTGAACGTAGCGGGGACCGGTTTGGCACGGTGGCAGAGTGGTTTGGTCGGGGAGTCATGTCGCATAATGTAGAGTAACGTTTAGACGTCTCCAGAGACCGGGGTTCTATGGTTTTTGATACTTTAATACAAGTAGTGTACGGCACAGCACCGATTAAGTTCCCTTGTCGTGTGTCCCTCGCGGGCTAATTCGCGTTAGGGAAATTCATCGCGAAGGCAAGATAGCCGTATATCCATCTTGGCGTATGTTGTACCTCGGACGACGCAGGGACCAGTAATCAGTCTTGGAGGAACTCTGTGCGGTGAAACCGGGGTTGTTTGGGACATGAGTGCTCGGACGATGAAGGAGAGTTATATATGTACATATGTACATGTCGTGTGCTTGACGTGCTTGACAAGTCATTGATTTTCGCAAGTTTTGTTTTTTGTTTCGTTTGTTTTATCTCGTTGGCGTGATTGTTTTTGACAGCTTCTCATCATGTATCCCATTGGCAACGCCACATCTACCGGCTCACCGTCCATGACGGGGCGGCGAGCATTTACACCGTTGGGAGAATTCCATAACGGGGGGGAACCCGGGTTACTTAATTTTCCAATTCTATCTGCCGGCCAGATACCCACCACCTCGGCGGCCGGCCATGGCATGTATCATCGAGCGGGAACTTCCCCGCCGAGAAGCTTGACTTCGTCGCCGGCGCCGGGGTATAGACATGCCATGCCGTTGGGGGAACAGGGCGAGTTGGGAAATCCGTTGTATTCGAGATATCAGGGGGGTTTTCCTATGGGCGGGTTGGAGGCCGGGATGGAGATGGTTGGGCCGATGTTTCTTGGGGCGGGATATGGATTGGGTGAGTATGCGGTGGAGGTGGAGAGTAGTGGGGTGGATGGATCGGTTAGTCCGCCCGAGTTTGGGGGGTTGTTACGGAGGAAGAAGGAACGGAGGGGGCATACGAAGAGTCGGAGGGGTTGTTATAATTGTAAGAGGAGGAGAATTAAGGTATGTTTCTTTGTCGGCCGTGGGGAAGAAAGTCATACTAACCAATATAGTGTCAAGAAACAAGACCCGCATGTGGCCACTGTACTAAAACAGGTCTATCATGTGAATACCCACGAACCCCCCAGGTAACCCACCAACCGCACAACCAAATCCCCATCTTCTCCCTCCTCGACATGCGTCTCTTCCACCATCTTCTCTCCGCCGGCCCTCTAGGACTCGCCCATAACCACGACTACCTAATGCACTCACTCCTCGGTCTCGCTGCATCCGATCTAGCTCTTCGAGATGCATCCATGCATACCGTTGCAATGGGCCATCGTACTCGTGCGATTCAGGGCGTTAAGAAGAGGATTGCGGATATGCGCAGGGTTAGAGGGGATGGAGAGGAGAGTGAAGCGTTGGAAGGGGCGGTTTGGGCGTTGGCGAGACAGAGTGTTCTTATGGAGGAGGGTTTTGTGGATTTCTTGACGTTTGTGAGGACTTTGGCGTTACTTAGAGGGTGTAATGGTACCACGACCACACCGTCAAGTAAACCCTTATCCACCCCCATATCCCGCCACCACGCCGACATGTCCAACAGCGCCTTAACATCCCTATCACCCCTCTGCACCACCAGCGCCAGCCAATCTCTCCACGCACACCTCCAAGGGATATCGGCGTCTCTCTACAGCAGTCCTCTAGCCGCGCAAAAAGCGCTATCAGCCCTCTTCACCTGGGCCATTCAACTCCCGCACTCGACGTTCCGATCTCTCCTCGCTAGTCCGCAACAGCCTAATACCCTCTTGATAACGCACTGGCTGGCTCTTACGGCGTTGATTGCGGGGGAATATGTTGCGGCGAGATGGCTACGGAGGGCGAATTGGGGGGTGGAGGAGGCTTGGAGGGGGTATAATGAGTGGCCGGTTTGGGTGCAGAGACATATTGAAAATGACAAGGTGGGTGGTGATTTGGACTTGCAGGAGAGGGACGGGTGAATCGGCTAGGCTAGATGGTTTGATAGATTCCAATATACTATTCTTGTTATATGTCCCTGCATGTATATGGTCTGTGCCCTTGTTATATCGGTGCCTATTTGTGTAAGACGGGGGTGATATTTCTGGACCCTAATGCCCAGGACCCTAGTGTTGTTACACGGTGGTGATGAAAGAGCGAAGTGGGTAGTATATGACGAGATGAAGGAGACGGAACGATAGATACAGTGTTTTAGTTTAGAAGAGGAATGTACGGGGATTGAAACTGCAAGTTTTGGTTTCTATTTTCATGGTGGATTGGGATTTAGACTTGGGGTTGTATTTGACTAGGTTTGAGTTAGTTCGTGGTACGGTAGGCAGCGATATTTCATGGTTTAGTTTTCGTATATTGAACGAGATGGTGATGGATATATATAGGGCGAGTTTCCCATGGATGAATATCAAGTTAATGTCGACAATTCACCATCATCATCACAACTCAACCTTCAAAATGTCAACGTCCCCTCCATCCTCCCCCATCCGGCCCTCAACCGCCTACGCAACCACCTCCCCATCACCATCATCATCCCCATTCCCACTACAATCCCCCCCTCTCCCCCCACCAACCCAAAAACTCCAAATCCAAGCACACGGCAAACCCCTCTTCGCCATCCCCACCCCGGGCTCTCTCGACCCCATCCCCATATTCAACGCCACCTCATCCGTCCCCACCCCCGGCGACATGCCCCTCTACATATCCTCCCGCTCCCCCCACCGAACACGTACCTCCCTTCTCCACCGACTCTCTCCCACCGGTCAACTAAACGAGATTTCCCAAACGATATATGAATTTGCGATTTCGCGGACCCCGCAGATTCTCCTTGCAAGGGGCGCCACGCCCTTGAAAGATACCGCGGGGATGACGCCGATTGCCGTGGCAAGTAAGACGCTTCGCAAGTCTACTACCCTGCGCACACCCTTGGGCACCTTCACCTGGAGATATGCAAGTAAAGTTGAACGTTCCCTACTTACGCCAATTCCTGATTCCCTTCTCCTCTTTGAAAAGGTCGCGCGGATTGTCCTGCCTAGCGGGAAAGAAGGCGAACTAAAGACCCCCGTGGCCCGCTTCAGAAGGGATAAGAATACCCGGACACCAGGCACCGAGAAGAATACCGCGGGTAACGGAGGATTATTAGAGTTATGGATGGACGAATGGGAGGGCTGCGAAGAAGATATAGAAGAGGTTAGGGTTCTGGCTGTTAGTAGTTGTTTAGTCATGTTGAAAAGGGAAGTTGATAGACGACGGGCCCATCAGATCATGGTTCTAAGTGGTGGCGTTGTAGTCTTATAGAAACACACATAATATATCACATCACATAATCCTCATACATAAAAAGAACCCAATAAATAAAAACAGTACAAAAGACATATCCAAAAACCAGCACTTGGCAGAATGTAGTATCGAAACCCCAAAACACCCGCAAAAAGAAAGACAAAAGAAATATCCACAAAAAAGAAAAGGAAATCATCGGCACCGACACTCCCGTCAGTCCACCAAAAACAAAACAAATGAACAAAACCCAATATCCATATCCATCTCTCCTGGGAAGAGACCACAACCATTTTGACACCCTCCCAATATGGAAAAACTACACCCCCTTAAACCCGGCTCCGTCTCAAAGAGACAGTAGCATGATAGCGTCGTAAAAAAAGAAAAACAAAAAATGCGAAAAAAAAATGTCAGATGCTACAACATGTTGTTGAGCCGCAACGTCGTATGATGACACCCCTTGAGCCTCATCCCACAAGATCACTCCACCGGCCCACGGACCTCAAAAAATCTCGAGCCATTATCAGACGACCTGACGAGAGAGAACCTTCAACTTCTTTGCATATGCAAGTAACCACCCCCTCACCTGATGTCACACTAAACATCAAACTTAAACAGAGCCTCCAAAAGGAGTCTCCAAGTGAACACACCCCCCCTAAATCACTCTTTACGGCGACCAGGTCTCGCCGACACGCTGAGGCTTGTAGTTCGGCATCTCAGTAAAAGTACCATTGACCTCATCATACTTGTACGCGTGGAATTGAATTCCATACGGCTTAGGTTCAATGGCAAAGACAGTACCCAAAGGGACATCCATGTCGGCAATGTCTTGGTGAGTAAAGTCCATGAAATAAGCCATCAACACCCGACAAACCGAGCGATGGCCGATAACCAACAAATGGTCGGTGATACGCTCAATCTCACGCACCATGTCGCGCAACCGAGAGATAACCTGAAGGTAACCTTCGCCACCCACCCCAGGGTAAATGTAGTTGAGCTTGTCCTCATGGCGCTTAGCAAACTCCTCGGGGAACTTGTTCTGGATGTCCTCGTAAGTCATCCCTTCAAAGTTACCCGCATTGAGCTCATTGAGCATTTCCCAATTCTTCACATCGTAATCCTCATCCGCCTCAAAGTACTCTGCCGTCTCAACGCTACGCTTCAACATAGAAGTCCAAACGCAAAAGTTCTTCTCGTTAAGCTCCCGGTTCAACTCGGGATAAGGGGGAGTCTGGTCACCCGCCTGCGGGGGGAAGCTAGACATGGCGCGAGCAGTCTGTTCGTACAACCACTCCTTGCGCTTCATCGTCATAAAGTTGTACAAGTCGCGACCGAAAACGTGACCACGCTCAGTGAGCTCCGAGTCCCCACCAAGTTTACCGACTTCATTGTCGACACTATATCCGTGACGAGTGATCCAGATTTGCCGAGGCGACAGATTGAATGAAGACAAATAATTGGCGATTCCACCGCTAAGGAATCCACGAAGGCGGTATTGGATTATCTTCTGTCCGACGTTAATCATCTGGATGTACTGGAGATCATTCTTCTCCTCCCATTCGCCCAACGGCGCATACGCCTTTTCGTAAGCCTCGACACGACGACGGAAATCTTCCAAAGACTGCTTAGGGTCCTTGTCCTTGTAGTCGGGTCCAGACAACTTAAGCCGCATGTTGGCCTCCAAGAGCTCCTGGTCGTTGCAGATACTCTCAATGAACAGAATGCCAAGTTTGCTGTCACGCGCCTTGATGCGCTCAACAATCTTCTGCCGTCTCTGGAGCGTGCTGTTTGTGGCGTCAAGGATACCGATAGAACCACCACCGTTCAACAGGTAGTCGAGAAGTTCATCCAAAGTAGCCAGCGCAACTTGCTCTCTGAGCTTGGCAGCAGTCTTGTTGGAAGGGTCGAAAAACTGCGCAGACTGATCCATGCTAGAATCCGCCTCTTCTTCCTGCACAGCCTCGGGAATGTTGAGGTGCATCTCGGGAGGGTTGGGAAGGTTCATTGGTCTACCATGAAGCATCATCGACGCAACCTCCGAGGGACTTCTAATAGGGCGGGCGTCGGGAAGAGCAGTGGCAGGAGTAAGACCGGCAACAACTCGTCGTCTGTTACCAACGTTGAAAATCTTGGAATTGTGTTGTTGCCATGACAAGTAGCGCTGAATCTTCTTGGTGATGTAAGACTTGCCACGAGCCGGAAGACCAACCATGACAATTACTAGTTTAGAAGCCACATCCCGCTCGGCAATCTTGCCATCAGGTGAAACCTTGGACCGAGTCATGCCGGGAATGCTGAGCGTAGTGGCATGTGGCCGAACGCGGGGAGTCTGCGTGCCAGAGTTTTGCCGTTGTGGGGGTCTAATAAAGTTTTGTTAGTAATGCGCTCGGCGTCATGATTTTTTTTCGTCGCTGTGTCATGCATGTGAATCCACAAAAAACCGACGAGTGAAAATCAAGAAAAATGAAAGAGGAAACTGGCTTACAGTCTTGGTGAACTCTGGGCGGTCGAAGGTACACTCATACCAGACACGGGAGTGTCGGCCTTGGACTCTGGAGCCGAGTGTGGTGCTTGTGGGAGGTTGACAGATGGAATCAACATGTTGGTGTTCATGTTGTGCGTGTATTGGCTGTCAACGGCGGCGGCTGGAGCAGGGTTTGCTCGTCTTGGTTGTTCAAAAGTAGTGTCGAGCATTGGTAACTTGGTGTTTGAAACTGACTCCAGTGGTCTTGAGACGGAAGAAGACGATGCAGTTGCCTTGAGGTCTTGCAATGAGCGCATGACAGAAAGAACTGGAGTAGCGGAAGGTGTAGTGGAAGGTGTGGGAAGTCCATTTCTCTGAACAACAGGTTGTGAGTTGGTGGGTGCGGTAATAGTGGTTTCTGTGGGGCCCGCCACCCTGCTCCCATTGTTAGTCAACTGCAGCTCTGGCGAGGACAGAGAGCCAGAGCTAGGGAGCACTGCGTTGGCCTGGTTGTTGCTCATGACGAATTTGGCCAAATTGGACTGGGACGACTGTCTGAAAGAGAAAGCCGGAGTTGGTGCTAAAGGTTGAATAAAAATTAGTCTTTGGTCTTTAGGTCCACAATAGTAGTGAACAAAGAGACAAGTGTGAAAGTAAATAAATGAAAAAGTGTTTGCAATGAAATGTCGAAACAAAAAGCCAGCCAGAAAAGACAACAGTACAAGATGGGGGAGAAGACCAAGCCCATATATACCAGAGTCGATCTAAGCAAATCCAAGCAAGAGGGGTGTAAATGTGACATGAGACGGTAGTGTGTTGGTGTTTTTAGCGACTGATGGCGATTGTCCACTATAACAGAAACCTGGCAGTCAATGTCTGGGGGGGAGGGGTGCGTTCAAACAAGCCCTGGTTTTTAGAAGCAGCCAAGATGCATTACCGCAACAAGTAAAGGCGTGAAAAAGAGGCTCTGGGATTATGAATGGGATCAAGGCAACAAAAGAGGTAAAATGGAGTAGAAAACGAGAGTAGAGTGGTATTATTGGCCGGTTCTCGGGTCAACTTGATCTGGTGTCTACTTTTGGACGTGGTGCGTCGAAAATGTACCGACATCAGACTCAAAGCGAACGTCACAGACGGTCATGGAATAGGGAATAGTAAGAAGTAGTATCAAGAGCATGCGACTTGCATAGCGCAATGGAACCACCAGGTCGAGGCTTCATGAACGGGGCATTCATGGAAATAAACGAGTGAAGAAGGAGACTGAGGATGGGGAGACTTACCCTGGGCATCGTTCGGTTTGTTGATGGAAGCCGAATCCATGATGTCGGCGGTGCTGGCGTGTGGGAATGCGATTGGAGTTTCGATATTTGCGAAAGTCCGTCCAGCCAAAAGTCAGATGTCAAAAGGGAAGCGCTTCTTATTACCGGTAAAGATACAGCAAATGGAAGACAGATTAATCAGAAGCTGGGTCGTAGAGAAAAGAGGCGAGTTTATCGAGAAGACTAATGGCTAATAAGACACCGGGGTGTGTCGATAGTATTGTCGGCGGACCAGCCTCTCTCGGTGAATAGTTTGTCAGCGGTCGGTAGTGTGAATATAGAGTAAAAGCTGATGTGATGCAGTGAGTGTGGGTTGTATTTGGTTGACAGTTATTGATATCGATTTGTCGGTATCAATCTGTCTCTGCCCTGCAGGATAACAGGAAAAGGAAAAGGCACGACGCCTGACGAATGATTGTAAGTGGAGCTTGCAAAGTCCACTTTCGGCGAGCGATAAATGGGATAACAACGAGCGCGTGATCAAGCAAGGAATTAAATTGGAAAACTGGATATCGCCAAAATATAATCCTTGATGAATCGATGAATAGGGAACGAAAAAGAAAAAAGAGTAGATAGATGAACGGTAACCCGTAAAGAAAGAGAAAAAAAGATGGGAGCTGGGGAAAAAAAGTTAGAGGTGATTTTCTAACTTGTGGAGGCCCAATTTTTTTTTACTTCTTCTGAGACAAAAAAGGAAGGCGAACGGGAGAACCGTCTAAGAATGGAAGCTGCGAGCGCAGTGTGTAAATCGACCAGAACTAGAGAGAGACAAGTCGTGAAAGAAAAAAAAGAAGACGTGAAGGGCAGTCCGAAGTATGTGGTAAGTTGGAGAAACTGAGTCTCGATAGTTCCAGGAGCCTTGTGTTCTATTTTGTTTTGGTGGTGATAATACAAAGAGTCCGAGTCACGCAAAAAAAATGATATTGTGG
Organism: Huntiella decipiens; assembly: GCA_003032515.1. Lineage (NCBI taxonomy): Eukaryota > Fungi > Ascomycota > Sordariomycetes > Microascales > Ceratocystidaceae > Huntiella > Huntiella decipiens. The sequence continues at coordinate 81,137 of NETU01000514.1, forward strand.
TAGTCCAGTATTCGCAATGAGGTCTTGGTGCGGTTGCAGTTTCCACAAGAGGTTGGTTGGTGCAAAGTGAAGAATTGGAGAAGCCCAACGATTTCGGTGGCTTTTTTGGTTTCGTTTACTGGGTTTGGCTTTATTCGCTTGGTTAGGTACAGGGACGCTTTGGATCAAATCCAAGGCTCGGCACCACTACGAAGTGTTCTTTCTCCTTTGGAAAGAAAGACTATCGCTCTTTCTATTTCTCTTTTCTCTCCTTTACGTTGCTCGGTCGGCCAGCTGGTTACGGTGTTGGCCGCCAAGTACTGAGGAAATAGGTGAAAGTGCAGAAAACAGGGCGGTAAAAAGGTCAGACGTCCAGACGAATAGCAAGCCTGAGAATGAGCACACAGGGGGTGTAATTTGGGAAGACAGCCCTGTATGTAGTAAAAGCGGCATGTACTGTATGTGTGTGGTATGTATGCACAATGGGCGTTACTTGAAGGACGTGACGGTTGTATCTCGGATTGGGGTGACTTGTGTTGTATGTATCTGTCGGAGACAGCTTGGTTGGTAATAAGCTGGATGTGTTGACAAAATGAGAGTAAGACGAGGTACAAGAGGGTCTTTTCTTTCTGGTGAAGAGTGTCGCAGAGGGGTCGGACTGATTCAGTACCGGACTTAGGATATTATAAGCGCCTAAGAATAAGGACAAGTAGGACAAGTTGGGGGGTAGTAAGCAACAAAGGAACTAATTCTTTAACATGTGCACACTGAAAAGCTGTTTCTTCAAACACCGATCTACATTTGAGATACCCTCATCAACATGTGTAAACTCACCAACCAAAACTTTGCAATTATAACCCATTCCTTTCCTTCACAAATGTCTTTACTTATTACATAGTCCATTAGTGATAAGATAAGCCTCATCATCCTAAACTCAAATCCCACCAGTCTAAAAAAATCCCTCGTCAGGGCCACAACTAGTCCCTAGAAATCCTGCCCTAATAAATCCGCCCCTAGTATGTCTTTACAGTGTTTTTTTTTCTTCTTCCAATGTCACCTAGAAGCGTTGTAAGCGTCATTTTGCCACGAGTTCACTTGCTCTCTTTGTCTTGTATCCTCTACTCTGTTCACTTCAATCCACACTAACCCCGCCTTTTCACACGCGGTCGTGCGCGACCGGCCGAGCTTCTTCGTTGCGTTTTAGCCGATCCGGGGAAACCCTGAGATATGGAAAGACCCTAAGGGATTCTTTGAAGGAGTTTTCTATGACGACATGATGAGAATAGTTGCCTTGATACCCTACAAACTTGAAGCGTGTATTGCCACCGTGACACCTTATGACGAACTTGAGCGTTGGAATAGATATCATTTGGACATTAGTAGGCTATATTTCTTCATATGACTTTGTCAGCTGTGTTGCACGGATTACCGTCGGATCGGTGAGTTTCCGGTGTTTCTATAGGGTAATATTGAACTTGGAGAAGTAGTAGAAAGGAAAGAGGTACAACCCGGAGTCTAACTATAGAGCGATATGCCCAAAAGCTCGGAAACTGTATACAGCTGTATAGCGAGAATCGCATTCTCGTTACCGTCATGTATCCGTAGCCGGGGCGGAGTCCTGCAGGCGGAATCACTGCCAAGAAAATCAACCACGATCACCGTAGCCACTGCCAAGACCACACAGAGACATCAAAAGACCCAAACCCATCAATCAATCCAAATCAGCCCTTCAACATGTGTATCCCTCTCTTGGCACGTCTTGCAGTTATCTGCACACAAGTGTTTTAAGCCCGTTAAATGTGCGTCTGTACTGGTCTTGGCACATATTGTGGAAGCCTAGGTTGATTCATGATGGAGGACGAATTGATGGAGTCTTGGCTAAAGAGGGGCATGCAACGTGCCTTGGATGTCGCACGTATGTATTTTTATGTGCATAGAGACTTCTCCAATTGGTGAGTCTATGGGTTTGGTGAGGCGACGTGATTATACTTCTCCAAATCGTTTTTAGGTGGTCCGTGGGGGTAAGAGACATTTCTGGATTTGAGTTTAGATAGCGTCGTAGAAGGGATAAATGTTCCGCTCGGGCTACTTGGAAGGTATGTATGTATGTATGTACACGAGTTTATACAGATGTAGAGACTATTTGAAGTCAAGCCTTGTGAAGACATGATGCAAACCAAGGCCCCATAACCACGCATCTAGATCTCCAAATTCAGCGCCACTCACGCACATATAAGTGGATTTCATCATCCGTCGTCTCCGCAAGTCCAAGTGTCCATAAAATCCCAATACAACCACACCTACCAGCAAGTAGACCCGCCCGTAAGAAAAAGCGAACGCCCCTTCAGAAGTCAACGTCATAGTTTCATTCACCACTGAGAAAAAATGCAGTGTAAAACGCTATGATACGCATATATAGGATAACCCCGCAACTTCTGTGCTCCGCCCTAGGAATCCATGATCCTGACAAGACTCCACTTGGAACATGGCCGGCCCGTTTTCCTGTATGTATAGGGCGTAATTGGCATAACCACATATCATGAGCATGTCTAAAGTCTATGTACAGTTGTTGTTTTTGTATCCCCGGTGGTGTCCGTGTAAGCATGGAAGCCAAGAACTCGAGCTTCACAGAATGTCTGATTCCCGTTCCAGCTAATACAAACACCAAACGAACCCATGAAACAACTATACCCGCTTAGACTAATCAAGTCGGCAGATGTATATACATACATACAGATTTCAACAATCACAACAGATATTGTGTCGCATCTACAGACTTGGCACATCCATCCATCAAACACTAACAAAGTGGCAACCCACCATGCACTACCTACGTAACAGAGCCTCCATCCTATCCGCCCACTAGTCCAAGGTTTAAAATATCCGGCAGCTTGTATATCCAACGGTTTCGATACATCTTGGCTTCGGCGTTGTGTTAATTTTCCTTTCAGGCTATTCAGCGATGGCGATAATTGTTGTTCAACACGAGTTGATGGTGCTTGTTTGAGATACGTCGTTCAAGGCGATTTCTTATCCTTGCGGGAGGGGGGGATTCTTCGGGCTTGCTGTTTCCGGGTAGACTTGTTATTTCGGAATTCGTCTGTTTCCGTATTCTCCGCTATCTACGGATATGTGGAGTTTTTCGCCTCTTTCTCCCATTTGTTCGTACATATGGTCGTCACACATCACATCCGGATATACATACCTACATATCTAGCTAGGGTGGTGGCGTGTGCATCTACATCTTTCATCATTCGTGTTACTGGCCAATCCAGTGTGGTGGCAGCCGTGACTTGTAGCCGGGAATATACATACATATGTTACAATCAGGCAAAAGCATTACCTTTCTCCCATTCGCTTGCTTTCTTTTCCCGATGAATGAAAAGTACATACATACATATGTACATGTTACTGCAGATGGGG
>NETU01000514.1:84614-157145 GCA_003032515.1 Huntiella decipiens
AGACTTATTACGGGCCGAGTAAGTAGGATACAGAGTTTCTAAACGGGTACAATATCCGGGCGAATCGGATAGGTTTGTTATCTATGGCGTGAGGAGTGATATTCGTGTAAGCCGCCAGGCCAGGAGAAGTACCAGTTCATAAAGCCGTTTAGTTCCCGAGATATTCGCAAACGTGAACACACTGTAAAACCCCCCACTCAGTCGGTTACTCACCGTCGCAAACCCGGCCTTAAGAAAAGTACCGGCGCTTACAATTACCCTCTACAAGTCAGATTCTCCAAAAAACGAATCGACCCCTATCAAAAAGAAATAATACTCGGTCGCCTTATCCTCCTTTCTGTAAAGACACTCCCTTTCTTCTCAAGTCTTCTCACTTTAATCCTTAGAATCCCCGACGTCCCGGTTGACCCTGCGCCAACAAAGATCTGATGGTTCTTGGCGGCAAGGTGGATTGGAATATAGCCTAAATACTGACCGGTACTATATCCCCAGTTGATATTTGGATCTTCAGAGGCAGTGAAGAGGGAACAAGATAGAGAGGGTTAGGCTTGTCAGTCTTGGTATTAAGGAAACTAGAGGCGTCATGTTCTTGGACTTTATTTTGTTCTTTTTTTTTTTTACCTGGAATAGGGGGTTTGTTACGAGGTGTGTACACCTTCTTGGTAATCAGATACTTGACGACAATCATTGACCGACCAAACTTGCAGATGGGTGCATAAGGATGCATCCTAGGATGTACATAGACATATGTATAGATACAGACATATATACAGTAGTCTCTCAAGTCTGGTTATAACCCATCCTTGCCACCACCGTGGAAATTCGCACCAGAGCAAGATCCCGTTCCGCCAAGCCACTGATGTCATCCCCAACTCCGACCAACACCACCTCCGCCGCCGCAAGAATCCGCACACCATCCACTCCACCATCCGGGCCCCGAAAAACACCTCCGTCTCCGAAATCCCCACAATGACGAAATATAATCCACAAAAAGTAAAATCCTGCTTCTCCATCTCCAAATACCATCCCCGCTGTATATCCACAATTCTCTTTCTCCGCTCCGCTGCATCACGGATTCATTGTGGGTCTGCATTTGAGCCGCAGGGTGGAACTTGGACGTTTGGGCGGTTTTGTATTTTTAGTTGTTGGTGCAGGGCTACAGGGTTGTTTTTTGGCTTGGACTGTATGCGATGTGTGGATTTCACATGTTGGAAAGACGGTGAGCTTGTTCTGACTAATTAGAGAACAATGGTACATACATACATACAGATCACGAATGCAGACTAGAATTGTACATATGTATTTACATAGAGTATTGTAACGTGGTTGTTTCGCTAGTGCAGAGAACCTACACCTGACAATCGACAACCATCCACGACCAAATCGGCCCGTTGAAGAAAAAACTAAAACACACCCCTCGGATAGTCCACATGCAGACAAAAAAGACCCTTCTTATCTATCTATAACATATAGACAAGAAGTCTCTCCACTCGGCCCCCCTCCCGGCTCGCCTGTAACGGTCCGTCCCAGCCTGGTTTGTAGGAATGTAACTTGACCTCTTTCTTATTTGAGCCTCCAAAGTGGCATGACGGATAAGACGTTCCATGGTCAATCTTCAGTGTAGACAACCAAGGAAATCGTTCGGTAGGTCTAAGCTTGTCACTTGCAACATTGTCAACTAGCTTATCTGTGACAGCCAAGAGTGGCGTTAACTATATGCACATATCTGCATATCTACGACTTTCGAGTGTTTATACCTGTGACACTTCTAATCGTGACTTGTCTTGTTTCAGATCACGATGAAGCTTTGACTTGACCATTACCGAATCTTCAATCTAGACTTGTTCATTTCCAATATGCTGATCATGTTATAAGTGCAGGTGTATATCCATAGGGTTAAGACCCTACCCCATAAACACGCGATTTGCCACTGAAAATTAACTAGTGTAGGAGTATCATGATGATCGGATTTAACCGTGAAATTGTTGGTTATCCACGTATTGAAGTGTGGTATCAACGTGACAGAACCGCGGCTATACTCTCTTTTTTTCCAGAATCTACCGACCCGAGAATGACAAGAGACGACCTCATGAGACATCCCTAAACGCCAATTCCCGACCCCGCTATCACGACAGCACACTCATTCGAAAACACTCCTTAATCAGCCTCAACAACTCCCGGCCCACCCCCGGAATGTTCCCCCTCCGCCTCCTCCGACTCCCCACTAAACTCCGCCGCCGCGCCCGCCGCAACCGAATGTCCACTCTCCTCCTCCTCTTTATCCTCCTCTTAGTTTTCCTTATACCGCCCTACATAGTATATAAGCCACCAGCGTCACTAATCCGGCACTTTTCGCGAAAATGGCCTTCCGTGTTATTTGAGGTTTCTACCAAGAAGAAGATTATTGCGCTTACGTTGGATGATGCGCCGTCGGAATATACACGGGAGATAGCCACTGTGCTGGAGGAGAACTCGGCACATGCGACGTTTTTCGTTATCGGGGCGCAGGTGGAGGAGACGGGAAGGCCGGATACTAGGTTGCGGTGGGTTGTTCGTGGAGGAAATGAATTGGGGAATCATGCCATGCGTGATGAGCCGAGTAAGAGTTTGAGTGATAAGGATCTTGTCGATCAGGTGTCCATTGTCAACTCCAAGATTCGCGCGGTATATCAAGCGGAGGAAACAGAGTTACCACCATACAACTATTTCCGTCCGGGTTCGGGATTCTTTACTGAGCGTATGTTAAAGGTCTTGAAGGAGATTAACCACCGCGTTGTCCTGGGAGGAATCTATCCACATGACCCACAAATTCCACATGCGTGGATCAACGCAAGACATATCCTCAGCATGGTACGACCAGGCGGAATCATAATCTGTCACGACCGGCGTCCATGGACGGCGCCAATGCTACGGACTGTGTTGCCCGAGTTAAAAAGGAGGGGATATGAGGTTGTCACGATTAGCAAGTTACTAGCGGAGACGGCTCGGGAGAGAGGATAAGCTATGAGATATGAATTTAATGATGTATTCCTTTTTTTTTATTGTTTATTGGAGTTTGGCGTATAGTGTTTTTTTTTTCATTCGTGGATTGTTGGACGTCTGGTGAAGGTTGTTTCGGTGGGGTCGTGGGGTTTTTGTTCAATGTCTAGACGGACTACGTGGGCGTGTCGAGGACCTTTGTCGATTGCAGTTTTGAATTTCTTGAGGGCGGAGGTGGGGCCTTGGGCTTCACCGTCAACCTGCTCATAGTAGTTAGTATGTAGTCAGGTAAGAGGGGGTATGTATGTATGTATACTTTGTTGTTAGGTATGTTCCGGACCCACCCGGTAAGACCAAGTTCCTGGGCGGTCCTCTCAGTGAAGTATCTAGTATATAATTGTAAGACCACGTCCCAAGTTAGTTCACTAGGTTCTCACCTAAACCCAACACCTAAGTCATGTTAGTTAGTCAGGTTTCTAGTCAGGGCCTTGTGGCAACTCACCTTGGACAGCGCCACCATGGACTTTAAAGTAAATCTGTCACAGCATTAGCCACTTCCACCAACACTACCATCGTGAGACAAACTCGTTCCCTAGATTCCATCTTGTACAACTTCAATCTCGTATATCTCTGACGTCAGTCACTATTCACGATACATGGGTCCATCTCCACCCTAGCCGCCATAGCAACTAGCGCACTAAAACAAACAAAATCCAGCCTTGTCGTAGCCTCGTTTATGTAAGCAACCAGGCGGCGCAAAATATACTCAAAGTTGTACAATGTAGAATTCCATCATTAATTGGTAAGAGGTTATAAGTTGAGTCATCACTATATATTTGGAAACACACAACATGTCGGAATCAACAGAGGATACGCCGGTCATCTTCAAATCGAAGAAGGTACGCAAGCAGATTCGTGCGCGCGTTGCATCACCGGATGGAAATGATGGGATGGACACAGGGGAATCTACCAAGAGACAGGCGGATTTGATACAGGATGATGATGATGAACAGGTGTTGGTGAAGGCGAAAAAGTCGAAGTTGAAGGGTGTCGCGTTCACACCTGTTTCTGGGCCGAAAATCACAGAGAGTGAGGATGACGAGATGGGTGAAGTAGGGACTGAAGAGAATGAAATTGTTTCCCTAGCGGGGTTAAATAACGGTGGAATCAAGAGATTTGCGGCGCCAACGGGCCTCATGGGGGACACGGTCAACGTGCATATGTGAGTACTTTTTCCATGATGGATGATAGAAACCATGAACTAACGACTTAGGGAACGATATGTAGCATCCCGACTAGCTAAAGCGACGCCTCCGGCAGAATCAGGAAATGACCAGACTGAGGAATATGGACAAACCAATGTACCACCAGATAGTCGTGACAACGACACCAAGATGTCTACGAAGCGGGGAAAACTTGTGGAGGTGGACTTGGGCGATGAGGCACGAGCGAAGAATCTCCAGAGATTGGAACTTGCGAGACAGAGGTTATTAGCTGGAGAAGCTGAGCCGGCAGGACGAAGGGCGGCGGGAATTAAGAGGGATAGATTGGTGGATGACTTCCTCTCCGAGAACCGCCGTGAGTTTTTCTTCTGCGTAGAGAGTTATAGGGAGAATACTAACAAGCCCAAAGTAGACGTATACACGCCCAGCCAACCTCCGCCACAAGACACCACATCCCACGACGAAGAAGAGGAAGACGTCGGCAACGACGAGCGCGTAGCAGAACAATTCAAACGAGACTTCATGGAAGCTATGTCATCACGGGTGCGACGAAAACGCGCGACAAAACAGGTTGCCACGCCAGCGGTGAACCGGCCGGGAGCGAAGAAGGACGATGAGGTTCTTCGAGGGCCGAAACTTGGTGGGAGTAGGAATGATCGGGCGCATATGAGAGATTTGTTATTGGCGCAGCAGGAGAGGAAGGATGTAGGGAGGAAGAGGTGAGTTGAGTTGGAGAAGGGAGGGGGTGACGGGTACCTGCATTTGGTGGTGGTGGAGTTGGAGAAGGGGATGGGGATGGGGAATGGGATTAGAGAGCCCTCAGACTCGGGAGGTTGGATTGTTGTATGTTGTATGTACCCCACTTGATCAATGCACGTATGACGTCACTTGTGGAATATCGTGAAGTGAAAAGGGTAAAAGTTGAGTATTGTATTGGGGTAGACGGATGTAATAGTAGATTATATGCGACTATTCTGCAAGGGATACCCAACAAGTCGATGGATTCTTTCAACGGCTAATATGGTTTGGTACCTATTTGTCATGTGGGATAGCAAGTGGAGACCATCAAGTATGTATGTAACCCAACTCAATGACGTCATTGACATGGATTGGGATGAAACATGGGATGAACGATGGACGACGAACACGTTGAAGGGATGGACAAGTATAAGTAGAAGTGACACAAGGTTTAAACAAACAAACGACTAAATCCATATTGACTAAAACTAAAAAGAAAAACTGAAAAGGCTACAAAGAAAACAACAAGGTATAGAAAGAGAGACGCAGATATCCTGTGTCTGATGCAAAAGACGTATAGACGTACGCATGTCCTAAAGGAGATGCCGTCTTGAGATGATGACCAACAAAAAAGAGATCCAAAATGCCACGACCGAGGAAACAAAAAAAACGAGAAATCCACCTAAATCTGTGCAGTAATCCAGAAAACAAAACGCCATAGAAATATGCAAACCACCCGTCATATCACATTACATACGTAGACGTAAACCCCGCTTCACGGTAAAACAGTAAAGTTGACTGCCCGGAAACTGACATTATGCACGTTACAATGCGGGCATGGATTCCGATGAAACCTGGTTGCACAATCTTCACAGACGGAGCTGATGCAGTTGTTACAAGCATATGCGGCACTTAGCGGGGTTCCCCTTCTGCATCCTACACAGGCGACCATGACCTTCTTTGGACTGTTGAAGGCCGGGGAACTAACGGGTTGAGCATGGTGGGTATCCGAGGTTGAAGGCGGCGTGAGGATGTGCGGACTAGGCAGTGGGTGGTGGTAGCCTTGGCTTGGAAGAAAGTCACTGTATGTACGTTCCATGAGGGCGGGACCTTCAACGGGGCTGTGGGGGGCGGAAGCAACGATGGAGGCAACGTTGCAAAGAACGTCCCAGCCTCTGTGGTTATTGGCGCGACTGCGGGAGATGTCGTTGGGGTGTCTGTGTGTGTGGTTTGCATGACGATGTTTCGCGACACGGCTATCATCTGAAGCGACTCGGCGCATAGATTCGGCAGCTGTCGCGCGGAAGCGATTGGCGGTGGTACGGAGAGGAGGTGGTGGTGAGAAGCGACTGTGGTGTGGACTTGTCGGAGAGCGATTATATTGAAGAGGTGATGTAAGATGACTGATTGGCGGAAGACGATGTGGATAAATATCATGTGGAGGGTCAAGATGAGAAGGAGCACCACGGGAGGAAGGGCGGGATGGCGGAGCGGACATCTCAACTAAAGCCGAGGCGGCGCGAGCAAAGGCATGGGCGGCGTTGTTGTTGTTGGGGGTGGAGGTGATGGTGGGTAACTGCATGCTAGGATCGACGGCTAGTTGAGCGGGGGAGTTAGTTTAGGGACATGTCTCAGGCGACTTTTTAAGCGGGGTTTTGGAATAGCACTTACGAAAGGTTGCGGGCGGAACACTGCGCGGGGAAGTGTCTAGTGGAGTTTCGATAGCGGGAATATGGGGGCGTGGTTGGACATAGGACGGTTGCGATCTTGGAGCTTGTTGTTGTTGTTGTTGTTGTTGTTGCGGTGGTACGGCGGAAGTTTGGGACGAAGCGAAGTTTGCTAAATCTTCGGCTGAGATGTGTTTGTTGACCATTAATTCGATGGATTTAGCGGTAGCGGGAAGTTTAGGGATATAGTGAAGAGCATGAGCACGACGAATATGCTCCTGGAGGGAACGGAAGCGTTTATCCTGTTAGAGGGCTGGTTAGTTGATGTTTGATTGTAGGTGGATATACAAGGAAAGACATACACCGGTGCATTTCTTCCCGCATGGCGTGGGCTGGTTATCAGGGCCGTTATGGTTTGATAAAGGGCAAATAACGGTTAACGAGCTAGCTTCAGTAGATGGAAAGCTGCCCATGCCTGTGGCGGGCTGGTGGGCAGAGGACATGGCTGTTTAGATTTGTATAGAAAGGTAGATAGAAAACACAGAGAAGCAAACTAGATGGAATAAAAGAAGATGAAAACTGTATGTATGGTATGTATATTCAGACAAAGACAAAGAAAAAAAAAGGTCAAAATCTCCTTCTCTCTTTCGACGGACCGAACGACAGGTAGGTCCAGGGAATGAGGAAGAGGGAACTCGGGGGTCTTTAAATAGCAAAGAGGGCTCAAGACAAGGAAAAGCCGGGCTTTTTTTAAAAAAAAAGTAAAAAAAAAAGAAAAAATATCTTTAGCTAAAGAAGGAAAATCCAAACGTTGTTTTACATGGCGTTGTCTGGGATTTGAAGAGGGTGATAGATAAATTGGGATAAATTGAGGGAGCTTATGTTTTTTTTTCGGTTCTCTTTTTTTTTTGTTTTTGGTGGATGGGGTTGTTGCGGTTTTTGTAGATGTAGACTACGTCCATAGAATATCTCCATGTCTTTGAAGAAACGGAAACAGCGATGCCGAAAGAGAGTATCTTCATAATATCATACACATACAAATACTTTGATAAAATAGCTTCGTCCTCGAGTTTATCACCTGCCGCATTCGCATCTTGGTATCTGTGTCATGTTGTGATGCGGTGGTGCTTGCCAGATATATCATGGTACATTGTATCCGAGTATGTACAATACCAAGACGCAATATAGTTTAAGAACCAAGTAAACGATGATGCATGAACGCATGCAAGTCTGTGTTTCTTTTTTCCAAAATCCGGTCGTTTCGTCTAGGTTTATCAGTTTGCAGCGAGTCCAGTACGTTCCAGGCCCTTTTTATCTTAGGATACCTACCCTTCAAGCTGTAGTAAAGCTGTATCACGCCGCTAGAAAAAAAAAGACCTTTTATGTCCACTAACTTAAAGCACTCGTAGCAAGACTTTTTATGTCTTCTCCTTCTTCTATTTACTAACTCCATAGGTCCCGTGGATGTCTCGTAAGCTTCGGTAGTCAAAGAAGCCATTGTTAGTTAGGTCAGGTCAGTCTCCATGAACAGGTGACTTGCTGCAGGTGACAATTGCTCTAAGTCAGTGATTGACTGGGCTAGCTACTTAAATACGTGGCCTAGGAACACCTCCAAAGCTAGCTTCGGCATGTCCTAGCTAAGACTCGTTAGTTGGTATGGTTCGTAGACTTGATCATGGTTTTAGTTTCGTTTTTATTGGTTTGCTATAAATCCGAGTTTTGAAAATACAGACGATTGGTTGGTCCATGAGTAAATTGATAGGATGAAGGGATTTTTTTTTTCTGTTCTAGCTTGCTTGCTTGCTTGTGACTTGTGAGCTCTTGTCGCTTCGCTTTGCCTCGATGTGATCTAAGCGGCTGCAGGTGATCCTAGTCCCGCTTACTAGGTTGATAGCGACATTAAACCCCATGTTTGTAAATATTTTCCATTGATGGTAGTTTTTTTTTTTTTTTCTTGCTTGTTTCTTTGGTCATAGGAATCACAGAGACAAGACAGCTCGTGTCGGTTTGTATGAAGCAACGTAACAGATTTAAAGAAACACTGTACTTAGCAGCTCATACTATGAATTTTATATCTAACGGAGTCCCCGTTTCCATAGTAAAGATGGCTGATTTTGAAATCCCATGACGTCATACAAACAACACATCAATAAATTGCCATTTCCGCGAAAGTAGTAAGCAAGTTCAAGAACCTATGAGAACCTCAACATCCAGAAGCTAAAACTCATCAACACGACCCTTTTCTATATAGTTTTTAGCTCCAACAAGTTCTTCGAAAACAAAGAATCAAAATCTCCTTTTAAGCTTCTAGAGCTGTAAGTTGTGAATGCACGTGTGGAGAATGTCAAGTAAAGCGGGTCTTTCCCGTCAAGCTTGATATCGTTGCATTTTTTGGGGAGGAGAGGAGGTTGGACATTTAGATATTGTAGATATGACGTGGGCAGCTTTGACGTTTTTTTTGTTTGTTTTTTTGAATTTGAATTTTCTTTTATGTTTTTGTGATTGTGTTTTGGATTACATGGGTTTGGATGGACTGATGTCGTGTACGTTTTGTGTAAATTTACATGTAGTTTTTGATAAAGCAAGAATAACAAATCTTAAGCTGACTCACTTATATATAAATTCGCAAACAACCAAAAGAATTCAACTTATCAATAAAAAAAAACATTCACCCTCCTAACCTAAAACGGCAATTCTTCCATCGGACCTAAGCTCAACCAATCAACTGTACTCTATACTATCCAATACAATCCATAACCAGCAAAAAAAAAAAAAAGATCCAGCTTTCCAGCTCGAGCCCACCTTTCGTCATGCACCGTCAAGCTTCCGAAAACGCCCATTCCTTGTGTTAATGCATACAAGCTGACATCTCAATCAACCAGCTTCTTTGTCCGCTTCAAGCTTCATCCAACATAAATCAACTAACGGATACACCGTTTCCTTGGACATTCCAACGTCCCTTGGATCTAGCTTCCCCCTAAAGCTAAGAAAGAAAAAAAAAAAAAAGAAACTAACACTATAGGTCTCGTCCGTCCCCTAACCAAGCCGAAACTTGATCCGATCAAGTTACCTCCGTGGCCGGTCAATAAGAAAAATCCTAACTTAGTAGTGTTGCCGAGTGGACAAGGTAATTCGAGAAGAATTTTCCCACCAAGTCTTCCTACGTGCTTCCTTTTTTTTGTTTTCTTTTTTTTTTCTTGGTGCTTTTACTTGGGTTTTTGCTTTGCGCTGGATCAGACTGTACGGGTGTTTTCGGAATGGCTATAGCTATGGGAATGTTACATTTTAAATCCTAGGTATGGGGAGGAAGAAATACAGAAGCAGGAACAGATGTGTGCATTTTGGGACTTGGTATTCCCATTTAGGACATCCCAAATGCGTGTCTTTTTTGTTGGTAACGAGTACAAGCTGTTCTTGGAAGCTCAACCTAACCTTGACCTCAAGCTTTCAAATCTCAATTCTACTAACTGCCCCGACGTCAATATCAAATCTTCACTCCACTTTGTGGACCACATGTCGGACACAAACGGAAACGGAAGCTCACATGAGTGCCCTGTCCCAAGCTCTCATGCATTAAAACGCCATGTGAGATCTTTCTAAACCCACTTGACAAGTGGAGACTACCTAAAACCGCAAAAAAAAAGACTGAGAAAATGGATATCCCTAGCTGTCTGTTTTCAGATTACTTTTTTTTTTTTTTGATCAAGACAACACAAGACAAGAAAAAAAGAACCTCTTAGCTTTCAACAAATACTACATTCCTAAACACAAATAGACAACAATTCATGCGAACCCCCGCTACGATTTCGTCTACTCGCCTGATGTAAACCTCTTGTAACGTCAAAGCTCCCACCTAACCGTTTTTTTGTATGTATCCGTCACAACCATGTGAATAAAGAGCTTACACGAGATCAGCAAACATCTAAACAAGGCACTTCTTTCTACATTTGTTTGGAATTTATTTACGGAGTGGGTGCATGATGAGAGCATGAATATTGATACTTGAGTGTATACCACCTCAGAAATATGTCCTATTTATACAAAACTATTATATATCTATATCCTCAATTATCACCATTCTCAAGCGGTGAACCGCGGACATCGAAACCCCTCTCGATCTCCGAGCGAAAATCCACTTCTCCTCCGGTTTCTTTTCTTCCTAGAAGCCTGGACCACCTGTTGACTCTATGAACAAGACTCAAACCTATATCCAAGATCCTATACAAAAAAGAAAATAAGAAAAAAAAAAGCAAGGATGAATTAAAAGTTGCCGTTTTAGGACCTAGAGTGCTTTCTTTTGCCTGGTGGGTTTTATCCATATCTCATTCCTCCTGCCGTTTTGGTTTTGTGTGGAGATGGGATGGTGATATACTCTCCATCTTTATAACCTCAACATCGGCCAAACTATCCTTCCCTTGTATCCCCTTAAAGAACTTCAACTCCAACTATAAACTATATATATACAGTACAGTACCGTACCTTACCTCCAGCTCCAACAGTGGCCCCCAAAAAGCCCCTTCCTCCTCCCGTAGTGACACCTCATCTTTCAAAGACACCCCCAAATAAAATGTCCCAGTCACAAGTCTTAACCCCTTCCTTTCCCTCTTCAGCTCACCTGCATATCGAAATGTCGTAAAAAAACATTTTCATCGTTTCTGTGGAACAAGGGGATTCCAAGGACTTGAATGTTACTAGAGGTATATGACGACGAAGAGTATCTAGTACCTACATTACATACTCTTGACCCGGATTCATCACGAAACAAACACCTAACGATCAAGTCCCGCATCGCATATCCCACAACATAGATATGTACACAATATCATCCCATCTCCTTCTCTACACTCGTTTCCCGTGTAACATCCAAACCACATGACGTCACCAAACAAACCCACCGCCCCCAAAGCAACACAGAGACATAATCATCCATCAAAAGGAACTTACATCTTCCTAGTACCCACCCAATATATCCAGTACATTCATCCCCTCAGCTTATCTTCACAAACGAAAACTTGAGAGACCACTGTACATAGCCAGATACACCACTACCTCCACCGACTCTCAGTATTGTACACCACCCCCGTGTCTCTGTACCAATGTACATACATACATACATACCGCATACCCCCCTACATCCAACCGCTAACGTCGTACGTGTTTGGAACTTGCCATTAATTACGTCGTACCGATACAGACAGGTTTGGCGACGTGTTCGAGATGCCGACATCGTGACCGGTTAGAGACACCTGTACCGCTGTACACATAATACTCGGCATCGAGTTTCCCGTTTGGGAACCCGTGACAGAAACACCCAAACGATCCAAAAAGAAGTCTCTGACATTTGTAAATTCAGCTACCTACAAGTGTCATCTATGGCACCAACTGACGGGTATCATATAACTGATTAATAACGGAAAGAATACTAGGAAATCATACTTCTAGAAATGATACTTGTAAATGATAATCAACGAGGACGGAAGAAAAACAGGAAAAAGAAATGTCCGCCCAACCCAAATCTACTTCAACTGCCGCAAAATCTCACTCAAAAAGTCCTCAAAACTAAGAGTAACATACCCATCGCGATCATCATCGAACCGCTTAAAAGCATCCGTCATACGCTTCAGCGAAATACACGCCTGCACAAACAAATCAAACGACATCATCCCATTCCGCCGCTTGTCAAACGAATCAAAAAGCGTCTCAACAAACCCAGCCGAAAGACGGTACCGGAACGCAACCAGCGCATTGCTAAACTCCGGCAGCGAAATCGTACCGCTCCGGTCAGCATCGAACCGGTCAAACAGCGTACGCCATGACGCCAGGAACGACCACAGTCCACAGAACTCGCTGAATCCAATCGTACCGCTACGGTCACTGTCAAACATGCGAATCATCATCCGGACAGTCTGCGGATCAAATGATGTCCAATCACCATTGACAAGAGCAGCCCCCAGTTCTTTCTCCGATAATTGTCCCGTGCCTACAATTCACAAAGTACTCGTTAGCTCGACTTTTGTTTTTCCTTCTTTCGTAAATCTTCGTCCTACACATCCACCATCCATTGTAGCCTGCGACACCATCGTGGCGCAAGATCCTACACTCTCAGACCTGGCCATATCCAAACAATATTCCCAACTTACCATCCTTGTCGACTGCACGGAACAGAGGAAGCATAGTAGCATCGGCCCCGGGAGCATTCGTATCAACAGGCGACTGAGGCGGCCGCGCAGCGGGCGCGCTGTGGGTGGCCGTAGGCCGGGGACCAGTGGGCTGAGGAGGAGGCGACATTGTGTATTGATCGCGTGTTGCTTGACGACCTGGAGCCTGGTGATACTGTTGTTGGTATTGCTGTTGTTGTTGTTGAGGAGGGTACTGTTGCGATTGCGATTGCGACGGCCGCGGAACTGGAGGAGCGGGCTTCTGGTAGTTGGTTGAAGACGAGAGAGAACCGTGAGGAGAGTGACCCTTCTATATATAGAGAAAAGAAAAAAATAGAAACGAATTAGTTGTCACTCTTGGCCAATGTCACGCGGATTCCGCGGTACAGTCGGCAAAAAGACAATATCGCTAGCATGGATGGGGGCATGTGCGCATTACCGTCTCGGGCTCAGCAAACCTAGCACAAAGTAAGAAATGTTAGTAGACAATTCCAGGAGGCAGTAACGAAATCCACTGGCGAAACCACCATACCATGGTGGGGGGAACACAACGAGGTAGGGGCTTTTGCTGTTTGACCCGCTGTCAGTGCCGCGAACCACCACACGTCAGACGGGCTCTAGCAACCCGACCAGAACGCCCTGAATTACCACTTCCAGCTGCATATCCACGAAGATCATCGAGGATACTAGAACCAACAAGCTATTGCGGAACCATCCATTTCCATTGGCACCGTGTCGCTGACTTGTGGCCTTATCTGCAAGTCCGTTTCACGAAAATACTCGGGAAACATATTTGAAGCGCCCAAAACGGTCTACCGCGGGGTTTATCAGAGTGGGGAGCGGGGGTTCGACATCAACAAGAAAGATGGACATCTTTGCGCCGGGAAAACCTACCTGGGGAGCTCATCAGGATTAAAGGGCTTGTTGTACGCCATTGTAGCTAGTGTCTTGTCGTTGATAATAGATGCAGAAATGATGGAACAGAGGAAAACTCAAGAATAAGTTTTGCGGATACGCGACTTATAAGCTTCGATTTGTTGCAGACGTGGACGAGCGGCACAATGGGTCAGTGGTAGCGTAGTGTTGTATAGCCTTCTCTAGTTAGTCGTGTTGAACAGCGCACAAACACTTTGGGCCATGGACAAAGACGAGAAACGGGGCCTTAGGTGGGTTGGTGCGGCGTTGGCGTGGTATAAGTTGAAACTGCACTTGGGGAACAATTGAAGAAGAAAATCAAAGGATCTAGGTATCGATGGTCGGTAATGTGGGCGTATATAGGGTCAAGGAACGATAAGAAGAGCGTTTGTAGAGATCGGGCGATTTTGGCAAGGCTGTGGCTTGCTGGCTTGATTCTTTTTTTTCACAGGTTTCAAGCCTTTGTCCTATCTGGATGTGTCAGCCGAGAGGGGTACTACCTAAAAAGGTAGAAACTGGCGTCACTGGAGACATAACTAATCGTGTGTAAACATGTCTATCATTCGCCAGCATACGATTGGACGAACTGTAATAGGAGTTCTCTACAATCCACGTCTATGGGTCTAGAACCGACACCAGCACTTCTGCACACGTCCAGCTAACCGTCAGCAACCTGCACGTAACGCCCGACCCGGCCTCAATGGAGCGGTAATTAGGAACATCCGTTCTGCAAAGTAGCCCTGGACAGTAAGCATTCGGGGGGGGAATACACCGGTCAAGGTCACCATCCAACGGGTTCCTGAAATGCCAACAGTGGCGAAATCCACACCCAGGAAACCCGGCACAGGCAGCCATTTCCTTTCCACCGGGGACGCCCGTGCCAAAACCAGGCGATACGAAGGACATTTTTGAAAAAGCCTAGTTTCCTGTAGCCGCCCAGTGATTCGTGAACAAAAACACACTTGGCTCACGGATATATCGTGCCGTGGCCCATTGAAATCTGCAACTTTTCCGGTGGCACCTCCGCCAAAGGACCCCACCTAAAACGGTCCCAAGCTTGCCAAGTTGTCGTATCGTATAGGGGTCTCGAAAAAAGGGCCAGGGCACTTTCGTTGTTCGCCAAGTCTGGTGAGCGGAGAGGCTTTCTTTCGAGGGGTAAATGCATGGTAAAGATTTACCAGTTTGTTGGCAAGAAGGGGGGGTTATGCATGTGACGTCGGTGATGGCTTGTCAAATACTTTTTGTATTTTTGTCTTTGTTTCATCTTGATGCAATGCTACATTAATGCCACACGTGCTCGAGAGTTTGCCATGATCTTCGTCATGTGTAAGAACGATAAGGGGACTGTTGGTCACATGATTTGTAACCCTTACCCTACTGCATGTGTCTCGGAAGCTGGTCCGGGGAGGAATTGGATCAACGGTGATTAGAATATGAAAGCAGATTAATAACAACACAGTTATTCGACTACCGTTTTAACGTAGACAATACTTTCACTCTCCATCTAATCAGATATGTAGATTATACAGAAAGACATTCAAATTACATAGGGTTCCACACATTCCTCAGTACTAAACCCAAAGGATTCACTCCCGGTCATTGATGACATTGTCATATCCCAAATCGTGCTTGTACACACAGATGATGAATAATGGGCCCAAAACGGTTCTTCACTTTGCGACCTCACCTTTCATTAGACCTCTTCCAACCCAAGACAACACCCAGTCACAAAATGTCAACAACCTCAACAACTCCCACCGAAGGGGAATTCTGGCTTTACGGCTACGGGTACGTCACCCTCCCACAGCATACGCGCCCCCGGAAGTCTCCCGAAAGCTGGATCTAACAAACCAATAAAGAAGCCTAATCTGGAAACCCCCACCACACTTCGGTTAGTGATGGTAGTGATCTTCTTGTCCAGGTTAATCCTAACAACCGGCCCTTTTTTTTTCGTACCCACAGATCGTCGAGTCCCTGGCTATGTAACGGGATACGTCCGTAGATTTTGGCAGGTAAGTCGATATGTCACCCACCCAGGTTGCAATGTAGTCCACGGAAATACATCCTTTAGCTCGCGTCATAGCTCCGTCGGGGTACATGTACAATGGAGCTGACTCGAATACGTTACACAACCAATCGAGATATACTAACGACATCATAGGCGAGGTATTGATTTGCTTGAGTTCCAAGGGACCCTCGTTTAGCTAACTAGACGTCCAGTCAAGATCATCGCGGCACACCTACGGCTCCCGGCCGTGTAGTAACTCTAATTTCCCACCCTCACTGGCTGACTCTCAAGGACTCTCACCATCCCGCTCCTCCCCGGGTATGGGGTGTAGCCTACCGAATCATCCCATCCAAGGTCACCGAGGTCAAGGAATACCTAGACATCCGGGAAATAAACGGGTACTCCGTTCACTACAAGGACTTCCAACCGGCTGACGGATCCGCACCTATTCGCTCCTTGGTATACATTGGCACTCCGGATAACGAGCAGTTCGTCGGTGTGCAGGATCCCCAAGAGTTGGCGGAACATATTGCCAAGAGTAAGGGGCCGAGTGGCCTGAACAGTGAGTATCTTTTGGAGCTTGACGAAGCTTTGAAAACTTTGGGGCCCGAAAGTCAGGATGAGCATATTAGTGATTTGTCTGAACGGGTCAGAAGTATTCTGGCCAGTTAGGATAAAGTTGCTATGTGATGGGTGTGAGGCCTCAGAGGCCCATGTTGTTTGTGTCACTGGAATACGCGCGGCAGCCAAGAAAGAATGCTTTCCCAATACATGATGAACAAATATTCTGTCTTTTTTTCAATACACAATATGGAAACCATTATGTCTCATAAACATAGTCTTGACATTGTCATCATCTAGCTACACAGCTAACCTGAGTATGTTTCTAGTCCCACAGTACACCATAATCATGACATGGCCGTTAAACAGAATTCTAACCACCATCGACAGCATCTCCAGCCTACCCCCCCAGATCAGTCAACGTCAGATCATCACCGTCTTAGTACCCACGGCCACCATTAGGAGGTCCTCCCGGTCCTGGCGGTCCACCTTGTGGCCCTCCGTGCTGTCCATTATGAGGACCTCCATATTGACCGCCGCCGGGCTGGCCACCCTGCGGATGGCCCATCTGTGGATAGTACACATACGGCTGATAGCCACCTGTTAATCCGTGTCAAGTGTTAGTAACCCCGGTTTCAGTATCATACGAACCACCCGCAAATCACTTACCCGGTCCATTCTGGTGGTATGACTGTGGGGGATACCCTTGGTTATACCCAGGCATACCACCACCCTGATCATAGCCTTGGCCATTCCCATAGGGCCCAGGCTGCATGCCACCGCCATACATATGGTTAGGATTAGGACTGAAAGCGCCTCGGGAATTGCCGCCCGGCGGTTGTCTGGTACCCGATGCGGTGTCAACACGAATTGTCCGACCGTCGAACCTGGAAGAGGAAGTTGTTAGTCATCTTGGCAAACTAAGATGTGGATGCGTATACCTACTCGACATTATGCATGGCTTCCATAGCCCGCCGGGCATCTTCTTCGTTGGTGAACCGGACGAAGCCGAACCCGCGGCTGCGGCCAGTGTCACGATCCTTCACCACAACCTAGTGATATTAGAGTTAGTTGATCTCCAAGTCCCAACAGTCCCGAACAGGTAAGACCACCGTGTGCTTATCAACTGTCATGATATAGGAATACTCACCGCCTCTTCAATCTGTCCAAACTCTCCAAACTTTTGCAGAAGAGTGGACTCTTCGGTGTGCCATGCAAGGCCTCTGCAGCACATGAGTGTTAGTCCACGTTAAAATCTAATCACACCATAGCCTAACACCGGTTGGCCATGAGATGCTGGCTCCTGTCAGATAATCAGGGCAACACTATTGCTTACCCGATAAATAACTTGGACATGATGGGTATAGTCGCCACAAAAAAAGGTCTGACAAGCAAAAAGACAAGAGAAAACTATAAACCGGCAAAGACACTAACTCGAAAAACAAAGCAACTTGAGAACAACAAAATGTTAGTAAACGACGGTGTCAAGACGCGCACGACCGAGCCTCATATTCGAATGAAAGAACGGGAAGGTATGACTGAGTGACGCTTGGTGCGGGTCCCATCAAGACTATAAAGCCCGTCCCATAAACTCGGGCTCGCCTGCATTGGAAACAAAAGGCACAACAAGCAATCATCCATTGGCGCCGAACCATACTTAAGCCCAAGACACAGGTAACAACTACCCAGGTGCAGGAGATAAAAGCCTAGTCACACCCGCAGACTCACTGCAGCACAAAAGCCGCCCGACATGCACCCATCCAAGAGAAGCAAAAGCTCAGAGATCCTTGACCGTTGGGTATCAAACCAAGTATATATGGTGGTCCACCCGAAAAGAGGGGTTGCCAACATGCCTAAAGTGAACTGGAGTTGGAGCAGGTTTCTTAGGGACCAGAGTGCTGACAGGCCACTTAGGAATTTACCGAGGCACGTGGTTAAGCTGGAAGCCAAACTGAGCTGTCATATCTAGGCCCTCTTCATGCCGCCACGTTGCCCGTTGAGTTGGGCATCAACGGGGTTGCTAAGAATCTCCTTGGACCGGAAGTACATGCCGTCTTAATCGAAGGCTCGCCAAATAGTCACACAATACCAAAGCAACGACATAAAGAGCCATATCCGGTGATAGATTACAGCTGAGAGCCACATGGGACCAAGGAACAAAAGCATCCGTGAACCGTCGGGCACACTGGAGTAGGGCCCGGCATCTAGCACTGTGCCCACTAGCCTTCCACCAGGGCTCAAACGTGGCATTTGCCCCAGGCCGGCGTCAATCACAGTGCTTAAGACGCAAGGAATCAAGGAACAAGCCCCGCTAGCTTCGGAGGAGAAGTGAAGAACATACAGTAGCTTCAGTCTTGTAACAGGAAAGCCCTGTGGAGGTGATAAGGCGTCCGAGAGAACACAAAGGACCGATAAGAAATCTCGGGCAAGTGCTTTTATCCCTGGTCACTTATTGTTGGAGAGAGCCGTGAAAGGAGACTTGTTCGAGAATGCAACAGACTATTACGGTAATAGGGTAGTTGCAGTCGTGTTGAATGATTCCATGTTGTTCGATGCAGGCCAAAACATGCATGGCCCTTGGTTTGGCACTATACGGGTATCCGGGAACATGGCACTTTTCAACAGAATGCAAGCCTTTTCAAGGTATTTCGTGGAACTGGAACTCGATGGCTGTTTGGCGGTGAGCATGAGCTATGATGTCATCGCCGCATAGAGTACTTTGGTGAAGCGGTTATGGTTTATTGACGACAGGGCATGGGTCCATTTTCCAGAATCGACGAGGGAACTTGATTAAAAGTACCGTCGGCCATACTCGTACTGCGAGTTGTTGGGAGACACAAGTTTGAAGCTGGTTGGTATCGCCATGCACCTTGAACGGCCGAAACAAAAACCAAGGAACGAGCAGGGCGATGACATGCCTTTTTAGATGCATAAAAAGTATATGCATATAAGAGAGAGAGAACACAGGAGCCGCAGGATGCAAAAGGAACGAGCAGCAGTGGCAAGGCGAGTGTATGGAGTTACGGAACTCCCCGAGTTCCGATGCTTGAAATACCCGAAAGGGTCATTTTTGACGCGGGAATCCAAAGAGAACGATAAGGCAATGTCAGGTATTGCCACCTCTTAGACACTAACACACAGACAAGTTCTTGATGTCGGCGTCAAACTGGAAGATGGCTTTTTTGATGGAGCTCAGTGACATGGGAGATGGAATACAATATATGACATAGCGGATTGCGGGGTTGCAGCTTGGGCGCTTTGTTCCTTGTGGCAAGATGGAGAAATGTTTTCCAAGGCGGGGTGACTGGGAGTTGCATATGCGAGAGTCGATCAGGCGATTGGGCATGTGTGTGTCTGTCGGAGAAGAAAGAGTATGGCCAGCTGGGCAGATTGAACAATGGTTGCAGACCGAACATGTAGGGTTGCATCCGGAACTTTGCGTTGTACTATGAGGCGTCGAAGAAGATACCATCCACAATGTTGGTCTGGACTTGATGGGATCATTGAATTGGGGCAATGATAAACCGCAGGAGACGCTCGGGCAGAAGGAGACAATCCTCAAGGCTAACCGCCTCGAGAGCCACCGGCGGGATGGATGAGAGTACTTACGGGAAGATTGTGATGGCCGAATTTGAGCTGTGATGGAATGGAAAGGTCAGTAATTATGGTCGTAGGTTATCAATGGCGTAGCGTTGAAAGTGTATTGATACAGGATTGTAACACCAAGGTACTTGGCAAGAGATGTCAACCCCAACCAAGCCCAACGGAGTATGTACCGGAAGAAAGGTGATAAAGAATAAGGAAATACATACCAATCAGGCGAAGTGTAGAAGTGTGGATGATGCCAAAGACGAAAACAATCACGTCGAAAAGAAACAGGAAGCTGATAGGAACGGAGGAATGACTTGGATTTCTGCAGTTACTTCTTAGCACACAGAAAGGGAAACCGAAGGAACGAGGAACAGACAGTTACGTGATTTGCACATGTCCATACATATGTATGTATGTATGGTCTGTATGCAGCCGTATATAAATGTTTGTGCTGGAGGGGGGCGGAGTAAAACCTACGACGATCGGAGACGGGGATGAGTGCTATTTAGGTTAAATTGAAGCGGCCATAGTTGAGGTCCCTGGAAAGCTTGTAAATGACGGAAGGTATGTGCCGCACTTATAGTGTCTAGGATTGCTTTTGAGGTGCGGTAGACTTGGCGGGAAGAACCATTGGCGTGAGATGGGAATCCGTGGACATGGGGTGGAGCTTTTTCTTTGATCTTTCTTGCATTATGCGGAGCGGATCTGAGGGGAGAGGAGCCAGGGTATAGTGGATATTATGTATTAGGAATTGATGATGCTGAACTTGAAGGGTGTGAGGGGCAAACAGAAGAGTTATATTTGTTGGTATGTATGTATGTATGTCTATATTGTTAACTTGTTATGGACATTCTGGTTGATTCAATGATGAACATGAACTAATGAGCCTCATGAATCAATTTACATATGACATATCATACATACATACATACTTAATGAGCAAGTACCGAATGATAGCGATGCCACCATACATACGAGACCAGTCGTTCCAAATCTACATACTCCAAACACATAACAAGGAACCCTCAATGCCCCCATCTCTCCACGTCAAAAATTCGTAACCAAAGTTTATCCATACAAACTAGGGTTCATAGTAGGCATAAACAAGCATGGCCATGAAGAAACAAGCCATGTCTGTGGGCATACAGCCTGACGTTAGATGATGGTTGATGCGTGTTTGAAGATTGGTATAGAGATTTATACGCAGATTGATGTTCGGCTATGCAGGTTTGCACCATGAACCCGAAACAAGCCATACAGCATTGGTCCAGTATCTTTCCAAAATAGGTAAACGTCTTTGAGACATGGCGTACAGCTTGTGCTCAACTGTGCTTCGATATATACACTACTGCTGTCATTATCAACAAACCTGGCCCCCTATACCTTCTAGTGGCTTTTCAATAGTCATCATCACTCGCCGTTAATCTGCGCAGAAAACGATAAACGTCGGGGATGCGCCTGGCTAAATAGGGCTTAGTCAGGGCTTCTGGACTTTTCGCTAGCTTGTTTCACAAGAATCGAAGGTCTTTTGACCTTGCAATACCTTCCAGAAGGACCCAATTGAGCTTAGTATGTTACGAAACCCTAATCGTAACGCGGGGTAACCCTGGCATGCCCGGTGTGTTACGGCGTAGCGATGTGATTGGGTTTTGGAGGCCGAAAGTCGAGACTGTTTGATGACGATAATGTCTTTCTTGATAGACAGATTTGTGAGTAATCTGTAATGTTTCTTGAAAGACAACTTTTCAACGTGTTTGCGCAATCACTGAAACCACAAGGAGCAACCAAGTACTCGGCTGAGCTGCGGTGGGGATTCAAAAGAGGAAACATGGATTTCAGAGCAGGGGCATGGGAACGTCGGTGAGAGCGTGATCTTGCAAGGCAGAATGACGAACGACCAAATAGAGCGAATTTGGACCACTACGGCGTGCGTAATGACGAAGGGGGGTGGGACAAAGGTCGTCCATGTGTATATAGAACCTGCGACATGTCTACCCATATTCCGACTTGTCGACTTGGTGTCAAGGCATTGTTCAGATGCATGATGTCCGCCGACGTGATCAGATAACTCTTACGAATCTGGATCAGTATCCTGTTCATGCATATCTCGAGAAGTGAACCCCGCCAAGTGAGGGGAAGACAGAAGGAGGAGGGGCAATAGAGTGAGGGGTAAACTCCTTCGCTTGACGCCATCTTGACAGAGTCCGAGGCTTGTGCAGAAAATACGGCAGTCTGTGTGTCCGTGTGGTTCAAAAGGAAAAGGCTTACGCACGGTATCCCACTTTGCTAGGCCCTTGAAACTAATCAGAGAGTGAAAAAGAAAAGTGGTCTGTTACGACAACTGGGCTTGGGTGACAAGCCGCTTCCCGTGACAAAGGAGGGCGAGAATCTTTGGGTGCTGTTATGTATTCAAGAGTGTTTGGGTGGGTAGTAACGGGAGCGGTATGGTGGACAAGGAGACATTGTTTGGGGACCTGTTATGGACAACAGGGGCATCTCGGAGAAATTCATGCCATGACAGTGTAGCTTATGATAAGGTTGTTTATATGCATACATAATAAGTGACCGGTGTGATGCGTAAAAAAAGATTGTCCCCAATTGCCGTTTCTCCGCTAGTAAGACCATGTTGAGCTACATGATTTTGGCTCCGTCAAGTCTTACCAATCGGGTCTACTAGACCTGTGAGTAACCGGTAAAATCCGCTTTGTCGACATGTCACTCGACGTCTTATTTCACATATTCGCCACCACTTAAGCGAGTAATAACAGCCGCTATATGCATCACTTGTCTCCCCATACACAGAGGGAGCTATGACTGGCTAACTCCCGACTTATTGGACGTAGCCCACTGTGTATTAGTGCTGGCCGATCCCCGGCATATGTGTTTATCCCACTGTACATACATATCTATCCAAAGATAACAAATCAACCTCTGGTCACCACTTTCGAAAGCTTGTTTGTACCTCTTTTCTCAAGGGATCGGTGGTCTCGGCCCGGAACGTTGACAACAAGTTATTTTTGTGTCATCAAGTAATATGTCCATCGTAACAGAAACCGGAGACAGCTCGCTTGTGGCTACCTTCTGTGAGCTTGGTTGGGGTGCACAAATCTAGTCGATACGATTTCACCAACATTGCGAAGCAGACCGCATCGAATCGATCATAGTTTGCTTGCCTCTTTGACTGTGACGGACTAGGAGGCATCAACATACCATTGCGCCAAAAGAATTGGTACCTTTGGACTTTGTTATTGGGGAACGTTCTATCATGGTCTATATAGGGTTCAATTCCTATACAGTTCATAGTGAGAAGCGAATACTTAGTGAGTAGCCATCAGACAGGGCAGAGGCTGACAGACTGGCGGTTTGCTTGTGAACAACACATGTATACCCACCTGCACAATGCATGGCTTGCTGCAGGTGACCTGCAGGAATGAGTCTGCTGCTTGTGCTTGCATGCATAAACCTCCATTGGGAATGGATATGAATCAAGCCCTGTCCTTTCAAGGCCGAGAAAGGTGCTGATTTTCAGCTCAATGGAAGCTGGTGTTTCTGGACACATGCATGAATGGCTGGGAATCACAGTTAACATGGCCGGCACACCATAAATGCGTAACCCTGCTTGCGTGACGGTCTTAACCCTACCGGTAGACAGTACGACCTGACTTTGAGGTCTAAATCAAAACGGATGACACCAGTGATTATTGGTGAGACATTGTGCAACTTTGATTAGTATTACGACTGACGTCAAAGTATAGCTGGATGAAAAGACTCCAGTTTGAGGATACATATGTGATGAAATATAGTAGGACTAAACTACAAATTGTGTGCGCATACATAAAGATGCATTTTTAGGCGTCGGTGAATGTAGTGTCGCATTGTACGAGACCCCTCACCGTGAGTGTCGTAGACATATCCAATCCGTTACGTTCGCCTAGTCTAGGCCCCGCGCTATCAGGGTAATGAAAGATCAAATCCCATTCGTCTCCGCTCATAGGAGTCCACTACTTGTATTATTTCTAGCGTGGACTTTGTTACACAACTCGAGGATGGCCAAATCCACCATGGATTTGGCGAAGTGCTCACATATTCAACCAGTCACGTGATTGAGTCCTCATCGATGATGTAACGTATGTACGCACTTGCTTAAAGGAATGTACATATGTACTATGATCTATGGAAAGAACTAGAACTTACATTAGTTAGGACAATGATAACCACCACAAAAGGCAAGGACAACCAAGCATAAGATGGACTTGTCCTTGGTCGTGCCTTTGAAGTTCTTTGTCTATGAGACTGTGATGTTCCTTCTAGTCTCTTCTACGATACATCAGTTGAGTTTGGGGATGATCATGTTGGGCTTTGAGAACAGGCTAATCTACCCGATTTGGCATTTACCTACGTTGATATATATCCGATGAGATTAAGAAGGCACTCATGCAATGCTTGATTCACATTGTAGCTGTTGTTTAAGAAGTTACTTGCGTAATTCAAACTGTTGACTTGGGGATTGTAAATAGGAAAACTTTGCGCAAACCAAATTAAAAACTCTTGTTCTTCCTTTTCTTCACAAACACAAAGTCCATCAATTTATCCCAAATATTGCGGGTTTGCCATCGATCTGCGTTTTCAGAATATCATCCCAATCACTTCTAGTTGAACAAAACAGAGAATTACCCGCTACTCATAACCCATGATGAGACCCGAAAATTACGACAACGATACTCAGCCTGCGCGGATCAGTGACTAGCTGTCACGAGTCCCACGCGATGCTGACCCCGACGTCCCCCCTCAACTCCCACCCAGTTCCCCAGAGAAGCGCCGTACAGAGGCAGCTTCAGCAACACACAGCAAACGCATCACCCACGATGGTGTGCTTGTCCCACCCAAACACCAGAAGAACCAGTCTTCCAGCGTCACTGGACCTAAGCCGTCAGGCCGTGACACAGTGGATACTGTAGATCTCGAGCGGAAGCGCAAGCGGGAAGACGAAGGTGTTGTGCGCCACACCAAACAGAAAACCGGTGCCGAACGTACTGTTCGCAATGAAACGCTTAGAGAAGCGTTCAAGCGTCGGGCCCGTCAGCGGACGAGACCCGAGAAGTACGAGGCGAACAAGAAGCCTGCGGCGAAACCAATAAGCAAGGAAGTACCCGTTTCGAAGCGCCGCGAATCAGCTGAGCAGCCAAAGACTGTATTGCGTTCCCACCGTGAAGTTGGCGAGCGCTTTGAGTCTGATGCTATTGTTTCCAAAGGGCGCTTGACTGTAAGTGTCATTATATAATTTCTACTACGTTGTGGTTACTAACAGTTTCAAGGTACCACCACAAGCCACTACCCCAGGCTTGTTTTTAAATAAACGTTCTGATTCTGCAATGGGCTTCGGTAAGTTGTGTAGCCTCGCACCATGACATGAAGGACATCTGCTAACTTTCTGTTTGCTATAGTGTCGGAACAGGCACGCAAGTGTACGGATCCCGCCTCCAAGGAGCCCAAAAGAGTCCACAGAACAAACCTTGCCTCGAAACTGGCGCAAACACAACAGGAAATACAGCAAAGGTCTGCGCGGCGCTCACCAAGTGATGATCAATGGGATCATCCCCTCTTCATGTCCGACGACGGGATGACCCATAGTGGCCCTGTAGAGGACATTGACGAGGATGAGGGGTTTCTGGGAGATCTTTACGAAGACCAAGAGGATAGTGATCTTGTGGACTATTATCCTTTCGTAAAAAGCGACGAGACAGCTCCAATTAAGGCTCGCCGGGTACCTATGCGAAAGCGGTCGAAGAACCCCCCGCCACGTGTGGTCCCGGGGTTACCCGCGGTGGATGAAAAGCTGGAAGAAGCTTTTTATTCTAGCATACGCAAGTCTATGCAGACTGCGAATAACGAGAACCGCCACCCGAGATATACGAAGGAGACGAAGGGAAAAGCCGCCAACCTAGACCAGGCGGATAGCGACATGAAGTCCGTATCTCTACACCGCCATTTGCAGGAGCGGCGTTTGCCGTTAAATGGCTCAGATCAATCTGCACATTGCTGCCATTGTGATGTCAGTGGCGCAAATGCCGGTATGGCTTCGAGCAAACCCAAGCAAGTTGCCCAAAAGGGATGCACCACTTTGGAGGATGGCTACAATGGGACCGATGATGGGGCTGTTTGTAGCACCCCAAGTCCTGTTGCCCGCTACAAGGACCAAGCATGCCAGACGGACGATCATTTATTGTTAGTATGGCTCAAAGAGCGCAATGTTGGGATAGAAGGCGAGGATACGCACGGCAATGCCAGTAATGGACAAGCACAACTGCATATTCAACCAACCCAGCCCACGCGCTATGAGGAAGATGTCGCCAATCCAGGCAGAAGTCGGAGGGCATTCGGGGCCTTTCAGGACGAGGGTGAGATATAGGACGTTACACCCTCCTCTGAAGCAGGAATCGCCGCGACAGGATGGGGGCAACGAGACTTGGGCAATAATTGGGATCGCCAGAACACCGGTGTCCCTACTATGCTGGATGCCCACAGAGATCAACAGGCGCATGTGTATTCTCCGACCCAATGGAACAGCAACGACAGAGACAGGCTTTTGAATCCTGAGCTTCCCCTGATGTTCCAGAATCGCGAGCAACAAGTCAATACGCCAATCGCACCACAAGTTCGTCCGTATATGCAGGACACTGGAATAGGCTATAGATTCGGGCCTTACTCGAGTACTCCAACGGGACCTGTCCCTACCAGGTCTGAAGAGCCCACGCGGTTTTACCAGCCGCAAGTAGGGGAGCTACCCGGAGTTGGAGGCTATAATGAAGTGGGGTTTCAACCCTGGATGGCTCAACAAAGCATGGAGGGAAGCCAGCCGCAGTGGCAATCTCAGCGATCCATAGTGCCTGAAGAGAGACGCCAGTCGTATGGGAGCCAAAGCCAGCAGAATACTGGTTATGGCTGGCCGTACCGGGGCGATTCTGCGCAGCCACCGCCCTTTGGAGAGGCTGACGATGGAGAGAGACCTAATATGCGCACTTTTTGGCGGCCGAATCGCTGGTAACGATTAGGTTGGGAGGGGTTAATTTTGGGTTTCCATCTGAAGGATATACATAGAGTATTTGTCTTCAAAAATACAGTGACTAGTTATTCTAGATTATAGACTCAACCATATCTTATTGATCATGATTCCATGAATGCCACCCCAATGGTGGGATGCAGGATGTAATTGTACCCCTGCTCTGTGACACAAGGCTAGTCGCCTCGCCAGGTGGCACTTAAAACTGGCAGCTGTCGGGCTCTGCTATGAACACGCAACACCTGGCAAAGAGTTACGTAGTTATTGAGCTAAGCTCCATAGCTGGCGCATTGGATCTTGAATTGTATTGAGCAAAGTGAAAGAAAGAACGAGGTCTTTCGACAGCTATCAGGAATTGTTGTTTCTTCCGAACCTCAAATTGAATTTTCACGACCTTGACCAACGAACAGGTATAAATGACCTCGGTGAAATTCCATTTACGACGACGTTACGAATAGCTCTAAACGACACACTACAATCAACGCTACTTACCCATTGCGGTGAACATCCCGGAGGTTACCGATATTGTACGGACGATCGCATACAGCGTTTGCGAGTTGCGGATATACTGCGAATCAAGGAATAAAGGATTCTAGATACAATGGAGCAGCCTGAGCTTGCGCCGGGCTCGCTGAGCTGGCGGTTAAGTTCGCACCCGGTTACGCTCTTGACGTTCTTGACGTTTCGGGCGTCGAGTTTCTTGGTTTATTTGTTGGGTTTGCTGTTTACGCAGAGCATGTAGGTTTTTTTTCCCTCGTCTTTTATAGTCGATTTGCGAAGGTGCTAACGTGAATTGGTAGGATCATGATCTTCATCATTACCATGCTTCTGCTGGCGGCGGATTTCTATTATTCGAAGAATATCGCGGGTCGTCGTCTGGTGGGTCTCCGTTGGTGGAATGAGGTGGACCCCGCTACGGGTGATTCAAAGTGGGTCTTTGAGAGTAGTGAGCCGGGAACGAAAGTGGTGAATGCGACGGACAGTCGGTTTTTCTGGTTGGCTATGTATGCGCAGCCGGTGGTGTGGGTTTTGATGGCTATTATGGCTATTATTAAGCTGGAGTTTTTGTGGGTTCCGCTTGTTGGTAAGTCTTTTGGGTTTCGGGGTTTAGAGAGTGATGCTAACGATTTATAGCTATTGCGCTGGTCCTTACTGTCATGAATACGCTGGCGTTTTCGAGATGTGATAAGTTTAGTCAGGCTACTAATATTGCGGGTAGTGCCTGGTCGGGAGGGAACCTGGCGGGTGCTATTGCGAGTAACATGGTGGGAAGATGGTTTTCGCGCGGTTAAGATATTGACAACAGCGGGTTAGAAATTCAGGTGTTTGTCTTGTATGATGAGGAATCAAGGAGATGAAAATGGACAAGTAATATTAACGACAGTTCTAACCATTAAAATCGGCTGTAGACTATTTGTTTCTTATGCGTTAGGTTCATTCAGATAACTATAGTTATCAACATCCGTTGCTTCCTCTAAGACTTTCCAGCTGAACCACCCCGTTCTCTGGCTGCACGCTCTGCGAGAGCCTTGTCCAGAGCAGCCTCCTCGGCGTTTAGTCTTTGGACATCTTGATCTGACATCCATGACTCCACTGCAATAGCTGGAGTCTTAGGTTGTGTCTCTTCGCTAGTCTTCCCCTGGCTCTGCGCCCCAGAAGATCCATTTACAGCGGTAGAGTCTGACGCGGGTCTCAGCGCCCCGATATATCCGGTATCTAATCCCCGCACCGGTGTTCCGTTTCCGGCACATGGTGTCCGCGGTGTACCCGGAGGAGCAGGTGTAGCCGCGGAGCTAGGGGTTCCAATTTCGGATGATTGCTTGGGGACACGGACAATGGGGACCATGTATGTGTGGGGTTTAAATTGCGAGTTACGAGTTGAAGTCGGGGTGGGAGGAACGGAAGTACCGGAGGTGGGAGTGGGCTTTTCAGGGTAGGCAGGGGGGTTTCCCGCTGCTTGGATGTTTTCGTGATGGCGCTTGCGAATCAGGCCGACTAGACCGGAGGATATAAGGGTGAACCCTAGTAAGACAGCAACAGCAATTCCAACGATGGCACCGGTGCTAAGTGGGGTCTTTCCGGCGTCTGTGGAGTCGTCGGTTGTGGAACCACTTGGAGATGTAAAAGCGGCATTTGTTGGTGCAGGTGTAATAAGGTCTGATAAGGTGCTAACTAGAGAGGGGGCAAGTGTGGGGATAGCAGCGTAGGATTCTCCGGGGACACTGGTGGTTAGAAGACCGGTGTTGACGAGATCCCAGATTGTGGCGGCGGCGGCAAGATCTGCGGGGGCGGCGAGGGATGCTGATGGGGTGGGCCGGGGGTTGGAGAGGAGAATGTCAAAGTTGCTTGTTAGGGATTCTGCGGTGGGGTTTGCGGTGGCTGTTGCTATGGATGGGAGAGTGTATAGGGGGCCGAGTTCCCAGGCGGTGGTGGCGGAATCGGCGGTTATGCCGAAGGCGGGGAGGATTCCGTAGAGCGCGGCGTCTAGTGTTGGATCTTTGGTGAATGCAAAAGAGCCGGTTGCAATTTTATCAGAGAGTGTGATGGTATCAGCTGGGATTGTTAGTTAGGGACAACTATAAAGGAGGGAAGAAGCTTACGGTAAGAATCCACGGGGGTGACAGTTGCAAGATCAAAGTAGTTTATTCCCATGTTGAGGGTCAGAGTACTGTGGGTCCATGTGTCGTCGACTGAGATGGTATAGTTGCCAACATAAGCACCGGAGGCATCTTGATAAACCTCTGCGATATCCCTTTGGATGGAAAGCCCGGTAACCATAGGAGAGGCAACTCCAGCCACGGCAGACCGGGCAGCCAATGCAGCAACAGCAACAGCGGCCATATTAGATACAATGAGTGAGTGTATTCAAACGAAAGACTAAAACGAGAGAGATCAAGCGAGTGAGAAACACCGGATAGTCAACAATCAATAAACAAATAGACAGCCAGGACCAAATGTAGCTCAGACTAAACGGCGAAGCTGCGCTTGATATTTAAACTTCAGGTACCACACATCAGTTTCCTATCTAGATCTGGATCGCTCCACTGAGGCTTACATATACACCACTGCCAAGACTGCTCGGGCAACCATAAGCCGCCGCCGGGTACGCCTGTGACGGGACCAGCTGGCGGAGAGAAGGAGTGGTTGGTTGAAAGGGAGGGCTGATGATGCGGTGAACTATGGGGCTGGATATGGCGTTTACGAGGCTCGTAACGGAGATGGCGGTTCCTTTGGGTTGTGTTGTGCTAAGCGTTCTTTTGGGGAAGATGGAAATTTTGGGGAGACGGAGACAAGAGAAGGTTCTTTTTGGACGCATAGTTTGGTTGGTGGGCTTCGGGACTGGACATGGGGATGGGACTTTGTTTTCGAGCGTTTTGGCTTGGGTTCCATGGGTGGAGGGGGACACTAAGATGAGATTATGGGACGTGTGTCTCTGTCATGTCGTCCACGGAGCGTCTTTTCGAGGGTCCGGGGATATACAATGGGGACAAGAGCTGTTGCTTTGCATGTAAGATGCATATCAGGTGCATATTGCGGTACATTTCCCGCAGAATGCTTCCACTGCAGAAACATTCTACATCGGCTCGCGACTCAGATTTGGTCCAATCACAAGCATGTGCATAACACAGATTCCGTGTACTACGGCCATCTCTCCGGAGAAGGCTTTCCAAGCCACTCCACTTCCATAATTTAGACCCCGATATACCCCCCGCGTCGCCCCCAAGAGGGCCCTTTGCTACTGACGATCTCTTATGATAGGGTGGGAAACGCCCGGTTGTGCTGATGGTCTATCAGCGCGCACGGCAGTATGCCGCGTTAGGGTGGGTATGGACGAAAGCCACTATAGGGATAAAGGTGAAGTGGCGTTGTGATGACGAAAGAACTAATAAACAGAAAGCAGGGTCTTGATATACACTACCAGGGTATCTGTAAGCGGATAAGATACGTGGGGAAGCCTGTGGAGAAGAGATATGGAAGAAGAGGCTCTGCGGACAATCGAAATAACAATGATGGATGGTGTTATTCGGAGGTTGCACAAGGATAGGGTTGTGGGTTTCAGTGATAACAATCTAGGGTTACAGAGACGATCATGAACAGGGTTGTTGAGACAATGGATGTAGGGTTGTTGAGACACAATGTTGAGACAACGGGACGTGAACAAGGGACACGGCTGCCACCAGCTGTCAGCAGACAGACATGAAACACGTTTTCCTTGTTTCAACGGCTGATTCAAGCAACCGGGTCGATGCTCAACATGTGTGAAGCTCGTTGACGGGCAAATGAACTGGTGGTTATCGTCATGTTTGTAGAGAGTCAGACTTATAGTGGCGTATTTTGGAGGCGGTAGTGCATGTGAACGCGAGAGGATTGGAGTTCGTGAATGCCGAATAGGGCGACTTGAATAATTGGCTAGAATAGCGGGAGGGATAATGAAACGGACGAATAGACTGACGCAAGTACAGTGTGAGCGTACCGTGTCGGACTAATCGCACACACGGTAGAAACTCTCAATAATTCACGATTCTGTTGTAGATTACCCTGGCGTTCTAGGAGAAGCTAACGTCGCTAGTTTCAGCATTAACAGTTGACTAGACATCATTATCGCTTTATATTACTTACCACAATCACTGCAAGATACAAACTCCATCTCTAGCCAAGCTGTTCGATTTTCACAGCGTCTGCGTTGCAGTTCAACAAGCCCTTGAAACCAACGCCATCACTGTTTCCTTTCTTATTGTGTCTTGTCTTGTGTGGTGTCTCCTTGCCCCTCATCCCTCACCCCTCTTGGAAATCCCTGGATAGGTCGGCAATTCGTTAGTTTTCTTGTCTGAGCTGTGCGGGCTCGGATCGCTTGTGTTCCCGCTTGTTCTTGGGCCCCCGTCTTTGACAGGTTATAGCGTGATAGTTGGGGCTTTGCTTGCTTTAAGTTTGGTGGATTCCCTTTTGGATTTGCCCTCTAGCCAGTGAGTTTCCCTGTGAGACGGACTGGCTGGTGGAATCACGATACAAGAGCGCGGGATCGCCGTTTGTTACGAGCCTTTCTTTGATTCTCATGTTATTCTTCAAATTCTAAACTAAGCCTAAATAATTCTCGACCATTCCGACAATCACCGCCGAACCTAATTCATACATATCCTTCTGCGTACATATCTCGGTCAACACACCACATACTTCGTACTACCAACCAAACGCCACAAATCCACATAAACCCTCCAATCACACCGCCTCTACACAATATACAGGATCACTATCTACGTTTAATCAATCACACAATGCCCACTGCTGACGGAGCAGCAGCCGCTGCCGCCGCCATTGCCGCCATGGCCGAAGACATGAAGCCCCTCGCCATATCTGCCGACGAAGAACTCGACGACTTTGGTCTGCCCATTCGCAAACCTCGAAGAAAGGTCACTATTTCGGCGCCCGAGCCACCACCAATTGTCTCACAGTCTGACGACAAGCCCGAACAAGCGCCGCATGAGGAGGTTGAAGGAGCCACAGAAAATAAGAATGCGGCGTCTACAGATAGCAATGACGAGGTGGAGCATGAGACGGCCGCCGTGAAAGTCACGACGCCACCGCGTGCAGATTCTGTAGATGTTAAGTTTGCGGAAATGAACACGGGAACGGAAACCCCCACTTGCGAACCGGCGCCACATACTGAGGCCGGTGGTTTGCGCGAGACCGTTTTTCGGGTGTCTGAGGTGAATAACGAGGATATGACGACGCCGCGGGGCGAGGAATTATTCACGCCGAGGCCTATGGCTCTTCAGCCAACAATTATGGAACCGATGAGTCCGAAGACTTCTAATCCGCCATCAGATATCGTCTCCCCAAAACAAAGTCTCGACCAATCCATCGTATCCTCTGGTCGTCCATCTACCGTTGATTCTGCGCCCCGCGAGAGTGTCGAGCTTAGCGATGCAGCCGATAGACCACCGAAACACACGCGGACAAAGAGCTCGGCGAGCGCCCGCGGGACGGCTAGTCACTCGCGGAAATTCAGCACTGTTAGCAACAAGACGGCGCATTCGCGGAATACTAGTGTGGCGAGTACGACGGTGGGAGTTTCCGATCATTCGCATCAGGTGATTGTGCCGGTGAAGGAGGAGGAGAATAAGGACGATGATGATGACTGGCAAGAGATGCCCGCGTATGCTTCGTATGACATGTATGATGATGACAACCGACTGATTGCGCGTGAACATGATGCCGCTGAGGATGAGGCATATGGGTATGCTGGGTTGGGCGGCGCCGGCAAGGGATATACGCGCGTTATTATGGATGATGATGCGCAGTCTGCGACCAGTCTGGACGAGAATACCCAGTATCTTTTCAAGGACATCAAGAGTACAGCGGCTACAGCGGAAGACGAGGAGCAGAGAGATGCAGTTTCGCAAATGCAAGCTACAAAGGACCTCTTGACTGAAGGCCAAAGAATCGCATATGTCGGTGTGGTAAGGGTGGAGATCTTCCAAATGGTAAAGGAGATGGAAACCCGCCTGGCATTAGTTACGGGTCGCGCAGCGAAGAAAAGCGTCACCACTGCGATTGAACATGCTAAGATGTGGGCGCAAAAGATGATGATTCGCTTATATTCACACATGGAGATTAGCGCTGCGGAACAGGTCATGATCGAGCAACTAGCGGAACACGGGGTTCTTCCTGCCGATCTTGTCCCCGCGCTTATGGCAAACTCAAGAGTGAACAACCCCATGGCCGAGAAGCCAAATAGTACGCCGAGTACACCGAATCGGACCCATCGGTTTAGCTCGGCTTCCTCAACTGCCGATTCGGAATCGGTTGCCTCCCCGACAGCCCCATATGAGAAACATACTGGCGAGGAACTGCCCGATGTTCAAACACCCTCTCAAATGCCCACGACGAAGAAAATCGAGATCGATTTGAGATGGACTGTTCTTTGTGATCTTTTCCTACTTCTTATTGCTGACTCGGTGTATGATGCGCGCTCACGTGTTTTGCTTGAGCGTGTAGGAAACCACATGGAGGTGCCATGGCTTGATATCTGCCGATTTGAAAAGCGCGTCACCGACGCCCTGGAGATGCAGCAAGCAGCGGAAAAGGAGAACTGGAACGAAGATGAACATCTTGAGCATCGGCGCCAGATGGCCCAGAGTCGCCGGTACATCATGATGGGCTTAGCGACCGTCGGTGGTGGTCTTGTCATTGGTTTATCCGCTGGTTTACTCGCTCCCGTCATCGGTGCCGGCTTAGCTGCCGGATTCACAACCATCGGCGTTGGTGGTACTAGTAGTTTCTTGGCTGGTGCAGGTGGTGCGGCTATCATTACTTCGTCGGCGGCAACGTCGGGAAGTGTTATTGGTATGCGTGCTGCGGGAAGAAGAACGGGTGCAGTGAAGACTTTTGAGTACCGGCCGTTGCATAACAATAAGCGGGTGAACTTGATTATCACAGTTTCGGGCTGGATGACTGGTAAGGTGGATGACGTTAGATTGCCGTTTAGTACAGTTGATTCTGTCATGGGCGATATTTATTCGGTTTTGTGGGAACCGGAGATGCTGCGGAGTATGGGTGATACCATTAATATTTTGGCTACCGAGGTGAGTTCATTTTGACATCCAAGTGTTGTATATGGCGGTCACTAACTCGAGAATAGGCCCTCACCCAAGGTCTTCAACAAGTCCTCGGCAGTACTATTCTAATTTCTCTAATGGCCGCCCTTCAACTTCCAGTTGTTCTTACTAAACTTGCCTATCTAATTGACAACCCCTGGGCTGTCTCTCTTGACCGAGCTACTTCCGCTGGTCTTATTCTTGCCGACTCTCTCATCGACAGGAATCTTGGAACTCGCCCGGTCACACTTGTTGGTTACTCTCTTGGATCACGTGTTATCTTCTCTTGTCTAAGGGAACTTGCGCGCAAGGGCGCTTACGGTCTTGTTGAAAACGTTTATCTGTATGGATCCCCCGTAGTAGTAAAGCAGGATGAGTATATGCTTGCTCGGTCTGTCGTTAGCGGTCGGTTCGTCAACGGATATAACAGCAATGACTGGATTCTTGGTTACCTTTTCCGTCTAACTAGCGGTGGTATCAGCCGTGTTGCTGGCCTGGCTGAAATCCTTGATATTCCGGGAGTTGAGAACTTTGACTGTACTGAATTTGTCAATGGCCATATGCAATACCGTGCTGCTATGCCCCGACTTCTTCGTGAATGTGGGTGGCTAGTCGAGTCCGATGAGTTCACTGAGATTGAAGATCCAGACCCGGAGAACCACGAAGAGAGACAAAGGGAACTGATCAATGAGATTGAAGAGGCACGTAAAGAACTGGAAAACTCAGGGAAACAGGAACAGCAAAAGTCTGGCTTTTCATTCTGGAAGCGTAAGAAGCAATTGGAGAGAGCAGAGTGGGAGGTATACGAGGATAAATCTAAGCAGGCGGGCGCCGCAGCTAGTGGTAACCCAGGTGATCCATCCGCCAACACAGGCGTCCTATTCGATGTAGAAGCCATGCGCGCCGAACTCGCAAAGGACGCCGCCGCTTCAAAAGATGGCCCCACGACGGGTCTCACTCTCACTGAAATTAAACCACCACCCGCCTCTATCAACCGCCACGACACCCTCCGTGTCGACCTTGAACCGCCGCCGCGCTCTTTATCTCCAGGCCCCGCAACTTCACTTAGAGCTCCATCACCCGCGCCATCGATAAGTTACGCTGCCACCCCCACATATGCGCCCTCAGCTAGCTCCGCAACAGCTAACAAGGATATGTATGGGTTTGAACCTTATGAGGATGACCAGATTGAAATGACCTTTGACACCGAGTTCCAGGCGAAGCCTTTACCAGTCGAGAAGGATCTTGGATATATTGCCCGATCCCCCGCGTTTGCACAGTCACCGGCGTTTACCGGGGGATTCGGCGATGATGGAGGCTTCGGTAGTGGCGGTATTACATCGAGTATTAACCCACCTGCTTCCCCATTACCACCTACCATTTCGGTGGAGAGCCATTCGGTTGAAAGTACGTCTGCGCCTGCTGGACTCGGGCTGCCGGCTATTACTATGGCGGATCCATGGGCGGACTATGATGATGATGGGGACTTTGGAAAGGAGGGGGAGATGTCTATGACGTTTGCTTGAGTAGGGAACATGGGGGGACTGTATTTATATTGCGGTGGGTGTGGATCTACATTTATGATTTATTTGGCATTAATACACTATATCTCTTTCTTTTTTGTCTTCTACTTCAACTTCTCTAAGTCGCTACTGCATTAACTCCCAAAGCCTCCAATCTAGAAACAGTCTTCTTCACATTAGTCCATTCCTCCGCTCTCAAGTCCTCCTTGCCACCAAGACCAACGCCCACCTCGAAGACCGACACGGTCCCGTCCATACCACCCGTGGCAATTTTCTTGCCATCCGCCCGATCCCAAGCCATCTTGTTGAGACTCTTGGCCAACATACTCCGGCCATCCTTGCGTGCACTAGGAGTAATACGGGCCACGGGCTCTTCCGTCTCCACAGTGATATCCCAGAACTCGAGCCAACCGGCACCATCAACAAGGGCGAAGACTCCAGGCTTGATGGGCGACCATCTAGCATCATAAACGACATCTTCACGAACAAAGTCCATGAGTGGCGTCATGGCTCCGTCGGATTGGCCGGACACGTTGGTAGAGGTGGCTGCTGGGGCACGTACGCGCCAAAGTCTGACACTCCAATCAAGCGAAGAAGACAAGACAAAGTCGCCGAGATCCACCGGGCCGCGTGCGGGGTGGAAATCTACCGACATCACTGGCGCCTTGTGTCCCTTGTAACTCAATCCAGCCTCGATACCTGCCTTGGCACCTGCCCGGTCGTATCTGTGGCATGGGTAGAGAGCACCCTCCTCCGTTCCGACAAGGAAGAAGGTGGGGTCGGCCTGTGGGAAGGCCAGGCATGTAGGGGCTACGTCCTCAAGCTTTGCGGGTGGCGGCAACTTCAACTCAATCAGTTCTTGTGGTTGGGCGAAGACATCCATACTCCAGGCGCATACAACACCATCAGTAGACGTTGAGATGATGTTGTTTGCGTTCTGGGTACCGACGATATCCAGAGCGTACACGGGGTGCGTGTGGCCGTATCCCGTGAGTGGGGTTTTCTGCACGGGGGCTGCTTTAGCACGGGTATCCCAAAGGAGAACTTGGCCACTGTATGAGCCACCGACAATAAGGTTGGGGTGGAATGGAGAGAACTTTGCTGTGAGAACGTCGGATTGTGCGTGGAAGACGTATTCAGGGCGGTCCTGCATGTGCATGTTCCACACCTGAACGAGACCATCAGGGTCGTTCGGGGCAGAGGGGTTCTTGGTGTAGGAGGCGAGCAGGAGCTCGGGGTACTTGGGTGACCAGTCGATGCCAGTGATCATGCGCTTCTTACTCCAGCGCTCGTCGTAGAACTGTGCGACTTCCTTGACTCTGTGTCTACCCTTTCCTCCCGTGTTCCCACTGCCATCTTCGTCATCCTCGTGGTCCAACCCCGTTGTGGCGTAGTCCATAAGGATATCATATTCTTGGTCCAATGCTCTCTCTAGAACCTTGGACGACCTCTCAATGAAGTCCATGAAATCATCTGATCCCATAACAGCTTCCACCTCCTCCGTCGTAAGAGCGCGCGCTGGGAAATTCTTTGAGGGGCCATCTGCCGTGCTGATTTCACCGTCGTCGAGCAGAGACTTGGCCACTTTGAGTTCCTCCTCAAGTTCGCGACGGATATTCTGTCTCAACTCCTCCTCCCTCTCTCTCTCCCGTCTGCTCAGCCGTTGCTTACTGGGCGACATGAAAAACTCATCCTGCTCCGTGACCGACCCCGAATGTCCATGAGCAGGGCCCGTCCCAACCCCAGTAGAAATTGGCCCTGTCCACTCCTCCGTCGTCTGAACACTCTTGCTGTACGTCACAATCTCCTCCTTGGGCTTTGGCGCCGCGCGGGGTTCTACATCGTAAAGAATCGTAGGGGAAGCAGTCGTGAGAACAGGCACCATCGTGGCGATGCTCGTCAGCGTAGCAAAGTCGGAGGCGTCCGTGCTAAGATCGCCCGCGCTAAGGACGCTGTTGGGACGGCTACCGCGGAGGGTGAGCGACATGGGCGTTGACCCACCGGGGGCGGAGTGCGGGCCGCTGCGACCATCGCCCACGAGGCTGTTGATGAGGGAGTCGATGTCTCGTCTAGAGTCGGCACGGGCTGAGCCCGAGGGAGAACCAAGCTATGGTCGGGGTCGTTAGTGGGGCAAAGATATTGAACTAGTCCGTAGGGTTCTTACGTCAGTGGAGCCACCGGGTTGACGGGAGGTGTTGGCTTGGGTTGCGCGGAGCTCACGTTGCCGCTTGAGCTCAGCAAGCTTGGCCTTTTTGGCTAGGATTTCATCACGCCGTTGTTGCATTGTGGTGGGGGTCTGGCAACGAGCTAGAGGGTGGTATTATAGTCGGTGGAAGGGACGGTGATAAGGCAGGGCCAAAGAACGGCCAGCCGTGTGCGTATATTTAAAACTGCAGCTTATAAAAGAACTTCCGTCGACAAAGAATGTGATCCCGGGGAAATCGAGGGGTAGCGCGGGGTCGTCTGAGCTCCGAGGGGCTTTGCAGGTTCAAAGCGGTGGTGTGGAAGGTCGAGATAGGTATCTAGGGAAAGATCGTAGAAAGAGGGGTCTTAGAAGGCGTTCGGTTGCAGGATCTAGCTTCCTCTTGTATCTGAATCAGAGTCAAGCTGTCTGTGATAGTCGGCGACGTTTGCTGTAGCGGATAGGTTGTTGACTAGACAGCTCAGTACTAGCTTAATAGCTAGTTTGACAGCCATTGAGTTCGCCAGGGGTAAGCAGTCACTTGCATCATGAGACAACCCCCACTAGGCCATTGTTAGGGTTAGCACTGACAGTTCGGTTGATTTCCGGCAGTAAATTGAGCATGCCGTATACTTGTGGCCTAAACACAAGATACACACAGCGTTAAGGTGTAATTCGAAAGACCAGACCAAAACTATCACTACAGAAAGACATAGCGATCTTTCCCGAATAGTTTTTTTCCCGCTCTGTAGTCCATCGACGGTCCATTGGGTTCACAGCAAGTCCCCCCCAGGCAAATCCACGAATCCCAGGCGAAATCTCGGTCCTGGAATAACCTCGACTCAATTTTGCATTTCGCTCACTTACGTCCGTCCCTCGCAACAACCCGCCTTTGCCGACAGTCTTCCGGAACCGGGACCAATTGGAATCCTCACGCGTCGTTTTTCTTCTCGCTTGATTTACGGACTTTGACGCTCCCGCTGCGCAAATTGCTGTCGCTTGTTTAATTCGATTCAAGTTTGGTTTATTCACAATGTCGGCGACTACTACCAACGTATGATAACTCGTGGGAATGCTGGATAGGCTCAAGGAGGAGGGGATATGAGGAGTCCGGGCAATTGGGTTGATGCGATTGAGATAAGCTGCGGGAATGGCTGGGGATGGTTTGCGAGGATTGTTTCTTTGGATCACTGTTAGAGCATGCAGTATTGTTTGTATCTCCGGATTGTACAACCTTTGACTGTACAATGACCCGTAGATCAGATGACGCAGCCGCTACAGTTCACTCCACTCACCTCCCGAATCACCGGCCCCGAAATTCATCTCCGTCGACAACCCCGAACCCCGCCTAAACCTCCGCCCAGATCCTTCCGGCCCCAACCGGAGCACGTGACAGTGCCGCATAAACATACATACTGACGCGGTAACTTCCCTATATATAGGTCCTGCGGTATTCGGCCCTCGCCTTTGGCGTGTTCTACGGCTTCTCTCACCAGCGCACCATCAAGGCCACTGAGGCTGCCGCCGCTGCCAAGCACGAGTACGAGGAGAAGGCCAGCTTGATTGCTAAGGCTAAGTCGGAGTACGCGAAGAGCAAGGCCCCGGCTGCTGCGTCATCGCAGTGTAAGTGTGACCGTAATGACGAGATGGGATGAAAGAATCTGGTGTCTCATTAGAGGCACCGTTTTTGACACACCCACTTCGGCACTTGTATCCCAGTGTTGCACACGATACTAATAACCTTCCAGCTGTTGACTTCACTGACCCCAAGTTCGACTTCGAGGCCTTCTTCAACAACTTGGCCAAGGCGTAAGCCAGTTCCAGTTGATGTTGTAATATAGCAGATTCCTTTTGATTTCTTTGCGTTGCTTCAGTCCTGCTTTGCCCTTTGTTTCTCTCTAGCCATGGACGATTCGGTTGTTGGACGATGTTCGAAGGTTGTTGATAGGTTGTTGGAACACCCAGCGCCAGTCTGGGTGGCGGCCATGTTTCAAGCTTCTTGGTGTTGGTGGGTTGATGGAGTGAAGCCGTTTCCTTGCGATCTCTAGTCGTTGGAGAACCTCTTACCCCGTAAGCCAATTCTTGCCATGTGTACAATACAAGTGTTAGACGTTATAAAAGTTGGTATACTGATATCCTGTCCATCTGTGAATCTCTGCCATGTTCTGACCTCGACGTCTCGACGGATAATCCCCGGAGAATAGCCCCACTTATATCATTCAATTCACAAATGTGATTGGTCAATGCATCCTCTTTCTCCATGCTGTCCTCTGCGCTCACTAACCCTGGCATCCCGAGCTACCCAATTTGGACATCTCAAACGTGGAAACAGAGTACGTGTACTTGGCCAATTCGAGACAAGCCCGCCCAGCTTAACCGCAGCCAGCTCCCGATGTAGTAAGTTACGTAGTACGTATGGGCTTGGACGTTTTGGTAGGTAATTGCATGTTTGGCTGCGACTTTTGAGTAGGTGTGGCCTTTTAGAAAGTTGGTGATATTTAGTGATTTTACCTTTCTTTTTCTTCTTCTTGCGTGTTGTTATTTTTTTCCTTTCTTAAAGGACCATTTTGTTTGGTATCACGACGATTAAAAGGACTTGTATATAGAGAAGGAAACTATTTCTTCTTGGGACTGGAAATTATTCGTTCCTTGTTCCTTTTTTTGGACATTTGGTAGAGTTGTTGCAGGGCAGGAGCTGGGTTTCTCTTGCGATTTATCAACTTCTTGTTGCGG
This sequence comes from Huntiella decipiens, assembly GCA_003032515.1. Lineage (NCBI taxonomy): Eukaryota > Fungi > Ascomycota > Sordariomycetes > Microascales > Ceratocystidaceae > Huntiella > Huntiella decipiens. The sequence goes on from NETU01000514.1 coordinate 125,548, forward strand.
ATTGGTTTCTTGGGCATCTCGATTGATCGGACTATTTGATTATTCAACATCATGACTGTGGCAACCTCCAAGTCGTCGAGCTTGGTCGACAAGCTGCAGGTCGACGATAGACATCGCACTTTGTTGCGTGTCGTCATCTTGGCGATAATTGCTGCTGCTGCTGTGAGCAGTCGCTTGTTCTCAGTGATTCGTGAGTTGATTTTTTGCTTCAAGAGCTAGCTGGCCTTTGCAAGTACTAACTGTTCCTTCCATTCCAGGCTTCGAAAGTATCATTCACGAGTGTTAGTCTCCCATTTCAGTCTCGAAAACCCTCATTATATTCGCTTCATACTAACATCTTAAAGTCGATCCTTGGTTCAACTTCCGCGCCACCAAATACCTCGTCGCCAACGGCTTCTACAACTTCTGGGATTGGTTTGATGACCGTACCTGGCACCCTCTCGGCCGTGTCACCGGTGGTACTCTGTACCCCGGTCTCATGGTCACCTCGGGCGTCATCTACCACGCCCTCCGCACCCTGACTATCCCCGTTGACATCCGTAACATTTGCGTTCTGCTCGCCCCCGCGTTCTCCGGTCTGACCGCTGTCGCTTCGTACCTTCTTACCAATGAGATGACCACGTCGCCTTCGGCCGGTCTTCTGGCTGCCGTCTTTATGGGTATCGCCCCCGGTTACATTTCGCGTTCGGTCGCCGGTTCGTACGATAACGAGGCTATTGCTATCTTCCTGTTGGTTTTCACCTTCTGGTTGTGGATCAAGTCTCTTAAGATGGGTTCTATGCTGTACGGTGCTCTTTGCGCTCTGTCCTACGGCTACATGGTGGCTTCGTGGGGTGGTTACGCTTTCATCACCTGCTTGCTGCCCCTTCACGCCTTCGTCCTGATCTGCATGGGCCGTTACAGCAACCGCCTGTACGTCTCATACACCACTTGGTATGCTCTTGGTACGATTGCTGCTATGCAGATTCCCTTTGTTGGTTTCTTGCCCGTTCGCACCAGTGAGTCGATGCCTGCCCTTGGTGTCTTTGGCTTCCTCCAGTTCGTCGGTTTCATCCAGTATGTCCGTTCGACCATTTCCGGCCGCCAGTTCCAGACTTTCTTGTATACTCTGGTCGCCATCACCTTTGTCATTGGTACTGCCGCCATTGTCGGCCTTACTTCGCTTGGCTACATTGCGCCCTGGAACGGCCGTTTCTACTCGCTGTGGGATACCAGCTATGCTAAGATCCACATTCCTATCATCGCCTCGGTTTCGGAGCACCAGCCTACCGCCTGGCCCTCGTTCTTCTTCGACCTGAGCATGCTGATTTGGCTGTTCCCCGCTGGCGTGTACATGTGCTTCCAGAGACTGGAGGACCAGCACGTCTTCGTTATTGTGTACGCTGTCTTTGGCAGTTACTTCGCTGGTGTCATGGTTCGTCTTATGCTTACCCTGACTCCCATTGTCTGTGTTGCCGCTGCTATCGCGTTGTCGCAGGTTCTGGACACTTTCTTGGTTGCTTCCTCCCCCGATGCTGAGGTTGTCGCCAAGGAGGCCGAGGCTGAGACCGCTGCCCCTACTAAGAAGAGCACTAAGGGTGGTCTCGCTGTCTTCAACAAGCCCGTCGTTGGTATCTACGACAAGCTTTCCAAGGTTCTTGTCGCTGGTGCCATGACCCTCTACCTTATCATCTTTGTCATGCACTGCACCTGGGTCACCTCTAACGCTTACTCGTCTCCCTCTGTCGTGCTTGCCAGCCGTCTTCCTGACGGTTCCCAGCACATCATTGATGATTACCGTGAGGCCTACCAGTGGCTCCGCCAGAACACCCCCGATGACGCCAAGGTTGCCGCGTGGTGGGATTACGGCTACCAGATTGGTGGCATGGCTGACCGTGCCACTCTGGTTGACAACAACACCTGGAACAACACCCACATTGCCACCGTCGGTAAGGCCATGAGCTCGCGCGAGGAGGTTTCTTACGAGATCTTCCGCCAGCACGAGGTCGACTACGTCCTGGTTGTCTTTGGTGGTCTTCTTGGCTACTCTGGTGACGACATCAACAAGTTCTTGTGGATGGTCCGTATTGCTGAGGGTATCTGGCCCGATGAGGTCAAGGAGCGCGAGTTCTTCACCCCCCGTGGTGAGTACCGCGTTGACAACGGCGCCACTGAGACCATGAAGAACAGTTTGATGTACAAGATGTCGTACTACAACTACCACAACCTCTTCCCCCCGGGCCAGGCTAAGGACCGCGTCCGTGGCGTGGGCCTCCCCGACAAGGGCCCCGAACTTGACACCCTTGAAGAGGCGTTTACCAGTGAGAACTGGATTATCCGCATCTACAAGGTCAAGGATCTCGACAACATTGGTCGTGATCACGCTGCCGCGGCGGCGTTTGAGAGAGGAAAGAAGAGAAAGGTGTCCGCTAAGGTTAAGGCTGCGCGGACCCTGCGTATTGATTAAGTGGTTGTTTGGTAGGAGTAGAAAGTTTGATAGAGGAGAAGCCTTTTTTCTTTTGTTGATATTATACGGAGTTTGCTTGGATGGCTTCTCATGAGAGGTTGTCTGCATTGTGTTATATCTTGTTCGTGTTTTAGAAAGTTTATGTACAAATATAGTTTAAGTCTTTTTTTGTCCACTTCTGGAGTTTCAGTGAATCATCTGCTAAATGTTTACTCATTTCAGAAAGTCTATGTACAAATCTAGTTGAAATCTTTTGTCTAGTCTGTTGTTTCTCTCGTCCTCTACCGCAACGCCCTCTGGAGGATTACCGCGTGTTGTGAATGTCGAGAACCAGAATGTCCTTAGCACCGGCCTCAGTCAAATCATCCATAACCGTGGCAATCTTCTTCTTCTCCACCATAGCCGACACGGAAATCCAGCCCTCATCGTTCAACTGGGTGATAGTCGGCGCACGCTTGCCGGGGGTAATCTGGGTAGCCTGGGCGAGAAGCTTGGACTCAATGTTGTACTGGCACAGGACGTAGCGCTGAGCGGTGATAACACCAGTGATGCGGGCGGCGATCTTGTCGACGAGTTTGGGGTCGGATGGGGCGCGAGACTTGATGAGGATGGCTTCGGTGGTTACGAGGGTGTCGATGGCGTGGAGGCCGGCAGCACGCATGGTTTCGCCGGATTCTGGAGTTTGTTAGTTGGGATTGAGGGGTGCGGGAGGGGAATTAAAACTTACCGACAAGATCGACGATACCGTCGGCGACACCAAGAGCGCAAGCGGCCTCGACGGAGCCGCCGATTTCGATAATCTTGGTGGAAATGCTATCCGGGTCACAGCCCTCCAACTTGGCAAAGTGGTCTCTCGCCAACCCCGTAAAGCTAGTGCAAACAGTCTTTCCCACCAAGTCCTTGCTCTCCTTGTAGGTACCCTTCACAGGAACCTGCACCTGCAACTTGCAGCTACCAAAGCCGAGAGGCATAACGGTAACACAGCCACCAACAGCCTCAGTGGTACCCTCGGCGGGGGTATCGACAACGGGAACCGAGGAAGCAGCGGCGCGACGGGCGGCACGCATGGCGGAGTCGTGCTCGGCGACTTGGTCCCAGCCGGTGATACCGAGGTCGACACGGCCTTCACCGACGAAGGTGGGGATGTCGGCGGCGGGGAGGAAAACGAGAGCTAGAGGGTGGTTCTTGACGAGGGCAATGTCGAGGCGGTTTTCCCGGCGGAATTGGATGTCCGCGCCTTCGAGGAGGTTCAGGCAGGCGGCATTGAGACGGCCCTTCTTGGGGACGGCGAAGAGGAGGCGGCCTTCGAGGCTGGTGAGGGTGCCATTGTGTTAGTGGTGAGGTATGGTGGTATTCTGGTTGGCTGGGCGACCAGACTAGGGGAGAGACAACTTACTGGTTGACGAGATCCATGGTGACTTGGGTGGGTGTGCGGAGGGGGTATCAACGGGTATTAAACAAATATACAATTATGAAAGTGACGTCGTTGGTCAGGTCGTGGTGTCGTCGCACTGCAGAAAAGGTTCGGGGTGGTTGTTGAATAGTAGGCCCGCTTTTTCCGTTGTCCGTAGGAAGGATGGAAATCTTTAAGTGGATTTGGTAGCGTGGCGGATGGCAGGCGCGGATTGGTCTGATTAAGAGAGAATAAGAGATGTCTGGATTTGTTTATGGTGGTGATAGTTGGCGGGGTTGAGGGGTGCGGGGCTCTGTGGCTTTATACGAGTTTATTTACACTAACTGGTGACTTGCGCAATCTTGACACAATCATCTGTAACAAAGCCATGACGTCGCTTCCAAAATCGCGATAAAATTCGAGTCACCACGTTCCATGCCTTCTTTCTTACCGCATTAGGTCTAGAAGACCCACTAGGTCCGACATTCGGAGACGGCCATTGGGTAGATGGGTGATACTAAGTTGATGGATCTAACCAATAAGGTGTCTCTAAATCCGGTGTGTCTACAACACAAACATAGTCTAGTTCATCGCCAAGAGGCCCCTGATATCGCATGTCATACCGACCACAATTGACTCACGCCGGGTCCCCAAGTTATTCGGAAACCGGCGCTCAAAGGAACCAACCGGCCGTAAGACGGGACCCACTTATTTAAGCAGTTAGGGTTCTGTCACCAGGGTTTGGCAGTGTGACATCAGTGGGGAATGTGGACTTCTCCAATGACTTTAACCGGGACGTCAAGTAGATAGCCGGCGTTTGAGTTGATAGACGCGGATATGCGCACCAATGACGTGTTAGAAAAGGCGGTTACCCCGGATTTTGGAATGGGCGGAGGGAATTAAGCTTTACGGAGGAATTCTATGCCGGGGAAGAGGCCTTGGCTATAGGTGCGGATATTTGACATTATGGAGGTCACAATACGGATTCGGTGTCTTGTGTTCTAAGGTTGTACCGGAGGGTGACAACATGGCTGGTAATACCGAGGTGATGTCATGATAGTTGGAGATTCTGTGTACCTATATAAGTCGTAGACTGAACCTTGAGTTACTTCGTGCCGAAGATAATGTAGATTGTACACATCCAAAATGGCAATTCACCTTCCCAAAATAAGCAAGTCTCCTGTTTGTCATTCCTCATTCGTCACTAACACCCTCTAGCAAACACGTACTTCGTAGCTCTCATCGCCACGGTGGGCGGAATGCTCTTCGGCTTCGACATCTCCTCCATGTCCGCCATTGTCATCACCCCGCAATATATCAACTACTTCAACAACCCACACGGTGTAACCCAAGGTGCCATCGGGTCAGCCCTGGCAGCCGGCTCGGTAGTTGGTTCACTGATGGCCGGGCCCATCTCTGATCGTTGGGGTCGAAGAGATTCCATCTTCTTTGCGTGTTTCTGGTGGCTTGTGGGGACGGCTGTTCAGGTGGCTACTAACGGGGTTGGAAGCTTGATTGCGGGGAGAGTTTTGAATGGTGTTTGTGTGGGTATCACCAGTTCGCAAGTGCCGGTTTATTTGGCAGAGGTTGCGAAGAGGGAACGGAGAGGCCGCATCATTATCATTCAACAGTTGGCTATTGAGATGGGTATTTTGGTCATGTACTTCATTGGTTACGGGTGCAGCCATATCGACGGAACTGCATCCTTCCGAACAGCATGGGGTCTTCAATTTGTTCCATGCGTGCTTCTCATGATTGGCTTACCATTCCTTCCTAGAAGTCCCAGATGGCTCGCAAAGGTTGGCCGGAATAAGGAAGCGTTACAGACATTGGCAGATATCCAGGCCGGTGGTAACATTGAAGACTCATTGGTTGTTGCTGAATGGACAGAAATTGAGACTGTTCTTGAGGCGGAAGGTAAAGCTGGAAAGGGCTGGCACTTGTTTGTCAAGAACGGGATGTGGAAGCGGACTTTGGCGGGGACTACAGTGCAGGCTTTCCAACAACTTTCTGGGGCTAACGCTATTGTTTACTATATCAGTGAGTTTGATTCTATGTTAAAACGGATGGAAAATGACTAACTAAGTACATAGCCTACGTCTTCCAAATGGCCGGTCTCGAAGATAACGTCAACCTTCTTGCCTCTGGTGTGCAGTACGGCTTGTTCCTCGTATTCACGGGAGTAATGTTCTTCTTCATCGACAAAACTGGCCGTCGCCCCCTTCTCATATGGGGTGCCCTTGGCATGGCCGTCTGCCACTTCATCGTGGCTGCCATGCTTGGTGGATATGGTGTGTACGTCCCAGGTGGTGTAGGCGGGAACTCAAACGTTGTTCTTCGGGTAACAGGAGCGCCATCACATACCGTTATTGCGTTCAGTTACCTTCTCATCGTTGTATATGCACTTACTCTGGCCCCGGTGGCTTGGATCTATGCCGCTGAGGTGTGGTCTTTGGGCACAAGAGCTACGGGGATGGCCTTGGCTGCGGTGGCTAATTGGCTTTTCAACTTTGCCCTTGGTATGTTTGTGCCGCCGGCTTTCAGAAATATCACGTATAAGACGTTCATCATCTTCGGGGTTCTTTGTGTCTTTGCCGCAGCGGTCTCTTGGGCTTGTTACCCTGAGACTTGTGGGAAGACCTTGGAGGAGATTGAGTTACTATTCCACGATGATGCGAAGCCCGCATGGAAGACGGGTAAAGGAGAGAGTAGACTAGAGGTCGAGATTGAACAGGTGAAGGAAAAGCACAAACAAGTGGAGGTTACAGAGGTAGAGAAGGTCTAGGAAATGTAATGCAGTGATATTAAGTATGAGTAAGTTACTTGTGAGCGGCCTCCAGGGCCTCGGGGGAAGGCAGACTTTCAGGGCCGAAGGAAAGAGGAAGAAGCTAGGAGGTGTTAATTTATATCCATAGTCAAACGTAACAATGACAAACCTGTTCCAAAGTCAAGAAGCTAAAAGCCTCGTCCTTATCAAACATGATGATAGGAGTGTTCAAGTCACAGAACTCACGGATCCTACAACCGGTTAACAAAGGTTCATCCCTGGCAAATCCCGTCAAACTTACGCCTGTCTGCACATGCCACAAGGGGAAGCAGGCGGCGCCACATCTGTAGCGACCGCAACAGCCGTAAACCTCTTCTCACCAAACACTGCCACGGCTGCCCCAATAGCAACCCGCTCAGCACAGGTGGTTACGGGGTATGAAGCATTCTCTACATTGGCCCCCTTGATAACCTTGCCTGAAGGGGTCAACAGGGCAGCGCCTACACGGAATTTACTATACGGGCAGTATGCCGTCTCCTTGGCTTCAACAGCCGCAGTACGCAGCGCCGCGAAGGTTTCAGCGGAGAGGTTGAGGGTTGAGAGAATCTCAGGGGTCACGGTGGTGTAAATGGGGACAGACATTGTAAAAAAGAAGAAAAAAGGGGAGGGGGGGAAATTCAAAAAGAACTGGCTTCAAAGGAATATGTGCTGTCTTTATATAACCATGTGCTACCATACATCGCCACCTCCAATGCGACGACCCTAGTAAATTCACATTTCTACGTCTACACCTTCTGAATACAGATAATGCATACTACGACGACTACCGAGGTCATTGATAAGGATTTATCTCTTGGCTGTAACTCTCAGATAAGTCGGATTTAAAACCCGTCTTTCTCCCCGTTGTTGATAGCGGGAAAAAACGATTACGCCGGGCGCAAAAAATGAGATGTGGGGTGAACCGGGATTGAACCGGTGACCTTTAGATAACTGCTCGGATGAGCTTGGCTGAAGTTTAGTGGCTTCAGTCTAACGCGCTCCCAACTGCGCCACCACCCCGTTGAGGTTTTGAAGTGAGAGTAGGGTTTATAAGGGCTCCTGCGGACCGACCGGGGTTTTTTTGGAAACTCCGACGACGACGGGTTGTTTTCTTTGATTTGTTGGGTCGGGTTCTTGTCAAAATGCATATTACCTTCATCACTGATGTATTATCCTTAATCCGTGGGGCCACAAGCCCTCCGACTAACATTCACCCTCTCCCAGTAGTCTTGAATACTTGGTCTGGTCCCTTCCTCGCCACCACCAAGACAGCCTTCACCAGCCTCCAAAACTCCACCGCATTATCCGCCGTTGTTGCCGGAGCTACAGCTTGCGAAATAGCTCAATGCGATGGCACCGTAGGCTACGGGGGCTCGCCGGATGAATCGTGCCATACGACACTTGATGCGATGGTGATGGATGGAACGACGATGGAAACAGGTGCAGTTGCGGGATTGCGTGGAGTGAGAAACGCGGTACGGGTTGCGGAGATGGTTTTGAAGAGGACTAAACATAGTTTGTTAGTAGGAGAGGGGGCAAGGCAATTTGCGATCGAGATGGGCTTTCTGTCGGAAGATACTGATACAAAGGAGTCAGTAGAAGTGTGTGAGAAGTGGCGAGAGAACTCATGTCAACCCAATTTCAGAGTTGGCGAGAATGGGGAGGATTTACATGCATGTGGTGTTAATGGTGATGGTCCAGAATCTATCCATGTCCCTGTACATAATACCCATCCAAGCCACGACACTGTATCCGTCATCGCTCTAGCAAAAGACGGAACCATGGCATCCTCAACCTCCACTAACGGAGCCCGGCACAAAATCCCCGGCCGTGTGGGCGATGGCCCTATAGTCGGCAGTGGCTCTTACGTCGATGGTTCTTTCGGTGGTTGTGGGTCTACCGGGGACGGAGACATGATGCTTCGGTTCCTTCCATGCTACCAGGTTGTGGAAAATTTGCGTTTAGGTATGACCGCTCAACAAGCTGCGGAGGATGTAGTGGGCAGGATGATGAGAAGATATCCGGAGATTCAAAGTGGTATTGTCGTGTTAAGTAAGAATGGTGACATTGGAGCAGCAGGATCGAACTGGGACTTTTGGTATTCCTATCAAGCAGGAGAAATGGTAGAGCCAATGGCAGTTATGGTGAAGCCTTTAGTTTTGAAGAGTATTAAGGAATTGTAATCATCATTATATATCAAGCCAATTTTGTTCCATCTCAAGCCCATTTCCCAAGTAAACTCATAAGTACCAAACCAGCCACAAGACCAGTCCCACCAAGCAACGTCTTGCCCAAGCTAGCATTAGCCAACTCTCCGTGGGACCAATCCGCAGCCAACATTTCTACTAAACCAACCCACATCAGGATACCAGCTGAGAAAGCATCTAACGTACCAATAGCAACGATGGTCGCCGGGTTATTTCCGTTAAACTGGTCTAGAACACCGATACCAATTGCCATACCGATAGGGGTAACTAAGGCAAAGGTTCCAGCAAGAACCATCTTCTTGAGCATAGGGATCTTGACGGTCTCTTCAGGAGTAGCCACTGAGCTTGCTGATTTTCCAGATGCGACATCGGCAATAGGGGCCGGTCCATGGTGGTGACCAAGGGAAGTCAGGGCGGAGGTCGCGCCGGTTCCGAGAGCGGCGATGCGGCTACCCAGAGCAACGCCTTCGAACATTTGGTGGAAAATGATGACGATGAACAGAGTCATGAAGGCAGAGTCACCGGTGACGACCAGAGTAAGTCCAATCAACAAAGAGTGGAAGACAATACCAGCTTCCATGACGGTGATGTTGAGAATCTCGGCCTTGGTCGCGTGCTCGGCGGGGGTCTCAGTTGATGAGGTTTTGGCGTTCCGATGGATGATGTACCGGTGGCCGAGATACTCAGTCAAGAAGGATACCATGATACCGGCCATCATGATGGCAGTAGCGGTGGCTTCGTATTTCAGGGCACCGAGACAATCGTTTTCAAACATGAGAGTTGCATGGGTAAGTAGCTGCAAGTGTCAGTCAACGTACACCGATGAGAATCGATAAAGAACTTACATGGACAAGAGCAGTAGAGATAATAACACCAGTACCAAACTGCTTCAACACAATGAAAATACCACCCAGCTTGGTAGGCAAAAACCGATGCAACACAATAGGGCCAAAGACACCAATCGCACTGGTTGCCAAAATGACGAATAAAAGGCCGATGCGCAGGGGAACATCATAGTCCCGGTCAACACGAGAGCATGTCGATTCAACCGTATTGCCGTTGGCATCAACGCAGTGTTCTACACCTGCGTGGAAATGGCAACTGACTTCGTCGGAGGAAGAAGATGTGGTGGTCTCGGTGGTCTCGGTGGAGTCAGACTCGGCGAGGAGGGAAACATCGTTGCCGGAGGAGTCCATGCAGTATCTGATTTGTTAGTACGACTATTTCGATAGTAGTCTTGACATTTACTCACAGAGAGGAAGAGTGAGTGTGGCAACCCGTGTAAGAGGCGGGGACGGAGGTGGTTTGGGTAAGTGTAACGTCGACAATGTATTCCGTAACCCCGGCCATGCAGTATCTGTGTATGTTAGCGTCAAGTACCACCGTTACCCAAAAGAGAAACTTACAAAGAAGAGCCATGCAGATGGCACTCTGAAACGGCAGTGATCTCACTTGCTGTTGCCGTGGCCGTGGCCGTAGCAGCTGCGGTAGTAGCCCCCTCGATAGAGATGGCTACTTCGGTTTCGCCAGCAACACAGTATCTGTAACTTGTCAGTATGCGGTACTCAGTATAGTCCATGTTAACCTACGTCGTGGACCCATGTGCATGGCAATCAGTATACGACTCAGGCAACCCAGTCGTTGATGCTAGAGACGCAAGAACAGCAACTTCTGCCGTTCCAGCATGACAATACCTATTACTGTTAGTGAATGTCCAAAGTTGCAGTTAGTTTCAAAACGCACTGTGTTGATCCCTCGACGTGACATTCTGAAATAGCAGTAATACTGCTCGTCTGTCTCGCCTTCAACGCCTTAGTAGTAGTAGCCGTCGGGCCAGGCGTAATAAACGAAGCTGCAGCCACAGCAGAGAACAAAATTGTACGGAGCGCCATCATGAACAACAGACCAGACAAATGGTGGTTACTAACCAAAACCTCTCCCTTCTCAAAAAATAGGGCGTTCAGACATATTTATTCCTTCCCAAGCCGGGAAGCAAACCCACACGGGTTCGCACGCAAAAAGAACCACACCACGTTCTGATGACATACACCTTGGATATTACATGGCGTGCGCGCATATCAGCTCAAGAGCGGTCTTGGCGGAGTGGAAGGTGCCGTATATGAGAACCTTGATGGACGGTATTTTTTGCTTGTTGGAATGTAGAAGGCTTGGCGGGCGACTTGGCAAAGCTTGGCGGTGGTTTGTGTTGATAGGAGGATTATGTAGGGTCGGCGAGGGTTTTGGTGGGGTTGAGAAAATCTATCTACAAACATATGTATGAGACATTGAATTCAAGAAAACAAAGTTTTCAATGGTTGAAACTACAGAACGATTTTGACGCTGATATCTTGACATGTCGTGATGTTCAAATTTTTGTACCACATGCCCTCGAACAAACTCACATTGTACTACAATCCTCACACGCAAACATGGCAATCACCGTTTTTGAACTAACAAATACAATCGATAATCCTTGATTAACTAAAAACTAATCCTACAAATAAGAACCCTAAACCTTACAAAGCCAGGACAAGGGCAAGAAGTCCACCAAGCGAGACACCAATTTTGCCAACACCAGCAGTAACGACATCAGAAGACGCAGCGCCAGTGCTAGAGGCAGAGCCAGTTCCCGAGGCAGCAGAAGTGGCATTCACAGCCGAATCGCAGTGCCAGTGGTCGCCGTGCGAGTGGCATCCGGTAGACTCGGTAGGGCTAGGTGCCAAAGAACCAGTACCAGTGGCGTCGGTAGTAGTAGCAGCAACGACAGTCGCGGTGGAGAAAGTAGACGCGGTAGTCTCGTGGTCGTGGTCATGGTCATGATCGTGCTCCTCCTCGGCAGCAGAAGTAGCGGCGGCGGAGGTGGAGGCGGGACCTTCACAATGCCAGTGGTCACCGTGGGACTCGCAGCCGACTGATTCAGTGGGGGAGGGGGCAAGAGTAGCGGTGGTGGACTCCTCGTGATCGTGATCGTGATCGTGGGCCGAGGTGGTGGTTACGGCGGCGGTGGTAGAGACGGGGCCATCGCAGTGCCAGTGGTCATCGTGGGCAACGCAGCCGACAGACTCGGTGGGAGAGGGAGCCAGAGTCTGAGCCAGAGAGACGGCAAGGAGGGGAAGGAGAGTAGAGGGCTTCATTTTGAGAGGGTTGGAATTAAAGATTAAGAATTGGGAGTAGAAAGAGTAGCGAGAGGACTGACTGACTGGTCTGGTTCTAACTTCTTTCTTGTTTCTACAGGATACCATCGGCTATTTATCTTCCGCGTACCACCCACCGTACCGTCGGCCTCTGTCCAAACGTGATATCATATATTTGCCCGATGGATATCCCACTGCTAATACGCACCTTGATGACCTGCGTCTTGGCATTTACGTCTTGGCAGAAAAGTACGTCTTGGCGGCCATAGAGGTTCTCACGACGCTAGGTTAGCTGGAAGCTTCACGTAATAAGGTTGGATTCAATCGTGATGTGAGCGTTTAAGGTAGCGGGGATATGCACGTAGGAATTATTGCACGTGTGATGTTCCCGGTTGTTCTTCTCTGGAACGACTCGGTAGGTCCTCCGGCACAAAATTCGGACGACATGTGAAAATAATTGGTAGGGTTACATCCACCATAACCCTATCACATCGTACAAAGGGCAATGTTGTGAGGCTTTTTGGCCAGTTACATCGATGAATAAAAACATCACGGTATGTGGCAGTCCAAGTCATACAAAATGTATACTTGGGTAGCATGAAAATGTGATTTTCGAGGGGTTCCGTCAAAACACTGAGGCTTTATCAGGGTAATCGTGATGGGGTTATTGTGGTTAGAGTATACAGTGGTAGTGCTTTCTTATCGCTGGTAACTTGGGAACCCCCTCAGGGGGCTTCCTTCCTGATAGAAAATTGAAGTCACTATTCACCACCCAGTTCCCTCGGTGAAGTAGTAATGACCTAGAAATAGTAACTACCATAAGTGAGATAGGTTTCACAATTCGAGACGGTGGACGACTGTACTACTTCAATTGAACAGGGTCCGGACATTGTGGATGGTTAGCATCGAACCTAGTATTGAATATTGTCGGCTATTCCCCTCTTCACTTCGGAAAAACAGTGCCTGGCACATGTTTAAACACTGTCAAAATATGGACACGAAGCTGGCATCTTGCCCCATTCTGGGAGTCTGGTGTACATACAGTAGTAGATAGCCTCACTCGTGATATGTCGTATTCTAGGTACACGGTTAGCCAACCGCACCGAATGCGCAGGCATATGGAACCCTTCTCCACGCTGTGAAATCCACCGTGACTAGCCCACTTTAACACTCATCTAGTCATGGGCCCACTTATTGGTTGTCAACCCCACACTGCTGTCAACAAAGGCTGACAGCTCACCTAATAACTCCCCAGTGTGGTTCAACTCTTCTATGCACATAGTACCTTAACGTAAATCGTCCATGTGTGCGATCCTTACGCGCGAGAGCCCAAAGCTATTAGTTATAATGATATGCCCTCTAGGTTCTGCATAATTGCTAGCTAGTAGACGAGTAGCTACCCCATGAATACCATGTTGCTAATGTTCTATATCTGTTGTTCTTGCAATTGGACAAATCACCAAGTCTGATATGGGGGATATCTAGGACTTAATAACGCCAAACGTAATATATGTGTCTATGTTTTCAATATATATATGTGCTCATAGTGTGCAAATACCTGTTCCATTGGAGCCTAGTATTGTGTATGATGAGCCCAAAGTCACGCATCTAGGTGGATACATGATACTTTTAGTGAGAGGATTACCCAATCGGTAATTATGCGTCAATGAGGGGTATATATGTACATATCTCGCCAATTATTTGAATGGTCGTTCCTACTGGGTTAGGCCCCAAGTGATAAAACGAGTGAGAATGTGCGATATACCATTAATAACTAGTAAATATTGCTGCTACTTCCAAGCGCAAAGAAGGATATGCCGATTGTAACTATTTGTGCTTGGCTGTTCGACATATTTACATTTGAGTAGTCACCACAAGCCTGTCTCAACAAGCGTAATGGCTGGCATTTGCTGACATTTTATATTACTCCGGATCTAAGATTTTGCTTTGGGTTCGGTTGGGCTCTCATGCATGAAAGTGAAGTTTACGGTTAACGGTTTAGCGTTTATTCTGACCGCTAATTCTGTTGCAAAAACTGACCATTCTTTGAGCGCAATGATTTGCTCTACATGTTGGGTAGGATAGCGTTAACCAAAAAATAGAGTAGCCTATTTCCCCCAGTAATCAACTCATCTCGATGGTTTACCGTATTTCCACTGCTACATGCAACAAGTAAGGCCCACTCCGCATTAGGACTACACCTACACTGTCGTACTGAACTTTAGGCTCACGGCAGACTGAAGAACATGTGATGAGCGAACCTTTGGTAAATCTTTACAGAACGCATTCCCCGTCCCAATAGTTTCCGGAGTCGTTCTTGGTGTTTTTCTTTCTGGTGGAAACCCATACCTGTACTACATCATTTTAATACACTGTCAATTCCCCCGGTTCTTACCCTACGCTCCAAAATGGAAGCGGCTATAATCAAAGCTGCCCCTGCCGCCGTGGAGAAGGCGTATGACGTTGGGTGTTCCCTTAACGATGCACCGCAAAGCGGCATGGATGTAAGATTTGATCTTTCATCGATCATTGGCGACACAGAACGCATTCTTAGGGCCTACGACACTTTACAACCAATTGACAACGAACACACGCACGAGATAGTTGCCATTCTTGCAGAAACCATTGATGGTACCGCTAGTGTGCTCCCCGGACCGGCCAAAAAAAGATGGAAACAGCAGCAAAATGTTAAGCAATCGTCCAATACTGCGATTCTATCCCCTCACCTTATTCTCAAGCAGAGGGTGACAGACCTGCGATATATACAAAAGCTCGCGCTGGACATGTTGCGAATAGACCCGAAAAAAAGGACTAAAAAGTCAAAGAAAGGTCAAAAAGCCACGGGTGTCTCTATGCAACGTGATAGTTCCCAATCACAGATCAACCCTCCTGCCAATGGGGATGACATAGAGCTTCAAGGGACTACGCAGGATTTGCCCATAGAAGGTGTGTATCTCAACAGAAACCAAGTAAATACGTAGGTGTCACCTCAAAAGCTAATAGACTCACTTAGGAACTGTCGATACCCATGAGGTGGCACCCATAACGAAGGGGATGTGGAACCGAATCAAATGGATTTGTGGCAACGGCAAAAAAGTCCAGAGAATCAGCAAGCGGCTGGAGGTGTGTCGAGACAGGCTGAGAGGCGTAAAGACTGAACTCGATGAAGCTTTGGCCAAAAAGAAAGTAATACTGGGTGCTATCAAGGCTTTCGACAAAGCGCATTGTCTTCATCCGTTTTCAACGGAAGTTGGTGCACAGTTACGGGACCTTGGTGGAAGCGAAGAAGATCACCAGCCAACCTTAGACAAAACCTGCCAAAAAATCAATAAGTTTATAAATACCCAGAATAAGCGCGTCAGTTGGTTTCATGGCCCAGGTTAGTATTACTGATATCCTCCAACACATATTAACACCCGTTATTCTAACCCATGTATATCTTCCAGCACATAGTATGAAGTCGACACTATTGTATGTCATGGTGTCAGTTCACCAGGTCGCTGGTTAAAGCTAACAGTTTTGTTTTTAGTGCCTTTGTCAGTCACACCATTGAAAAGGAGTTCAAAGCCAGAACCCCAGAGCCAAGACTCCACCAACCTCAGCAAATCCTAGTGACTTCCCACATTCAGTTCCTCTCACCTGGTATTCAATTTTCTGACCACATGGATACTAATTGTGGTCACGGTACACGTGGTTTCACTCCTCAAGATGATGTACTCAGGATCTCATTTTAAGAGACTTTGCTCATCAGCTTGTTACCTGGACTGAAATCAGACATTTCTCTCTAAATACAATGCAACATGCCCCGGTAAACCCAATGACCTTTGATCCTAGCGAGTCGTTGTTGAGATGCGTCATTCGAGATTATCTTGATACGTACTCTATTCTGGTCATTGCCGAGGGCTTCGAACATTGGAGCCCGCTTGGGAACACTTTCTTGGGACTTTTGGAAGCACACAAAAACTTGAAGATCGCCTTCGTTTCACGAAGTGACATCCCATTCCCGCTGTTTGCAAAATATGAGCCGCCGGTTACAAAGATTAAAGTGGGAAAACCTATAATCAGGTCACAGGCCGAGCTGCTGACCGCCCAATACTCCCGACTCAAGCCCTTCGAAGACCATATCATCGAATGTGTCTCAGAAACTTTCGGTGCACAGTAAGTACTGACTAAAATCAACACACATCCACAGTTTTCTAATCCGGAGTTCTCGTCTAGTTGGGGGTTGATTAAGTACTTTCTCACTCGCTTGTCCTCGATGACAACAACTGTCGATATTGAGAAATGTATGGAATCTCTCAGCGTGGAGTCAACAATGTACTTGACAGATACCCTGCAGTTATATGTCCGTCATCACCGTGGTTTTGTGGCAGTCTCCATCATGGGAATCGCAGCCTTAGTGGGCGGTCTTCAAACAAGTTTAGTGCTCTATTTGAGTCAGAGGGTTCTTCTTCAACATGAAGCAGACCCCGGCGATATTCCTAAACTCATCACAATGCCACCCGAGGCTATGGAGTTCATCACAGAGCAAGATAACCGGGTCTACCTACGTGACCCGAACAATTCGTCTCTTATCCTACATTTTATTTCAGAAAGGGATCCTGACTATCATCACTCGTTGACTAAATTCATGACCTCTACTTCCGCCCTGCAGACCACTTTTATGCCAGTTCTGCAGGCGATCAGGGTCATATTCCCACTATCACCTTTCACTATTTATCAACCGATCCCCCCTATGAATTCATCACAACATTTCAGTGCTATAGAAGCTGGAGACTGTGGTGACAGAACACAAAGGAATTAAGTTTGATTTTGTCAGGCACAGACCTACATAGCTAATACTGAAGGGCCATGTTTTCTTATTTCTGCAGTTATGTGCTTAATGGAACAATTTTACAAACAAAACTACATGCCTGTGTGCATACATACATATGCAGATATATATATATATGTATGTATGTATATATGTATATAGGTTAAATGTTTGCCTATGGTTAGCTTTAGGACAGTTTGGATGTTGCGAAAACCTATGTAGTGATGACAGTGTCTGTTATAGTACAAGTCAATGATCATTCATTGGTTTTTGGCTGTTTCTATTCAAAACTACGAGTGATGACGAACTATCTTGTTTGATTAGGGTTCCGAATGACAAGTGCTCATGCCATGTTTGAGTACGCACGAGAGACCACTTTAGCCGGAAAATGAATCCGGTCACGGCGTGCCCAGGCACATCCGTGGCCCGAACTGCTACAGGGTTACGGCGTCCTAAATATTCACAGATGTAAAAAGTGAACGGTGGCAAGCCGCACAACAGTATGTACAAGGCCGGTTATATTCATGGCAGAGAGAGATTTGGCAGAAGTTGTGCACAAAAATTGTGAGCACCACAACCTTCCATTATTCAAATCGCTATTGAAATACTCACATTGAGTTAACCTCTTCTATGTTGTTAACGGCGGAATTTTACGGCACTTGTCTTGATGGTAGGCATCGTGACAATAACCAGACTCGGCCAAAGGCTCTGCTGACACGCAGTCTTTAATAACTTCACATTCGCCTTAGGCCGGGGGGATGCCAGGTAGAGCGGCAGAAGAAGCAGACCTTAAATACTACGCTGTTTTTTATCTTATTGTATTGTATCGCATTGCTTTGTTTATAGCCTGACTAGCTGGACGGGATACATTTTTGACAGGCCGGGAGACTGTTGAACCCCGCCATATATTGAATTTGGTAACCCTAACCAATCCCTCAAGTGCTGCCTCCTTCTCCCTGGTGCATACGACGAAACCACACAGCCAACAACAACTGTATGTTTGACTTCAAATCTTCCAAAATCATGCCAACCAGTTACTTGTAAAAAAGGTAACCCGAGTATCGCGCGTTGTTGAGCTGATTTCCGTTGCCTTGAGGTATCGACAGTCGCTAAAGGATGTGGCGGACGTGGCTTGTCAACTAGGCCGACCTCAAGAGATTCAAATGGCAACGACGAGTCTCGCAATAAACGAAAAACGGGAGAGAGTATTGGGAATAGGAAGCTCTTGTCCCTAAACGATAAATGTGGCGAGTCTGTCTTGAGTCCGATGGAAGAGGCACCTCCAAACCTCAAAGGTGCCGTCTCAAGAGTTGTAAGAGGGAAGCTTGTATGCCGTTTGTATCCTCGAGCGCTTCAGAGACATCTAGGATTCTGTTAGATTGTTCAATACATTCATCAACTCTCTTCGGTTCTAAGAAGTTGCACGCGTTGTTAGCTGTATAACAGGACACAATTTCGTCGTCTAAGTTATCTAAAATTAGAAGGTCATTAGGGATAGGCAAACATAGTCACGTGCCGACCAGATTAAGTTTGTGTCCATTGTCCCAGGTGCTAGGAACGCATGTGTACATACATACCTATGTACATAAAACACGTGCTTTTTTCTTTTGTTCGTCATTACTTATATCATCACGCGCTTGAACGTGTGTTGAAAGGTTTATATGAATTGACTGCTAACATCCGTATATAGCCAAGGTCGAATAATTTTTGTGCATGGAAATCGTCATTTCCAAGTGAACGCGAATGTGTCTTATATCCGGGTATTATTTCACGTGCCCAAGCAAACAACTTTTTTTTGACAGACTTTGTCTTTTGTTGACGAATTTATCAAGACCTTCACACAGCATTTCCAATGGTTTCGCTCCGATCACCACGCAAACCTGAGCTTTCTCCCGTCCCTCCCCGTTTCCACTTTCTCCAAAAATTAAAGCGAAACACTGAATTCAAAGGAGTTTTTATCATTGACAACATTGATACGCCGGGAACGTTTCCCCAGGCCCAAAAATCAATCGTGCAGATATTAACAACATGCTTGGATGCGTTGGATCGCATTTTAAAAATTGATTCTGTCAAGTCCCAGCTAGGAACAACATACAATGACCTAGTTGAAAAGCGTGGCATATTCAATCAGTTCATTCCAGGCATCCCTATCTTGATTCATACGACGAACGAACACGTCGAAAAAGATGACCAACTTGTATTGACATCCTTGACTCTCCAGATGTCAGCAACCCTGGTGCAGCTCATTTGCTTGCTACATCCACAATGGCTTCATCTCGACAAGGAACAAGTCCAACGAGACTATGAATGGTCAATGAGACCCGCTAGTTGTTTACTGGACATTGATATACCATGGGAAAATATAGAATCTCGCCAACAAGACGTACACAAAATCAGGCTTACAAGGGACCAACGGGAAGACTGTGACAGAGTCATAGTCCGTGGCCGGTTTGGGGAGCTTCGAAAGCTAATGGCAGCTATTGGAGACGCGGCAAAGTGGAACGGTTTAACATGGTCGACGCGGCAAAAGTCGCCGCTGGAAATGGGGCTGCAGAATGTTGTCTTGTTGTTAAACAAGATCATGATTCTCATGAACAGACCTCTATGGGCTGGGTATATGCTTCCATTGCCTCCCCAATTAGCTTTGGAGGAGCCAGGTATTGAAAACATTGTTCGTTGGGCCAACTTCCATGCCCAATGGTCGAATTCCGCCATCATGCCCCGTATCAGAAATTGGATGGGTGGAATTGTTGGGTCATTTTCTCTCGGAAAAGCCACTCCAGAGACAACGTTGCATCCTTGGGGAAATACCGGGTTATGGCTTATGAACTCCCCTCAATATCAAGCTTGGTATCATGCAACTAGAGGGACTAGAGAGAGATTCTTATGGTGCTTGGGAGATAGTAAGTTGACTTGCTTCACGATGACTATGATTTACATGCTGACCAGTTACTCAGTCGGAATGGGAAAATCCGTATTAATGTTTGTTTGATGAATACCCGTCTGTTGCACCTCCGCAGCTTCTGACCTATTTTGCTTCTAGGCATGTTATTATGTTGCAACACCGAATACTTTCAAAACGTCTTCCTGTGCACACACGCCCGATTTACATTCAAATTCATTTTTCTCATGAAGAGCCATGCTTTACACCCGAAGTCCTGCGAGCTATCCTTAGGCAACTACTGGCACAGACCAAAATGCCAACAGATCTTATGGTCTCTATATATCGCGATATTGTCAATGGTACTGATAGGTTTCCAGAAACAGAACAACTATTCGCCCTGTTGCGTGACCTCGCAACGGCCTGGAACGTTTACTTTTTTCTCGATGGACTGGACGAATGCCGAGTGGAAACTGCTAAAGAAATCATACATGGAATGCTGTCTCTTGGCCCAAATCACCGCGTTATATGTTTCTCCAGGCCTTCTGCGCTCATCTCCGAAGAAGAATTTCCTAATTTTAGATTTTGGAAGATTCAAGCAAACAGGTCTGATATTGAGATTCATTTAGAAAACTCTATCAGCTTTTGTGAAGCTGTATTGGATAACCGGCTCTCGGTGTCGCCTGAAGACAGGCTCCGAGCTTTGAATATGGCTGAGAAGAACAGCCAAGGAGCGTAAGTGCGTAACTATCCCTGGCCACCACTGTGTACTAACTGTGCTACTTGACCAGCTTCCTTTTGTTTGCAAGACAGGCGGAATTGATCATGTATTCAAAATTTGAGCGACCCGTCTTGGAGTTTCTACAGGAGATACCAGAGTCAGCATTCGATCGATACAAGAAAACAATCACCCGTCTTCGCTTCACACTCTCCCCCAAACATCCAATCTTTAACACGATAGCCTGGACGTGTATAAACGGATTTTTATCAGTGACAGAAGATGTCTCTCACATTGTGCCGAAGCTTCCCGCGTCTGCTTTGGAATCAATAACAAGGCATGTTGACGCGTCCTTGGGAATGCTACATATTGTCGACGGTAACATCCAGTTGACCACTGAACTTGCAAGAACGTTTGTTTTGACAAACTTTGAGGGTTTGTTTCCCACGTTTATCTCTGAAGTACAACCCATATTGGCTGGCTATACTTCGGATACTAGAGAGTGGCATTTGAAGGAGAGCTTAGATCGCTTTATCAACACCCGTGAGACTCTTCATCACAACTCAGCCGGACGACTTGGACGGGGTGCATATATTGATCAAGCCAACAGGGTCTCCCCAGTTTGAGGTGTTTTTAAACGAGGCGCCTGAAATTGTTCAAGATTAGCCTCGCACTATATATATATATACATATATCTCATAGTTTAGACGTTTCCATATACATATCTAAGATTGTCACCCTGTTATTATAATCGTTTTTAGCCTCCAGTTAATATAGTTTCATATTAGTAAGCGAATGCAAAGGGTCAAAGTCATGTCTAGGAGGTGGGACTAGACTCTGCATGTCGGGGTGCTTTACGTCGGCAATATTCTCTTTAGTGATGCTGTAATACTCTCGTGACACCAACCGGCATACAACCCTAGGGCCCGGAAAGTAGAGCGCTCTGAAAGGAGAGTCTACCACCGACATAAAGAGGCCGATGTAAACGTGGAAGTTACTATTGTGTATGGGCTTGTTGTTAGACAATATGTCACGTAACGTACTCGAGAAAAAACCCAATTCCTCCATCTTTTTTTCAACGTACGGGTGCTTCTTGTGCCATACTTATCTGTTAGGAGGTTCCTGAACCTGATTGTTTAGATGCCCATTGCTGTGGGAGTGAGCATGAAGTTGACAATATTATACTGGTGCCTGAAGTCCCTCGCCGGCTTGTTGAGTGAACCGGCCGCACTACATTGAGCACACTAACGGGCGAGGAGCTGTAACCCTAAATATTCGGCCGGTGTGCCTTCGGATGCTCCAGAAAACACACTTTCAGGATCAACTTTGCACATAAATGAGCTTCACCGACGAAGCTAGACAGCATTTTTACCAGCGAAGTCACACAGCAATGCTGAATAAAAGCGCCCCATTGTGGTCCCTGACGACCGACGAAGATAAACAACATTTTTACTACTAAGCCCCCTGTCAAAGGATTATGAGGTGGACGGATCGGGTCCTGAGTCTCGGGGGTCTGTACAACCTGACAGAGTCCTGCTACGATCACCCATAGTGGGCGGTCCATTGTAGTTTCAGCGTCACAACAAAGGTGATAGACAGAGGAGGCGCTTGGTTTATGTTTCTTACACATCATTCTCTATTTTTCGGTCAACGCGATCATTTCCTTTTGTGCGATTCTAATGATATTTTGTTGCGACCAATACATTTCTACGTCAATATAACTTGCGTCGACAACTTCGTCAAAACATCGTTCAACCGCTTCCGATGGCTTCCTCACGCGTCTCAGGAACTTTCTTTTACTCCCGGCTTCTTCAAAAAATCAAACTAAACACACGACCTCGCATCCTCGACAAAGACGATGCCCCAGGGACATTCCATCAGGCCACAAGATCTATTGATCAAATTTCAAGGACATGTTTAGATGCGTTGGGTCACATTTCGCAAATTGAGGCGGTCGAGACTCAGTTGGCTCCAACATTCGGAGTCCTGATAAAGAAACGCGACCTATTTGAGGACTTTATCTGGGGTATCCCTATTATGGCTTGCACGAAGAATGTCGACGTGGACGAAAACGACCAGATTTTACTGATCCATTTGATTCTCTTAATGTCAGCGACACTGGAACAGCTCATTTACCTACTACATCCACGATGGATCAGTTTTGACAGGAAAAAGGTTTAACGGGACTATGACGGGATATCGAGGTCCATCAACTATGTCAAAGACATCAATATACCATGGAAGGGTATCGAGCCTGACCAACGCGATACTTATACAATCAAACTTACGAATGGTCAACGCATGGAATGTGAGAAGCTCATCACTCGTGGGCAATTTGACGGGCTTCAAAGCTTGATCACGGCCATCGGAGCAAACGCGAAATGGGGAGCTTTTAGATGGTCGAAGCGGCAAGCAACTCACCTGGAATTAGGATTCCAGAACGTTATCTTGCTTTTAGATAAAATCGTGGATGTCTTGAACAGACCTCGCTGGGCCGGGTACATGATGCCACTGCCTTCGAAACTAGCCTTGGAAGCGCCAGATATTGGAGATGATACTTCTCGCGCCAACTTCCACGCGAAATGGGCAAATCCCGGCATCATGGATTGTGTCAAAAATTGGATGGGTGGACTTTATGGCCGCTTTGCTCTGGGCAGCGCCAGTCCAAAGCCAATGTTTCCCTGGGAGAAAACCGGGCTGTGGTTTATCGAGTCTAATCAATATCAAACTTGGTACACTTCGTCCAATGGGACTCACGAGAGATTCTTGTGGTGTCTTGGAGATAGTAAGTCCACTTGACACGTGCCATGCATAAACATATATACTAACCGCAACTTAGTTGGAATGGGAAAGTCTGTCTTGATGTTAGTCCAAGTGAACCCCGTTAGTGATATAACCGCAACTATTAACAATCATCACCTTTAGGCATGTTATCGTGTGGCAGCACCGAATGCTTGCTAAGCCCCTCCCCGTCCACGCGCGACCAATTTATGTCCAAATTCACATCCACCGCAGAGAACCATGTTCCATACCTTCAGTTGTGCGAGCCATATTACGACAAATCTTGAGACAGGTCAAAATGCCAACAGATCTGATGGTCTCTATATATCGCGAGATTGTCAACCATACCGCCAAGTACTCAGAAACGGAACAACTGTTTTCTCTGTTGCGCGACCTCGCAACAGCCTGGAACGTTTACTTCTTTATTGACGGACTGGACGAATGCGAGCCGGAAACCGCGAAGCAAATCATAGACGGAATGCTTTCACTCGGTCCAAATCATCGAGTCATATGTTTCTCTAGGCCTTCTTCACTTATCCAAGCAACAACATTTCCCGAGTTTACGTTTTGGAAGATTCAAGCAGCCAGGTCTGATATGGAGCGTTATTTTGAGGAGGCTCTCATCTATTACGAGCATTCATGGACAAACCAGCCTCCAGTGTCCGCTGAAGATAAATCTCGCGCTTTAGATCTGGCCGAGAAGAAAAGCCAAGGATCGTAAGTGTGTAACTAGGTCTGGCCCTCACTCTGTGCTAACCACAATGATAGGTTCATTCTTTTCGCAAGACAGGCAAACTCCATCATGTATTCTGCGGTTCACCGGCCGCTCATGGAATTTCTCCAAGAGATACCAGAGTCAGCATTCGATCGGTATCAAGAAACGATGGATCGTCTTCGAATGGATCTCTCTTCCGACGACCCAATATTTAACACAATAGCTTGGACTTGTGTGAACAGCTCCTTGTCAGTAACAGAGGACATCACCCACATTGTGCCAAAGCTTCCCCTGTCTGCTTTAAATTCCCTGAGAAGTCATGTCGATTTGTCTCTGGGTATACTACACATTGTGGACGGTAGTATTGGGTTCGCCACCAAACTTGCCCGAACGTTTGTTTTGACAAACTTCGAGATTTTGTTTCCCACTTTCATCTCTGAGGTGCCGCCTATGCTGGCTGGTTTCCCAGAAGGCACGAGAGAGCGGCGGCTGATGGACCACTTGGACATCTTTATCCACAGTCGTGAGACTATCCATCACAACTCAGTTGGCCGGCTTGGGCATCCCGGTATGGGGACCCAACCAGCCCTGTTTTTGCGGAGTTGAGTTGTAGTATAGAACAGAATGGAATATAGGTTATTGAAAACCAGGTATTTGAAGTATACATTTCTAGCTAAACCCGTTTTTTCCAACTTGATTTTAAGAGGTTGAAGTATTTGCACTACGGACCTGGTTTGCGTGTGTATAGGTCGGCTGGGATAAGGGTTAAAAACCAGGCATGTAAATCATGGGACGCCCCGCACGTCTTGTACAAGCGGGGACCCGAAGGTTGTTAACATAGTAGAGAGAAAAAGAACGACCTGAAATACCTGTTCTCGGCGGAAATTTGGTTCAAGAGCACGTATATACGTTACTGTATAGCCCGAGAGAAGAGATACGTGTGTATGTGTCCAAGGCGACAAACCCACCAACTATAGAAAGGGACTGACAGACTGAGAAGCATCAACAGACCACTGCGCCAAAAAGAAGTAGAACATTTAGACTTTGTGATCGGTGCATCCTCTACCAGGGAATATATAGTACGCACGAGCGGATATTCCCATATAGGGAGAAGCGAACACCCAATGAGCAGCGCCATGCCCTATCTGATGGCTGTGCACTGGTTGCTCGCTTCTCACTTATCAGAATGTCTGCTGATGCGTCCTATATAGGCTATGATAGAACATGCATCTATAACACAGTCCCAAGGTTCGACTTCTTTTTGGCGCAGTGGTATTCTGATGCCTCTCAGTCCGTCAGATCCGCAGTACTTTAGGCACGGCTGTGCTTATGCACAGCTCAAGATTCGTGGTCCCAATGACCACGCAAATGTATACACAGATACACATGTATGTTTTTTTTTGTGTTATTACTCTCATGCCAGCCAAAGCCTATGGAGAGATTTCACAGATATACATATACATGTATGTACATATCAACATATATATGTATGTACATACTTTGACGCACTCAGAAACGACAGGTCAGGTGTTATGGTGCATCCGAAAACGCATTTTCATCACCTGATCCCCCAAAACGAAGGATCCAAAGTTGTCGGGCAAGGCTCTAGCTCTCACTTATTGCAAGCCCACTTTTTTTGCCTCAGCGGGATGCTGATGCGTCCCTCTGGTCTGACAAAAGTATACCTCTTTAAAGCCACCCAATTCTCACCGGAATCATCAATCTGTAAGAACACTGCCATATTACACATACCCTATATGGAGGTTCGCGCTAGGGTTGACAATCATCAGGACTAAGGTTAAGCATAGAAGCTACCGTAACCTCAAAGTTGCGGGTAGCTAGTTGTTGAACAGGATCGGGTAGGTTAGCTACTCTAGAAGCAGAATTTATAGAACCAAATGAATAAATAAACAAATAAATAAAGTTGCGGGTGGTGCTGCATCCAATGACAAAGACAGAAGGATCCATCTTTTTGGAGTCCCCCCGAAACGCCAACCAAGATTTGATGTTTGTAGACAGCCCTAGTGGATGTGCTTATGTTATCTGGCGCCAGTGGTAGGGATAGTATGTATGTACTGTTGGCATCATCCCCGTCGCTACTTTCCCTCACCTGCCCGTGTAACAACACCACACGTCTGTAAGAAAAGGGAAGGAAGCACCGTCTAATCCACGGTTGTCCAAAATTACTTGTTCATAAGCGGCCTAGTGAATATCTCTACCCCCTTCTAAGCTCTGTGAAATCTAGAGATGGTCGGCTCCGACGACGTATGTTAGTGGTCTACTGTGGCCGGTCCGCAAATGAACCCTATCCTCAACCCCTCCACATCTCTTGTATCTAATCTCCGTATCTTGATGCTTGAACTTTTAGTTATAGCTCTTGAACCTTCTGTCTCCCGACATCGTTGTGAGAACCTCCTCCACAATGGGTCTGTGGCCCCTGGGATCGGGACCTGGTTTGTCTCACAGAACATGAGACCTTTCTGGATGTTGAGCCATCTCCCCGTGACTCCTGAATCGCCCATTAAAGCCCTCGACAAAGTTATCATGCTGCTGTCGGTTCCCACCACTTCGGCGTTTGCAAGTTGTTCGGCTTTCTGATTGTTGCCGATGCCTGTAAGCCGGAGTACCTAGATGCTGTGCACCATGACCCCGAACTCCTCTCTGAATCTCGGAATCCATCTCTTGAAAATGTCTACTCTCCACTGCGAATGGCCTGTTTTTGAAGCTGATGAATGATGCGTCTGATCGCCTCTCTATCTTGTCGGGACAAATCGATATACGCCCATATGCAGCCAAGATATTGTTAATATGGTGACTAAATTGTTGGACTTACTGACGTCAGAATATCTATTTGTCAAGTAGGCTTCTGACACCGGCTACACCGCAGCTACTATAAAGCATCTGTGTTAGATACTTTGGGGGCAATATATATTACATGCGATGGATACCTAGAGTCTACTGTGAAGGAAACACTCTAGTCCAGGTGAAAATGCAGCCTAATAATCCCTAGAACACTCATGTCAACTATATCAAATGCTCCCCGCCCGTCATAGCAGGCATGAGCTCTAGGACAAGATACGACCAGCTTCTCGAAGTCTTTTCTTTTCTAGTCTTGTATTTCGTGGGACTAGTGTCAGTCTCCGCCATAGTTGAACATCTATAGAGTATATTTGTAAACGAAGAGATTGGGGTTAGCATGAATAACGCCGTAGACTGGGCAACGATTGGCAGAATTGGAAGGGCCGGGTGTGCCGAAAGAGCTGTGGCGATGTGATTGAGAAGTTCAACGGTGTGGGGGTCTCGGAGCGGTGATGCGGTGGATATCCCTTTTCAAGTCACTAACTGTAAAGCTACCTTATCTACCTCGACACAGGAGTAGCTCGGTATCATCCCTGGAGATGGCTTAGTCCGACAGCCCGTGGAGGGTAATATCCACATCGACATTGACGTTTCCAGGATTTAGTGGTTGGTACGAGAGACGGATATGATGTAGTGTAGGTTCTCAGCCGCTGCACTGTTTGATGGTTGTTTATTGGGTGCTCGAATCTCACCATCATTGATCGGTTTTGTGATTCTGTAATCCAGTTGGTACGGATGAATACAGGGACTAAGTTCCACGGAGACTTTTTTTCTGGGTTTCGAGATCAGCGGACAACCGAATTCTCTCGAAACGACTAGCCCAAGCGCCAAGAGCTGCAGGCATACAAGGTCTGCAACACCACCCAATCCCAGAGATAACTGCCCACAGGGTACTTCAACTTTGGACATCAACTCTTGATAATTATGAGCACGATGACACCCTCTAGCAGAACGGGTTACTTAAATAGGGAGTCAGCCAGTAATTCGTTCGAGATAGTAGACCAGACCATGTGTCAAGCACAAGATTTACAATGGCTTTGAGTAATATAGGACGCAAACGGAGTCAATTGAGTTCAATAGTGTATAGAAAATACTAAAAAGAAGATAGCTGTCTAAAAGAAATTAAAGGATCACGAGAGCCTGCCACAGAGACGGTGTCAAGATCCACTCTGCTTGTCACCCATCTGAGGTCATATGACGATGTCCTCATATCCCACGGCACAAAGCCCTAGCTCTGTGATTCAAAACCCAAAATAGGACAAAACTGAAAGAAAGCCAACATAGCTGATTGCTCCGGAGACAATGCAAAACATAAGCATCCTAGATCTACGGGCCCCCGCAAAGACACACGGAAGCGAATGTCTAAGCTGGCTCCCTATCAAAGTCACGATCAGGTTGAACCAAGTCGTGAAATTAACACCACGGCCAAACGCCCCATCCAAGATCTAGCACGTCGATGTGTTTGCACACCCCGAGCAGCAAAAGAAGCCCGTCGATTTAGAATGGTGTCAGTAAGTCTCAAGGAAGGACAGCGGGGACTTAATAACGTGTCGAGGTGGTTGTGTCGGTAGACTGCTTTCAGTATGTGAAGGCGTTCAAAGCAAGCAAGCCGATAGTTTGAGGCGTTGTTGTCGAGTTCGTAATCTACCCAGTATAGTCAGCTAATAGGGGATAAGATTATTTCTTGGGAATATCGCCCCAACATCCCCCTCTTGGCATCAAGCACCGGAAGTCTGTTAACAATGATGGTCCGGAACATCGCAGCATACAGAACTTGCTACCGGAGACACCCTCAGGGTTAACCAGAGAAGTGTCCGGCGACACAGAGCTCGCACTTGTGCCTGATACTCTAGCCAAGTTGGAGCAGGATACCAGGCCTACTGGGACCTCCGGAGAAGAAACAATATTCCCTTCCCAATCATGTCCACGGATCTTCTACACCCACACGCCCGGCTAATCGCAGACCCGACCTTCCTCCACTAACTGTTTCAAACGGCGATGTACGGGTCAACCATCTGGCCTCCAGTTCAGTGCAAGTCTCGGCTGCGACCGACTCGCGTGTTGGTCGCTGAAATGACCCGTGGTTAGTTTGCCCCATAGACACGCCGGTCAATGGGGTTTTGTCGTTATTGTAAAGTGGATGACCGAGAGTTGTATTCGTGGGAAATGGAGTCGAGGACGTCACGCGTGACTAGTTCCTGCCAGAGGCGTTCGTGTCCCGTTGTGCTGAACAATCGTACTTATCTGATTAGTTGGTGTCGAGCAGTTGTCGTGATGTCTTTCCTGGAAATACCACTCCAGGATTCCCTCCGTTGGCGTCAAGAACCGAGACTCTGTTGACATCAACGGACAAACCATCACGAGCTTGTCATCCGTGGCATAGGGCGCGTGTTTTTGCCTGACACTTTCGTCAAATAGGAGGCGGATGCTGGACGCACATGATCCTCCGAAGAGGATGTGATATTCCCTTCCAAATTATCTCCATAGATCGTCTACACTTATATGCCCAGATGTCCGTAGACCCGACCTTCCTTCAATAGCCGGCCAAATAAAAATGTACGGCTCAATCATTTTATCTTCGAACTATTGAAGGTCTCGGCTTATGACTGGCTCATGTAGTGATCATCAAAGAGTCCTGTGGCAAGTTCGTGCCAAAGGCTCGCCGGCCAGTGGGGCTCTGATGTGTCTTAGAGGCAATAGCAGCGAGCTGTAATTATGATAATAACGGTAGATGATAGCCCGGTGGGTCGGTTCCTAGTTCAAGCATTAGAATCATATCCTGCTACACGATTTGACTTGACTGGTTTTCTTCTGGTCGGTAGGCAAGAAGATGCTTTCCTAGGAATACCACTCCAACAACCCCTCCCTTGGCAGTAAGTACCGAGGGTTTGTGCAGAGTGAGGTATCGGTAGTCACAAGGCATAAAAGTCTCTACCGACGCCACCCCAGGGGTTTATCCAAGAAGCGGCTGGTGGCACGGAACGCGTACTTTATCCCGATACACCAGCCAATAAGGAGGAGGATTCTAGGCGCACTCGACCCTCAGAAGAGGAAGCGATATTCCCTTCCCACTCATCTTCGCGAGGCTTCTGCATTCACATGCCTAGCTGATCGCAGACCCGAACATCCTTCACTACCTAGCTCAAATAAGGATGTACGGCTCCATTGTTTTATCTTCAGGTTAAGGAAACTTTCGACTGCGGTTGGCTCATGTGGTGATCATCAAAACGGTGTGGAGAATGACCTCCTCGCCAATGACCAGCTGGTCAATGGGTCCTCGAAGAATGTGTCGTTGTAAGTCGAATTAGCGCGAGGTGTACAGTCTTGTCTGTCGTTGGTGTTTAGTATATACAGCTTTGCCAGCAGCAACCGCAAAGATTTCCTTTGGCGACTTAAGTACCGTCATACTATCGCCAACAGCCTAGTCGACCGTCGGAATGGTTGGTGCTCTGTCACACGGTGGGGTTGGAGTCACTCACCTGCTTTAAAGTTCGATGACTGTTTGGGAGTTTGTGGCAAAAACGAAGGAAAACAGATCTGCCTTAAAACAAACCACACAAGAACCATCACTGATGAACAGGGTCCGAGAAGGTTTGTGTGTCTGGCGGTAACAGGAACATAATGAAGTATTACAACTCGAGGCCTCGGGAATCTCGTAGCAGCCCGATGCCATTTCCCTTCGGGGTGACTAATTGCCTGTACACAGAAGCCGTTAGGGTTGTTGGTGCGGGGCACATTGAGTTTTCTCACTGAGAAGCAGGTCTGGTAATGGGCCTTCGAAGCGTGGCGTTGTACTAACGACGGCGTTAATAAATTGAACTTGATTATGGCTGCTGGCAAAGAGATCGAAAAATAATAACTAGAACTACAGCTTGGCTTCAAAAACAAATAATTATCAACAGAATATTGCTACTATGCACTGAGGAAAAGATGAAGAAGAAAAATGGCTGAATGTGTATTGGGCGGCGGTGGATGAGGAAAAATAATTACATGTGACAAAAGTTGGGAAATGATTTTCGTGCGTGTACCAAATTATGCCACAAATCTCTCCCGGGCAACAATTATGGAAACCACCAGGGGCAAAGGCTATGTGTATGTACATACGTAACCACATACGTCCAGTATACAAGTACATCTACTGGAAGACTACACCATTTTTATGTTGGCGGGCCCATATTTAATTGCCGAATTCGGAAAGTGCCTTGTACAGGGAGGAACCTCCCAAATGAGATTTTTGTGGACGAAGCCACTGCTCTGTGCCCAGCAATGACGTACCTACCTAGCGTGCTTCAAGTTTGAATACATGGTCTCCATGGTGACGCTCTAACATAGTTTATGTTGGGACAATTGTAGATCGCTAGAACCGTTTGATCCATCCGGGAGGTACGGTCAATCATAGGGTTGGATACCCTCGTCTTCGTGGAACAAGGCTTTGTTGTGCCGGTTTGGGTATTGTTTACTACGACGACCAGGGGAGCACAGAAGCATTAGGAGCAGAGCGGTAACTAGACCAAGGTGATATTTATTATCCCGAGGTTTCTCTGTTACTAGAAAGATGGACAATATAACCGTAAAAGAGCCATCCTTAACGGATATTCTGGCCCAGCGCCTCCTGCCTCAAATGTCATGATGTTGAGGCAACTACCACTTTCAAATACATGCGTATTTCAGACTTTGATGAAACGAAACTATGTTGCTTTCAGCCACCTTCTTTTGGGTAACTACTATATTTGAAATAAAATCGCTTCAACGCCACACCCACAAATATTGCAATGATTAGGTAGGAAATAGTGAGAAATTCTCAATGGTCTACAAATCTCTGAAACCTTTACCCCCCCCCCCCCC
>NETU01000514.1:157254-190528 GCA_003032515.1 Huntiella decipiens
ATTTCAGCCTTTACTTTCTACGACCAAACCCAACTTGAATTAACTCGACCAATTCAAGTCCTTACGAGCTTTGATACCTCGCAATGTCATTCGCAATGAACTTCTTTACGGGCGAGTCTGTCGGAAGACAGCTCTTCATGTCCCGTCAGCCTCAGCCTCACCAGACTTCTGCAGGCGCAATGGCGCCTCACAATCAGCACCCCAACCTGAGCGGACTTGAGCGCTCGATTCACGGACCTGGCCCCTTCCACCAAGGCCTTGGGGCGGCCTACTTCCGGGCGAGGGTCTTTGAGCGCAATGCTGCTGCCGCCGCCTCCGCTGGTACTCATCACCAGTACCAGAGTCAGCTCGGCCAAGGCTTCTCCTACCCCCAATTCAACACGACTTTACAGCCACATAACGCCTTGGGAGTCTTTAACCGAGTAGCCTCCCCCCCTCTGCCGCCTGCCGCAGTCTTTCAAGCTCCGAGCAACTTGTTAAGACATCCAGGACATGAGCAACACCCATTCGGAGTCAACTTCATCAACCAGACTCAAGGCTTCCCCATCCACAACCACGAGCACGCCATTCCGGCCCCATTGGGCAATCTTGCTCAACAGTATCGACCTGTGCCTGGTTTTGATGCCTCTGTCCCAGCCTTGAACACCGCCATCTGGAACTCATACCCAGGCAACAACATGGCACCTGGTGAAAGCCAGTTGGCCCATCCAGACTTCCAGGCCACCACCACAGCACCCCCTGGATTCCCGCTGTTCGGACAGCGCAACATTCCGATGGAGGGCCACGGAAACTTCCACCGGGAGTTTTCAACCTTCGACCAATTTGCCAACCCGGAGACCGCTGTTGAAGGTCGGATCGCAAACTGGGAAACCTCGACCAGACCCGTCGAGTACATGGGCAGGTAAGACTTCTTTGCTATAATAATCAACTTCGGTATCCAATACTAACGATTGAATCACAGAAATGAACGGCAACTCGACGCCCATCAGCCCAATCAGCAATTTCAGGGATTTGAGGAATCGGATATACCGTACCTTGAGTTACCTGAACTTGCTCTGCCATTTACTGGAAGGGAAGGTTGGACTCCGGAACGGCTCATCGTTGAGCAACAGGAAGGCCCTGCTATCGAGCCGACCCCTTATCCCCCGCTTATGCTCGCTCACCCTTCGACTGTCCAAATTTTCCAAAGCCCCGAGAACGCGACGGTTTTGCAGTCTGGCAGCACGACACTTGCCGCATCCGAGGAGTACTCAGACTACCAACAACACGATGGTTTCAATGTGGATAATCGGCTGCGCCAACAGTCGGAAACAGTTGACCGCGTTCATGGTAGCGCTACCCCGATGAACCTCGGGAGCCGGGTTCTTCTCGAGCCAGGTATAAGTTTGTCTGTTGCGGGAAGTTTTGAATCCGGTTCTAGTAACGATGCCGGGAACGAGATCGATCAGTTGAGTGGGCGCCACCACGGTTCACATGAAAGTCCCAGGAGGGAGCAGGAGCGTCTCCGCCGTCTTCATGTGTGGGAGTGGCTCTTGGACCCATGTGAGCCGGAGGAGATGGATAGACCAACGGAGAGGGGCTGGCCTGTAGTACAGGCCCCGAGCAGCTACATCGGTCAAATATATGACGACGATGTAGTTGCTCCAAGTGAGGCGCCTCGGGCTCAACATCAGGTTCCCGAAGTCGAGGAACAGCTCTTTGAAGAGATCGTGCAGCCATGGGAGCTTGATGCTATGCGGGAGTCGGTAGAACGATGGCTCGACAACATGTTCTATTGTTTTGGGTGGTGATTCCTTTTTGTTTGTTTTTGTTAGATATTTCTTTTTGTTTCTTTTTGTTAGATATTTCTTTTATTTATGTAACCTTGTTTTCGTCAAGTGACAGAACTGCTTATCATACCAGTGAAGATACCAGCTCAACATGACTAACCTTAATGGGCGCTACATAGAGTATGCCTATTTTAGCAGCCCTTTATCCAAGGGCTCTTGACCATCGACAATAGTCCTGTCTGTGTGCCATGGTACTGCCTCGAGCGGAATCTGTCGTATAGCGACAGTTCATGTGAATGGCGGCGATTCTGGCTTTAGTTGGGCCGCAGTTGAACACCGAGAGTCCAATTGCATCAGTGTCGTCGTGGTTCCACAGCCCGTAGCTCGCTGGCTGCTATCTTTGGCGAGAGTAATCAATCTTCGTTGGCTTTCAAGCTCTTTGAACGTAGGCATGGCAGACTTCAAATAGTTTCAGAGTAGAGGTTTCCTGTCCAATTATAATCGGGACTTTGGTCGGAAAGAGACCGTCTGAACTGACAGAACTGGAAGACTAGGGAGACATTGTATCTATCTATCCAGACGTTATTATATCCTTGGACATATTGCCGTTCCCTAGAGTAGTAGAGGTATTGGTCTGACACTTGCAAGGACGGCGAAAAGAGACTGTAGAGACATAGGATTGAAGAGATACATTTATCTGAATCCTCAACAGTAAGCAACTATCCATGAAGAGTCTACTGTCACCTAGATGTCGTCTCGTCGAATCCTTGGAATGTCGAGGACTACCAAGTCTCGCCACTCACAACATTAGCAAAGAGACTAGAATAGCACGGTAGTAGTCAATCGAAACACAATCACATAGTATCTTTATGTTAAGCACATGCCCCATCGTCGTTAGTTGGCGCATTGAGAATTTTGCATGTTTGATTCATCCAATAGTATTCAAAGCTAACCAATGATCTGTTGCTGCGAGTCTTCATCTCCTCAGAAAACTTACTGTTTAGACAAAGTAATCCGATACCTAATCCATGTCCAGAGTATATAAGACCAGATCCTAGATTCGTCATAACGAATCCACGGCACAGGGTTGTACACCAGGACACACCCACTCACCACAGCCTCCGACAATTTCCAAATATCAGAGCTTCCAAAACATTACCCCACGTGTACTATGCACTGGTTGGTCGCCCCCTCCCCCCATCCATAAAGCCCGGAGAGTACCAGGAACTCTGTGTAAATTGAGTCTAATGCTAAACAACAGCCGAGGGTACTTCGTAAACTTCGTGATCCACTCTCTGGTATATGATATATAACTCTGGCTTGATGGAAGCGGGATTAGCTTCAAAAACGACGTCCCACCCTTCCATCAAAGTGTACAGATCATCTCTCCCCCTTTGCCCCCCACAACAACTATCCGATTAATCATAGTATGGATCTGAAGACAGCGCACAATGGACAATCATGTGCCCTAACGACCCAGGAAACAAAACTGCCGAATCACTCTCCCCTGCCAAGGGCTCTAGAATGTAGGTGACCGTTTCCCACCCGGGAACCATGACCGGCACTCTGCCCCTGGCCAAAAATGGCTTTGGGCCTGAGAGGCTCCGAGCTGGATGATCCGAGATCTCTCGGGTGGATATGCAGATTTCTGTGAGTAGTTGAAAGGAGACACCCTACGTGCTCAAACATCTGGCATGGAGCTACTGTCTCTTGTAGAGGTCTTGGACTATTAGTGTCGTTGTTAGTGTACTATTCCTGTTAGTCTAGACTAATGGTCACTTACTGTGATATATGACTGAATTTCTACTTTGTAAAAGTACCAATGGGGCCTTCCCAGATTGTTGTTCCCACAAAGAAGGGGGAAAGATTTTTTGACCAGCAGTACTACACAATGGGACTTTGTATTCCGCCTTACAAGGCCCAACAGCCATTTCCGCAATAGTGTTGGTGCGTTCATCTCGGGAGCTTGGGGTAGACCGATGGTTGCTCGGAACGGCGCCGGTTGTTTCCTCTGTATATCTCACTAGCCCGAATATTGCAGGTCCATGCTCCCGTTGCCCTGCTGGAACACGGCTGCTCCGGGGTTAGCTATACCATGAGCCGGGTGGAAAATAGTGGGTGGAGGGCTGGCTACTAGTGAATTGAGGAACCGGTTCATCGGGATGTGCGATGTGGCCCGGGACTAACCGGGAAACACGATGTCGTTATGTGTGCCGATGCCAATCGGAAGAGACACTGTCTCTTTCTGGATCGAGGTGGCAGGTAAAATCAACCACTGGGCAAAATAGAGCAGGGCTATGGGCATTGCTTTCATCCGTTAGGTCATCGTCCTGAAGCATTGGATACTGTCGTGGTCATGCACTGAAGAATGTCGAAGCAAACATTCAAGTAAAAGGAAAAAGAGCAACCCGAGACATACAATAACTATCTTCGCCTTGGAGCCATCGATTCCGTTCCCCTTTCCCAACCGCAACACTCGCACCGAAGTATATTTGACGGTGAGTTTATCGTTCCCCCATCTCTCCCCCCAGGCATACCTTGTCCCCGAGAATTTCTAGCGCGTCGTGTCTGTACATAATGCACATTTTCGTCAGTAATCTAAAGAGAACAACGCCCAATGACATGTTTAACCTACAATCAAAGGCTCATTTGATCCATGACGCCTAGCATTAATGTGTCTTTGACACACAAGTAGGGTCTGTATGTCCTCAGTCGCTCCCGGTACTCGCGGAGACTTAGCACCGCTGCCCGGTTTCGGACTCTCTGCTCCCAGTCCGGGTCCCAAACCTACAGGTTGATTCCTTCGAGGAACATGGCCATGGTGACCCAGCGTTGTTCAATGTAATCATCGACACTAAAGAAAATTGGGTAGACTTTGAAAGTGAAAGAAGAATCAGGTTCATGTGTTAACATACCTGAGAGGGGGCTGGACAAAGATGGTGCCATCTTCATTGATTCTGGACATTTTGTTTGATGGTCGATTGTTACAAAGGACGAAACGGTACGATAATGCGGGTGTATGCAGCAAACAAATGGCTATGTGCACTAGGAAGGCTGAAAAATTGTCAAGATGATTGCGTTGAAATAAAAAACAGGACAGATACCGAACTCTTTGATGGAGATGAAAAAAGGCAAAATGAATGACAAGCCTGGAGGTTTGTCAAGATGGTTGTGGAATTCTGACATCTAGGCATAGTTCCACCTTTGTTGGGAACTGCCTGGTACGTTATTTATGCATTGTAGGGCTCTCACCACGTGAGAGTGTACGTCATGGTAATTGATGAAAATACAGTTGTGTACGTTCGCAGTTTTCCCAGTTAGTTGGATTCCAATATCATCGTAGTTGAAGGTCCATGCTGAACACTGCACATGGTCCGACGTTGAACAAAAGTCGAGACAGACCAGTCAAGACAGCCTTTTTACGCAGGACAAACTGGTCGGGAGTAACAAACTAACAAACTTCTCACATACTGACCTAAGCAAGTGACGTTCTAGTTTGAAGTCTATCATGATCGTCGCCTGCCCTTGATGCCGGAGTGTAACCGATCCTTTCCATCAAACTAGCAGCACCATTTAGAGTCATCTTACTGAGTTATCTATGCCATAATATTCTCCGGCTCGCCCAATATAACATGGTTTCTTTAGGTTTCCGGCTATATCGGGTTTCTCGCAGTTCTGTCTTTGATTGGTGACTGCGCTACTGGCTGACGATATTTGTCTTGGTGAATATCAAGGACGCATTTCATGTCTATTTCGAGGCCTGTGATATCGTCTTCAAATCTGCACGTATGTTTACAAACATCAATTCATCGTAAATATTGTAAAAAGACAAAGGTGGTTTTAATTAATGCAATCGATCACGAACTGTCCCAAAATCACCGGTTTTTTTATCCCGCAATTCCCGATCCTTCTAGTTGGTATACTCCTCCGGGCGTGCTGCTTTCCGGTTCAGGGTAGACGAAGGGCCTGCTTTTCCCCTACAAGTCAACTCCGGCGACCATCCAAACAAACACCACTTTTGACGAACAGGGCGACCACAATTGGCACCCAAGCCCATGGTGATGATAGGCGAAAAGAAAACAATGCAGAGGTGTAAATAATTACAGCTGCACATTCAAGCGCTCCATCAACTCCTGAAGAACGTGATCCCCTTCTTTTGTTCCGTGTGCTGCGGCCTGTTGTCTTTGCTCGAATTCCTTCAAGCTCATCTGGTAGGCCAACTCCTTTGCACGTTGCTCCCAGCCGGGATGGCAGACGGAGATATCGTGAGTCCACACGAAGCTCGCAATACCACCCCAGAAGCGATCCATGTATTCCTCAGGGCTGATGTTGTGTTAGTATTTAAGCTCAAAAGAAAATCATTCGTTGTTGTAGAACATACCTGTATGGCCCCGCTACGGTAGTAGAGAATTGAGTAACTTGAGACGACATTGTTTTCGGGAAATCGAAGTAGCTTTGAATAAAGTGGAGGGAGAATTGAGGATGAAAATTTTGAAAAAAGGAAGGTTCAAATCCGGTGGCGATTTTGGACTATGAGAGATGGAAAAAAATAGTTCAGGTTCAGATGCAATGGGATGGACAGTTGACTTGGCCGCTGTGATATATTGGTGTTCATGTACAAGTGCAAGTACAAGCTGCGATTTAGAAACGATGATTGGTCGGGTTTAACCTAAAGCAGATTTTACTGGGGTTGTAGCACCTAGGAACTTTGTCACGTGACCCGGCATTTTTAAGGTTAGCTTCCTGTGGCTGACGGACTGGAAGGCATCAGCGTGCCACTGCGCTCAAAAGAACTGGAACCTTTGGACTTTGTTACTGATGCTGTTCTATCAAGGTCTATATAGGAGGCAATTCCTATACAGTGAGAAGTGAACACTTAGTGAGGAGCCATGAGACAGGGCAGAGGCTGACAGTGGCGAGTGCATAGATAGGAGGATGGAGTTGAATGGACGACACTTTTAGAAGAACTGCCCCATTTCTTTTGAATAAAGGATGATCATAGATACTATAAGTATTAATAGGAATACAGGTAACAACTGGGGACCTGGAATTATGGCCATATCACTGTGCTTGAAACAAGAACATTCTTGTGATGTCCATCAAGTAAAATGTCGTCTAATACACTCTACTCATCCGTTGCAATGTAACCCTATGCTCGGTTAGGATATTCTGCTGACCACCCAATAATTCAATAATGCCAGGCGTTGAACAGGTTCATGCTTAAAACCAGACTCTGCGGGCAGGTATGTACCAATGACATCTTTCTACAGAGACCCGGACTTCAAGGGGGCTTTATAAGACCAGCGCTGAAATCTACCCTCTGTAAGGTGAGCCCCAGAACTGGAATACAACCAAACAAGCCCAGAATAGTAGTATGTAGGTAGTTGAAAGGTAACTCCATTCCTCTCTGAACACCATAGGTAGTCACGGCGTTGTGTTATTTCTGTTTATCACATCAATAGAAACCCAAGTTGTTGTTTTCTACGCATCGCCAAACAAGCATGTTAGTTTGACGCCTCCGTCACATTTATCCCATATTGTTATCCGTTTTTGAAAATATCACATCTTACATAGTCTTGACAGCACAGCTTGACCGGATCTACGAAGTCCTCACAGCTAAAGCCTCTAGTGTGATATGGCTCTATCAGATAATAGCTTTTGAGTGTTTTGAAATCCAGCGTTGATACGACCTCACAAATCTGAACCACCTCTTGCACCATGTAGGTATCCAGCACGAGGTAGATTACGATACATATGTGCCTGTTTGGGTAAACTGTCACAACAATATACCCTCGCAACATATGTCAAGGCATGTTTTGGTAACATAAAATCAAACATGCGATTGCTCAAACTGTTGATAAGTTTTTCATTTAGAGTGACATTGTACATTGTCTACAGCATTCTCTACAATTATATATAGGTCACAGCCCCGCCAAGTAAGTAGTCTTTTATAGTATCGGATTGAATTGCATGCTAACAAATATTGCTACTAGAACCACCTCACAATGACACGACATCTCCTCGCCGAATTTGATCCCTGGGGCGTTCCCTGTTTGCCTCCAGATGCAAGTGTCGCGCGCTCAAATCTCTTCATCTTCATAAGCCCCAGCAGCGAACCAGTTCACTGCATTCCGTGGGCCATTAACAGGCTGCTCAAAGTAAGCCAATCCGGTGTAATCGGATTCGGCTTCGGCGCTGTCCGAGCGAATATAGTCAAAGTCGGACAAGGGATGATTGGCCTGAGCCGTTGCGATCTGTTGATTGTGATAGTGTTGAGCAGACTGTCCGCGGAAAACATGATGCTCGACACGCGCGACGGGGACATCATGGTCATCGGTCACTGGAACTTGAATCTGGTTCTTCCTCAGGAGAGGCTTCCGGCCGTGGTTAGACCCAACGTTGGCTACTGTTACAACTTCCGAAACTAAGTGAGGTAAACCAATGTATGGTTCACTTGCCCCAGATATAGCCGCTCGGGTCCAGCCAACAGAATGAGGACCTCCTTCATGCTCTGCTTCCACGGGAAGACTGTCTACGTCGATCATTTCAACGTCCTCCATCTCAACGTGAGGGGGGGTGAGAGGAGACCAGCGCTTCTCAGCTTGTTGGTTGGCTGTTGCCTTCCCAGGTTCGAATTCCTGAGTAGACGAGTCAACGTTAGGCCGATAGTCTTGGGACAAGCCGGATGAAAGCCAGTCGGTTGCACGACGTTTGCAAGAAGACGACTGGGCTACAGGATCTTCAACGCGACGACGCTTGACAGAGGACGGCCCCGCGTCGATGTCTTCAGTCTGGTGAAAATTGGTCTTTTCACCAGCAAAACGAGAAGGTCCGGCGTCGGCCTGTTGATGTTCAGGAAGATCTGACTGCGCCACGTTGCTCGCAGTTAGGCTCTCATGAACAAGGGCATTGTCGAGACCGTCGGGCACCTGCTCGCTGAATAGGTTACGCCGGGTGTGAACGCGCGGAACATAGCTGGACTCAGCGACAGTCTCTTCAACGGTAGCTTCTTCAGCCGGAATTGCCTTTTTCTGAGACTTTTGGGCATTCTTAATCTTGTGAGCCAAAAGAGCTGCTCTCCGCTCATTCTCGGCATCGACCTCTGCCTCGAGAAGCTTCATATCACAGCAACCAAAGAGGCAGCGAGTGTGTTCGTATGCTTCATGGATCTGACGACCCTGAAATTCATAGAACTTGTGCCAGTTAAAGGGGGCGCTCTTCCCCTTGCCCTTTTTATTATTCTTCTTGCGGATGAACAGTCTCGCGTGAAGCTCATCGACTGTCTCCCGCCGCTTGAACTTAGCACGAGTCGAATTACCGCGGCAAAAGTTCGGGGGTCTCGTCGGCGAACAGAGCGATGTTGGCATTCCATATGAATCCCGCCCCTGGAAGAGACGGCGTGAAACACGACAAAGCTGCCTATTAGTTACATGCACCTGTTAGTAACAAGATGGTAAATGTTGAATGCTGCATAGACTTACGGAAATCTTTCCGACCGGATATGCGATCTTTCAGGGCTGGGCTTAGTCTCTTCGACCTCATCAGACGCCTGGGAGTCGTCGGACTGAGCCTCTTCGTCGGTGATATCAACAAAGCCCTCTTGGCGCTTGAGGATGCGCTCCTCACCGGGGCTCCAAGTCGGAGTAGTCGACTGATTGATAGCCGAGGAAGAAGACTCACCACCAAAGCTCTGAGAGTTATTCAGAGTGATGGACATATCTTGGACAAAATTTCCAGTGCTAGGCAGCGTGGCCTTGTTGTTGTTGTTTGTAGACATTGTTGTCCGAATGAAAGTTGTTGTCTTAGGCAGAGCAAGCAGACACAATTTCAGAACAAACAGAGTAAAACTGGAGAAAACCAAAGAAGCTTGATCAAAGGTGTAGGTGAGTTTGGGAGAATGTAGAGTGTGGCTGGTCCGTTTTGAAAACAGATAGCTGAGGCAGTGAAGTGGCGTTGGATCTTGTTGAGTAGTTACCATCATGAGATGAATATAATGGAAAGTGCATTAGGCACTATAAATATAGGCTTGGATATAGTGGTCCTCATTAGGCATTGATTTAGATGGTGCAGCCGCTCTAAAAATTGTTCATAACTCGGTAGTATTACTGGAAGAACAGACTCTGCAGTCCGGCATCATTCCATACACATGAAAGTGAGCAGCGACGTACGTTAGTCCTGACAACATTGAAGACTCGACTGAATCAAGACAACACCGTGTGTTTGCCTGTCTTCGGTTTTAATGTATCTATTCCTCGAGCGTAACATCCGATTCATCCGGGACCACGGGCCGCCTTCCTTACTAATATCAAACCTTCATTCTTCCCAGTTGAAGTCATGTATTTGACAATGTACCAGTGAGCCCACCGTTAAACTCAATGGGAATTTTAGAAAACGGCACTTAACTTGAAATAACCGTGTAATAATTCTCCAGCATTACCTCTTGTGTTGTAGATATGTCTTTGCATACCCAATTACAGTCAGTCGATCGGTTTCGTTTTTCGATCTTGTCACTTGGCGTGGTTTGAGTTTCGGTCTGTTGGCTGCTCATCTGTAACCTGACTAGATGAGAAGTAGAAGGACTTCTAATACTTTGTTTTAATCTCTCTTGTGGTGCGGACACTAAACCGCCAGTAGCATCACTACTAAGAGCTTTGGCCGCTAGAAATACGACAACTTAATAACTTTATAGCGGAACTTCATATGTGAGTAGAATCAGGATTCCATTGTCTTCACATTGTAGCTATCTATGAACCTAACAAACTTATGGATACTCTATATGAACCCAGTCATCCTCTGTCTCCTCCACCTCATGCCAACTATCCGAAAGCTGAGCGTCTTCCGGCTCTAGCCAATCAAACTCAATTCCAGCAGGCCGCTGTTCAACAGTCTTGTCTGTGTCCTGTACTAAGTAGGCCTTATCTCTCTCATTCTTTTCTGGCGGCGGCTCCTCCTCCAAATCATCTTCTACATCTATATCTAACCCCCGTATCTTGAGGAGGGTCGGAACATCGGGAAAACCGGGAAAGCGAACAACGTTTCCTCTATGCTTGCCAGTAGATTGTTCTTTGCGATTCCGGACCTGATTGTAATGAAGGCAATCATCTTCGAGAGTGGTTTGCCGTTTCCGATGGATTTGCTTCGGGTGCTTACTAAGGTTTGTTCTTTGTTAGTAGACACATAACCGTCAGGTTTGATGGGGATGTCATACCTGGAAGAATGGGCCGCACGTCCCGGAGTTTTGCGTGAAGATTGACTTGAGGATCGTAGCTTGGTGCAGCTTTTTTCTCCTAGAGTTGTGACCCCATTGGACGCCGGAATATCCGATTTTTTCTTAACAGTGCCGGTTGTTTGCTTCGAATTCATTATAGGCGTAGTTTTTCTGATGCAGAGCAGAGAAGATAAATTGGGAACGACGATGAAAAGACTCTACTCATGGTGCCTTTTCTTTACCCTATCTGCTAGGCAGTCTATGCTAATGGCTCTTGCCATCTATACCAAGTATTTCATCCAGGTTGTTTTCAGTACAGGACTGTAGCTTTTAGAGCATGGTGTTCCAATGGTATATCATATGTGAGGAGGGCAGGAACACACCTTGGACAACTGCAAATA
This sequence comes from Huntiella decipiens, assembly GCA_003032515.1. Classification (NCBI taxonomy): domain Eukaryota; kingdom Fungi; phylum Ascomycota; class Sordariomycetes; order Microascales; family Ceratocystidaceae; genus Huntiella; species Huntiella decipiens. Next base: position 168,633 of record NETU01000514.1, read on the forward strand.
TCCCCGGATGGAACTCTGTCTTTATAGAGCAGATTCCCTTACGACAAAGTCCTTCCTAGCTTGAACGTTTAGCCAACTGCTAAACAGAAGGTTGTGTATATTTCGAGGTAGTGACACTATTCGCGTACTTGTCTTGCATCTCTTTAGCACTGTATCTGTTAGCCCTGGAGGCAAAGTGTTGGCTCATTGGCTTTGTTGTTGTTTCCTTAGTAAAGCTGGCAGGTGGATTGGAAGAAAGAGTCCGTAAATGGAATGCACGGAGAAGGGAGTCAGTCAACTCGTTATACCAAGTTCGGCCCCAGAAGCCCCCCAGAAATGAGACCCTCAGTGGCCTTTATATCGTTTGTTTTGCTCTCACCTTTGCCGTTTGATTCCAAGAAAGAACTTTCAAACTAGCAACTTCATCCCAAGGTGGTAACGACCTACAAGTCCATCAGTCCAATAGGTATTTCAAAGGCCTATTTGCCCCTATAGCCCACTGACATGGTGGTTGAGTCAGGAGACGTTAATAGTCAGCTATTAACCCAGAAAACATGGCCTATGATGTTACGGAATTATCTGATAAGTTCATTACAAAATCTTATAGCCAAGATTTTAGGTCAGCACGTCGGTAGACTTACACCGAGGTCTATCTTTAAAGTCATGGCCACCGAAATCCCGGTTTACACGTTTATTTAGGGTCTGGGGAGAACATAACCCTAGTCCCACTTGTCTAGGACTTCGGATGGTTCCGGGAGTACACTTTCAAATGTCGACCGATCAATCCAATATCAGAACCACTCGGGATTCCCTCGGAGACTTGGACTTCTATATCAACGGAGATCATTTTGTACATGTGACAGCGACGTTGATGTCACACACCCAAGACCGAGGAACAACCAACATACACTATATTTGAGCCTCCACTAATGACATACAGAGATAACACTGTATAACGGCTTAGCCTTGATTCACAATGGGTCGTGCAAGTCGTGTTTACGTAGTGGCAGGATTGTATTCTAGTGTAACGCTGATACCACCTAAGTTATGGAGGGTAAAATGATGGTCGGTAGCGGAGTATCAAGTGTGTTGGCAGATCACGTGGCCGGGGTTATACCCTATGCACTATCAATTTGATCAACATAAATATTCAGACGTCCCAATATTTGAGGTTTCATGTACTTGATGTCTTTGAAACATGCAATACAACCAAGCTTACGCACATCTAAGAAGGCTGCATGTCTTACATATCAGCTTTTATCAGAAAGTACGGCAGCAGTGTGGCGGGTTATGGCGCTGAACGCATATAAATAGCGGGGTACCAATGACGACCTCGGGCGGAATTCCTTTGTCATTCATTAATTTATTAGTCTTCCTTTATACCAAGAAATAATACCAAAAGAGGTCTTATAACAATGGACACTCCCGAGTTTAAGCTCCCGGCGGTTCCGGCCGCCACCAAGAAAACGGTCACTATGGCCGGTATCCTAGTTGATGTGTACGGCCTAGCAGAACGTCATCCCCACGCTAAAGCGCACACCATCGTCTGGCTACACCATGCGCGTACCCGGACTAAGGAGATCATGACACCCACGGCAAACCAAATCATTCACTCATGGAAGCACAAGAACACTAACTCGTGGGCTGAAAGGTCAGTTATCTGCATGGCTTATGACCAGCGGAACCATGGTACTCGGGTGGTCGATTTCAACGGGAATAAATCGTGGAAAGATGGGAATGAAAAGCATGCGCAGGATCTGGTTAGTGGGATCGTGGGAATGGTGGCGGATATGAGAGGGTTGATGGGGGTTTTGGAAGGATATATCTTCACCGAGGAGGAAACTCAGGGCGGAACACGCGTTGACCAGCAGGTTGTGTTGGGCAAGAGTTTGGGAGGACATACCGCTTGGGAAGCTATCATTGGTGATGCAAGAGTCGGTGCTATTGTGCCTATTGTTGGATGTCCGGATATCATGGGTATGTTGAAGAGTTTCAAGACGCATGTGCAAAGCTAACTCAAACCAGGCCTCCTATCCGACCGTGCCCGGCGTGGCGGACGTCCCACATGGAAAGAGTCCGACGGGGGCGCTTCATTCCTCGGCTCCTCCGACTTCCCACCCTCACTGGTTCAAACCTGTCATTACCATGATGTAAGGGGTATTCTCTTCGGGACCAACCCGCCGGCATATCTCCCCCATTTACCGCCGGATGAGCGCAAACACGTTGAAACGGTAGTGCAGGAAAGATTAGGGGGGAAGAAGATTTTCGCGACATTTGGGGAGACGGATACGTTGGTGCCGTGGCTTATGAGTTCCCCTATGATTGGGGTTTTGGGCCCGTTTAGTGAGAAGGGCGTGTTGAAGTTGGAACATAAGGTTTATCCGGCCACAGGACATTCGTTTACTGATGCTATGATGAGAGATTCGTTGGTGTTTCTTGAAGATGTTTTTAAGACGGGGCCGTTTTATCATCCAGAGTACTAGAGAGAAGTAAATCACATTATTTATATCCACGGTCTCGCTGCATTCTCGTCTAGAACTGAAACCCCATCTATAGTCTTCACTACAAGGCCACCTTCCTGTTCCTCTCTTTGTCGATCCCAAACGCCCTGCTCCGTCTTCCATGGATTTCTCCCATTTCTCTTTCCTGCCAACGCCTCGCCTCGTCCATGTGGATCGTCCCCCCATTGTCCCAATGCTAACATAACACCAACATCTCCCAAGTCGATACCTGGCGGGTCAATCCCACGGTACGTGATCCGCTCAGCAGGAAATCCAATCGCCGCACAATGATGTCCCACAATACGAGGCTCCTTGAAAGCATGAGATACGATGGTCATATGGGTCGGCCATGCGCCGTATTGTCGGTGGAAGGCGGTCAGGGAAAAGATAATGTTGAAGTAGGAATCTAAGGCACGAGACTCCGTGTGGATTCGGGAGGCGATGGCTGGGGAGATCCATCCGTTGGCTAGACCGATGTTTAGGTAGCTTTGGGCTTCGGAGAGACGAGTTTCCTTACGGGTGGGACCGCTGTTGTTGTCAGAGGACTTGTAAATATATTTGACGGATAGACTTACCCGGAAAAAAACAAGGCGGCATGTTCATCATGTTCTACAATTTCAATACCTGCCCGTACATGTTCCATAAAAGTCGGCGTCTCTCCTTTTTGAAAGCCTGCAATCAACCATTCAGCCTCATTAGATCCCTTATCTTCACCTCCCGTCCAGATTCCATGACAACAAACAACGACAAGATGCGAAACCATAGTTAGTCACTAGTTCTTCCCACAAGTTGATTGTAGATTTGAATTGATATTGCCAACAACGTGGCAATTTGGCCTGTTGTTATCTGTAGCTGTACTGTGTGAAATGCTATTCTGCTGCTATTGTCCGGTGCCATCAAAAATGACTCTGTACTGTGAATTTATATGTTGATGCCGCCAAAGCCGTGCCCAAGTCCTCCTGTGACCCGCCAAACCGTTGCACCCTATCACACCCCATCAAACCCTTAGACCTCATTCACTCCCAAACACGGGAGATTCAAACAGCCTATTCCTTCCCCTGTCAAACCTGTCAGTCCTCTCAACGAGAAAGACATCACGTGACGACGGGACATTCCTACTGCGCCCACCGAAGCACCTCGGATCCAAGATATAAGCTCCCCGTGATAACGAGGGGACCACCATCAGCGATATCAGACGCCTTCTTGATCGCCTTGGCCGAGTCAGTTTCCACGAAAAGACGGTCTTTGGGGAGAATGCGACGTTCGCATCGACTTTTAAGTGTGGCGGCTGACAGGGGATCGGGGCGAGTCGCTTTTTCAGCGGCGGTCGAGTGTGCGCCGTACTCGGTGAAGACAATGGTATCCTCGGGACGGACGAGCGCGGAAACCAATTCGACGGCTTGTTCATCGCGGGGACTGGAGAGGCCAATTACCCAGGTTACGGGCTCACCTTTGCGCACATTATGCCCGACGTGAGTAGCGAGAGCCTGCATGCCAATAAGGTTATGAGCACCGTCGAGAAGAACGTCCCTATGGCGCGAAGCAATCTTGTGGCCCACATCAAGCTTTTGAAGGCGTCCTGGCATTCGAACGTCGGCTAGACGCGGGAGTAAAGAGGGGATATCAGCGTCGGCCAATTGGTCGGGGAATGCCTCTCTGTATGCCTGAATGGCGCAAGCCAGGTTGGTGATTTCATGAGGGGCGAAACCGAGCTTGGGACACTCATGGTTGAGTAATCTGAGGAGAGAAGGGTTGTCGGAAAGCATGTGGAACGGTGCGTTCATTTCCAGTGCTCGCTGGGCGATTTTGTCGAGGGCACAAAGATCGGTGGTGTCATCGACTACACAGGGAACTCCCGGGGTGGTGATAATACCGGCTTTTTCTTCCGCGATCACAAGGAGGTTTGTCCCAAGGAACTTATCATGGTCCATGCCGATTCTTGAAAATACGTTGACAGCCTTGTTCCGCATGACATTAGTCGAATCTAAGCGACCTCCCATTCCCGTCTCTACCACGCCATAACCAACGTTATTCTCCTCGAAAGCCCGGAAAGCCACCAAGGTCATCATCTCGAAAGGCGATGGCGGATCTATCTTGTATCCCGGGTGACTCTTAACGTACTTTTCATGCTCGGCGTACTCGGCGGGGGAAATCACGCGCCCGTTGATTAGGATTGAGTCGCATGGATTGTGTACGTAGGGTGAGGTGAAGCGACCGTGGGGTACATCGTGAGATTTGCAGAGCTCGGAGAGGTATGCGCAGATTGAACCTTTGCCGTTGGTGCCGGCTACGTGGATAGCTTTCCATGGTTGGAGTTTGGCGTCGTAGAGGCGCTCCATGCGTGAGAGGCCGAGGCGGATAGTTTGTGCTCTACCAGCCATTGTGAATGTGTAATCGTGAGTGTGAGGTAAGTAGAATGTGAGAATTTGGTGAGAACTCAGTCAAAAGAGATCTGAAGTGTAGTTGTATCAAGGGTTTGTTGGGTTATAATGTCTCAAGACAATTGTAAAGTGAAAAAAGTTGAAGAAGATGAAAGAAAAGAAACCTTAAATCAACGACAAAACGTAAGTCGGCGACTCTTATTCTTATTCGCGGCTCAAGAACTCCGACCTTTTTATTTATTTTTTTCCTAAATAATGACTCCAACAAAAATGCCCAGGTATCACAAAGTCGACGAGAAATAGTGGGGAATCGACCGTCAATCGTACGGTACACTTGAGACAGGCCACCATTTACGGAAACGTCATGGGGACTGTAAGAGAGGTCATTGTGTGTTGAATTGCTCAGTCATTGCTGTTTATCAGTGTTTGTTCGGTACAGGGTAGCTCGGCTTGAATCGAACGACCTGTCAAGTTGTTTCATTTTGAATCTGTCGATGTATAGATACATACTAGGGTTTTGAATGTGCGCATTAGAGAGAAGCTTTCCTCATTTCTCCACTGACGGATGCGGGATCTGCCATTTGCATTGGAGATTTTTCCGCGTCTGTTCTTGTCAAGGGTTGGTCAAAGGACATAAATACACATATGTACCATCAGATTATAAGGCCGATAATAAGATGAAGCTAGTATCAAACTACATCATCACATGTAGAACCCCACACCAGCTCCAACAAAAACAAGCCTCCTGACTTCTTGACTATCCATCCCACCAATCCCAGGCTCGGCGATGTCACTCTACAACCCCGTAATCGCCGGGAACCCAGCCCATCGGCGGACTTCTTTCTCCAATCTTCATACACTCCCCCGCTCCTGCTGCAACCGCCCGGGCAAAAATAACCACACAGGACCTCATTTGTAATTTCGTAACCCCAAAAACATGCAGCCTCATTGGCACACACACATTGTCAAATACGCAGCTATGTTCCGTGCTCCAAAATCACGCCAGAGGCGCTTTTACTTTGGCTGGAAAGGTCTTTGGTGAACGGGTGCCTGAGCACCTTGAGTTGCATTTTCAAGCTGCCCGTTTGAACAAGGGACCTGGTCTTGTTTGGCCTGAGAAACAGACCACTTTGGGAAGAATGTACACCACTTTTTCTGCTGACTTTTATCAGTTGGTGTGAATGAGAGAAAAAATTGAATGAGTTCGGCTGGCCTAGATTTGTCCGACATGTCAAAAAAAGAAACACGGCATTGCGGCTCTGTTTCGTTCTGGTCAGACTAAAAAGATACAAAAGAATAACCGCCCCAGGCGGGACTCGAACCCGCAACCTTTGGATGTCCTGTTACGGATCTCGTAAAAGTCCAACGCACTAACCAATTGTGCAACCAGGGCTGTTATGGTGCAGGGCGCCGTTAAATCGGTACAAGAACTCATGGTAGTTGCCACTTATGAAAAAAATCCCGTTCAACTGTGTAACGACGTGGCCGACCAAGTGGGCATGTTTCTAGGTTGGATTGTCTCAGGCTTTTCCCATAAATTGTACTGCCATATCTCTCGGTGATGTCATCAGTGATACAACCTTCTAGAGTGCGTCATATCCCACCACAGACATATCCAGCTGTTCTACAACCCTGCCTGCAGCTGTTTATCAGTTGTGTCTATGATGTCATGTTGTATGCGCATTTGTATGTACACACCAATTAATAGATAATCAATGTTTTGTAAGCCATAACATTGTGTTCACCAGGTTTAATGTACATGAATCCATTGTGCCCGAGGCTGTGCTTTTTTGTTGATTCACACACCAGAGGTAACTTGCAGCTCTTACATTCCATAACCATGACAGGCATACTACCCTATTTTGTGCCTACATTTTGCTTCTTTGAAGATTCTTTGACGCATCATTGACAATTACCCTCCGGCCTAATATGTCGACCTATATGCAGCCCTTACTTGAATTGAGCATAGCTGCACCGAACAACGCCATCCTTACTGCACTTTCTTAATATTAACCTCAACCTTGTTGGTTCTTTCCAATCTGCCAATAGGCGCAATGGTTCCTCTGTTTGTATCCCCCGTCCTTTGAATAAACATAGTCGCCTTGTTCTTGTTCTCTTGTTCATCACTCTTTGTTCGTGAAATTCTCCCATTCCCTAGACCCCACTTAGCCTGATTGTGCGTGAGCCAATCAATGACCTGGTTCTGCAACCTAGACGAAAGCGTACAAAAATAACCCGGAGCTCCCTCTTTGACGGCTTCCGTCGCCAATTATATATTACGGCATTGCACATTCAATTGTTGCAACCTCATGAGCTAAGTTACCATCTGTTTCTTCTCTATCAGCGATTCATTTTCTTTCGTCCGGTTTTAAAGCCCGGCAGTGTCAGAAAATCCCTATACAATCCAGCTTTTTTTGTTCCTTCGGGTCTGTCAGCCAGCCAATCCGCCGCAACCATCACTGCTCCTCTCGCCATCAAAACCCGTCAAAATGGGCCTTCCGTAAGTTCCCCCATCTAGCGTCTAAGCTTCGTTGGGTCATTCTTAATGCGACATTCACCCATGTCTTTTCTGAATGAATCTGTCGTTGCACAAGGCCATACAATTACTAACACCAAACCAACAGTGCACCTGGTACTGAAATGGCCCGTTTGACCTCGGCGCAGGTTGACATTTGGTTGCTTCAAGTAGAGCGTGAACATGCGGCTAAAAGCCAGGTTGTTCGGCCACTAGATCCGGCCATTCTTGGAAGCGGATCGTCTCGCTCTGCCCTCTACAGGACCGCTTTTGCGGATACCGACAGTTGGACTCCGACTGTTGCACCCACCTCTGGAAACCATCATGCCCCCACAAGACCACAAATGAGCTTGCGCGCTCAAGCCCGTCAAATGCGTATCATTCACGGTAACCCAAGAACGCCGCCTGCTGCCTGTATACCTCTGGATAATGCTCGTCTTTTGAGAGCAATTGCAGTGTTGAGACGGGACTCCAGCGTCGGGGATGATGACTTCACCCGTGGCGTCCGCGGGGTTATTGTCTCGTTAGAGCAGATTTTTCGAAATACCCCAAATATGCCTAGAACCCTCGTTGATTTAGACATGTCAAGATATGCTCGACAAATTCAGCATCCTTTGTTTCCGACAGGGGCAATTGAGCTAGTAGAGCCCGATGAGGATGACATCTTTTATGCCAACGGCAATATATCCGCCCCGTTGCAAACCCTTTCAGAAACTCGGCTTCGTTTCCGGGTTCACTTGCTAGATGCCATACGTCAGAACTATGATCATATGTTGAACCATGGCGACCATATTATGGAGCCTCGCAATGCCGATGCTCTCCCTCCCATGGGGGCCTATAACGGCTGGCGTTGGCCTCTTCCCGATCCGGAGATTCTCGCCCGCCCAATTGGTTCCTATTTGGACGAATACGAGCGTATGTCGGCTACCGCAAACACGAACGTGGCATCTACTACTAGTCGTGTGGCTACGATAGGGAATATACCACAAGACCTATCACTATTCTTTCCCACTCCCCGTCTCCTGGGTCTCCTCTTGTCAGCTCGGCGCAAATTTGAACAGACACCTCTTCACAGCAGAATTCAAACGGTAACCGCGAAGCCTATCACCACCCAGACTTGGTGCTATATCCTTTCGGAAGCCTGTGAAGATCACCCACAACTTGAGACGTTTATCCAAGTCTTTGTTGCGTTGAACCCTGAGCTTGCGCAAAGTATCATCAGACGGGGTGAAGGACCTCATGCAAGAGCATTTGTGTATGGTGAGCGTGGCTTGAACAACTATCCATTTCCCGAAGATAATGATGATTTCTTTCGGGGAGTAAGAGAACCAAATCCTGACAACTTACAGGTTCCTTTCGAGCATGAGATTGGCATCTATGGACTTCATGACCGTAGAGAAGTTTACATACCATAATGATTTTCCGAAGTGTGGTATGGTTATTGGCAGGGACGATTTGGCCAGGACGATTAAAGTATAGATTGCGAGCGTATGTTTTCACCTAATGAGTATGAAATTATGAACCTAAATGTATCTCAAGATTTGTGTATATTCCTTTTGTAAACCATAACTAAACAATCAAAACTATTACATGTAGCCCTCTATCCCAGACACCATCTACCGCCGGGCCTTCTTCCGCTGTTGCGGCTGACTGCCATATGCTCTCCGCGCCGTATTCTTCATACTCGCGCCCACAGTAACATCCACTCTCGGCGGCGTAGTGAAGCAGAAACTCTTGGCCACCTTGACCAAATCCAACTTGTTGATATCAAACACCGTCCGCAACGAATGCGAAGCATAAGCATGCAGATACGCCCGGTAACCATCCTTAGCACTCTTGTTAAGGTAATAGTTTTGCGAAATCAACTTCTCCAGCTGACTCTGCACATTAATAATCTTCTTAGCCGGGAACTCAAACTCCACAATCGGCACTCTCGCCGCCTTCAAATGCGTCAAGAAGCCCACCTCGGACGGCTGAAGGAAGAGAAGAGACCGCCCGTTGGCGTTGGACCGCGCCGTACGACCAACGCGGTGGATGTAGTCACGTGGGTCATCCGGGGGGTCGAACTGGACGATCCAGTCGACGGCGGGGATATCGAGACCACGGGCGGCGACGTCGGTGCAGATGAGGGTTCCCTGTTTGGCGTTGCAGAACTCGAAGAAGGTGTTTGTGCGTTTCTGCTGTTTCTGTTTTCCGTGGAGAGCGAGCACGGGGATGTCGATGAAGTTGAGGAGTTCGGCGTGGTACGAGACACAGGCGCACGATGAGAAGAATACAATGATCTTCTTCTTCATGTTCAACTTGAGGAAACTGAAGAGGAGGAGGAACCGCTTGTCGGCGTCGCAGACTAGGTAGCCTTGTTCGAGACCGTCGGCGGTGCTGAATTTCTTTTCTTCGTCCACGTTGATGTATAAGGGCCCAGGGCGCAGAGACATGCGGGCGAGGTCGTCGACTTTGGTGGTTTGCGTGGCGGAGAAGAGCATGGATTGGCGGTCTTCCTTGGGGAGGATCTTGATGATTTGGCGCATTTCATCTTCGAATCCGATCTCGAGGATCCGGTCGGCCTCATCGATGATAAGGGACTTAAGGTTCTTGAACACAAAGGGCGTGTTCTGAAGATGATCGAGCAGACGACCAGGCGTCGCAATAAGCAGGTTAACACCCTTCGCCAACTTATCCGCCTCAGCCCTTCTATTCGCACCCCCAATAACAATACCACAAGTCTGCGAATGATTCTCCATCAACTCACGAGCAACGCCAAAGATCTGCAACGCCAACTCACGCGTAGGCGAGACGACAATGACACCGGTACCATTGCGCGGCTTGAACTTGAGCGAGTAGAGGGTTTCGACGGCGGGGATAAGGAAAGCGAGGGTCTTTCCGGACCCGGTCTTGGCAGCGCCGAGGACGTCGCGACCGGTGAGGAGGGGGGGGATAGTGCGCTTTTGGATCTCGCGCATGTCGGTGAGGCCCATGGCTGTGAGTGCTTGTTGGGTTCTAGCCGAGAGGTTAAGGTCGGAGAATTTGGTGGCGGTGGTTTCGCTGGTGGATGGGAGGGTGAGGTGGTTATTAGGCAAAGCGGGATCCGCAGCCTCAGTAACCTCCTCCTCGTCCTCTTCCTCTTCCTCCTTCTCCTCCTTCTCCTCCACAGCATCCTCATCGTCCTCGTCTTCCTCCTCTTCTTCAGACTCCGACTCAGGCTCAACCTCCTTCAACGAACGCTTGCGCTTCTCCTTGGACTCGCTCTTAGCGACAGGCGAGGTGACCTCCTTCTTCTCAACGGCCTCGCTGGCCTTGGTCCGGGTGGCCTTGGAAGGCTTCGCCGCCTTAACCTTGGAGCCCATTGTGAACGATTATACTGGTTCTCGGAGGGTGTCGAGGGGAATGTAGATGATGGACCGGTAATATAACGTGTATAAGACTCTGTCTATGATACAGCGAACAAACAAAGTTTCAATGGAAACAAAAACAACGTGCTAAAAAGAAAATGTTCACGATGCGCAAAATCTCCCTATAGTATTTCCTCCCAATAGAAAAATAGCCCAAGACGATAACTTTTTTTTGTCTACACTCTTATCTTATCGTAAGAAAATCCTTCGCAAATATAACCGTGCAGCGGAAAATCGCACACTGTATATACTCACTGTGTGCTCCCTGTGGCGTCCAGGGTGGGGTTCATCGTGGCGTCACTATCATTGTGAGTTCAATATGTGGCTAACATCATTGTCTTATTAAACAGGATATCCCGCGAATAGTGCACACTGCAAAACGTCGAGACGATGAAAAAACTCCAACCTGGGTTCGGAGAAGACTACAAACACCAATGCATGGTAGAAAACAACAAGTAAAATAAATAATGGTACAACCACCAAGCCGTAAAAACGGCTACCCACTTCCACATCCCCTATCATCTTCACCTCTGGAACAAACTGCTCTCGCCGATTTTTTCCATCCCGACCGCAGAACAAAAAAGCAGACCCAAGCCCCCGAATTCATAGATACGCCTTCTAAAAGAACCCCGCACCTGTTAAATCTTTTCCGGCGTCGGGTCTTCATGCTTCGCTGTACTACCCTTGCCTCTCCATGTGCTGACTGCCGGAATATGCGCCTCGTAACGAACTTCCTCTGTACCATACGCTCTTGGTGTAAGCTTGATAAGAGTATGTAGAGGAACATTCATCCACGGGCTCTTCTCATGGTCTTCCTTCATAAAGTAGGCGTAGATGCAACGAAGCACTGCCTGATGAGTGACAATAAGTATGTCCTCACCACGCTCCAACTCCATGATAATAGGCTCCAAACGAATTACCACATCGCGATATGACTCGCCACCGCGGTACCGATAGTTGTACTTGTCTTCATCACGAGCCGCGAAATCGTCAGGGTACTTGTCCTTGATCTCTTGGTATGTCAAACCATCACAAACACCTGCATCGAGTTCATCCAGCGCCTTCCATTGAAGCTGGTTGTAGTTACCCGGGAGGAACCGAGCAGTGGCGATGGTGCGTTTCAACGTCGATGTCCAGACCGTTAATGGGCGACCGTCCTAAATTGAATGTTAGTCAAAGTTCCCCGGGACTTTCTGCCAAGATAAAGACTTACCCCTACTGATTTGAGTACGAGATCTGGAAGCTTTTGCGCGTACTGTTCACCGCGCTGCGAAAGCAAAGCATCACCTCCGATACGACCATCGAGGTTATACATAGACTCGCCGTGCTACAACCTTGTTAGTTACCAAACTTGTCCATCAAAACTCAAACAACGTCAAAGCATACTCTCGACAACCAAACGGACCGCGGCCGAATATGCAGATTCATGAGATAGTAGACAATGCGACTTTGGAGATAATCCTGAATGCGGTTGATAATCACCTGCTTGCTCACATTCATGAGCTTCAGGTATGTGTACTCGCTCTCGTCACCGTCGTCGTCTACTGATTTGTACACATTCTCGTACATGCGGATCCGATTTCTGAAATCCAGCGCGGCCTCTTCGGGATCTTGTCCCTTATAATCTGGGCTAGTCGCCTTGACGTCGCGAATGTTGTGCATAATGAGTTCTTCGTCGTCGCATTTGCTCTCAACAAAAATAACCTCAACTCCTTCAGCGGTACAAACATCGTAAATCCACTTGCGGCGGTCTTTGGTTGAGTTGGTGGCGTCAAGAATGCCTACTGCACCACCCGCCTTGAACCACTTGAGCATGTCAGCGACAGCGGCCTCGGCGGCCTCACGGCGCATCCGCTCTCCCTCCTTATTGTTGGTATCGAAAAAGTCGGCTGTAGGTTGTGGCGCATCTTTGCGGCGATAGCTCCCAACGTTAAATACTTGGGCGGTAATAGAGAGCCATTGAAGGTATCTCTGGGCTGAAATTTGAGCAAGGCACGGTTAGTTAGGAGACGTTATTTCCGGGAGAAAACTATCCTAAAAGACTCACCTTTCTGGGCAATAAAGCTTTTTCCTCTAGCAGGAAGTCCCACCATTACAACGCAAATGCGAGCATCTTCGGCCTGTACGCCCACGCGGCGACGGTTAGGAGACAATGCCATGGCTTAGGCTGATTTGAAGTGTGTGTGTGTGTGTGTGTAGAGTGAATGATCGAAACGGGTAAAAGTGGCAGCAAGGAATTGGGCTTCGGTCGCTCGGATATGTCTTAGTATAAAGGATGCAATGATTGGAGGTGTTTCTCGTCTATCGTTTCTTTGTATTTGAGAGTTGAATATTAAAGATTTCAAGAAAGAAGTGAATTGGCGACAAGAAGAAAACTAGCAACCAAACTACGGCTGAATCGTTTTCTATAGGCCTTGGTGTCGGTGGATTGCTAGGGGCGGCACAACAGGGTGTCTTAGGTCTCGCAGCGTAGCATCAAGATCTCCAGGAAAAAGGATTAAACGGCCGAGGAATATGCTTTAAGCTCGGTAAAGTGGTGTAGACAGTAATAGGGCAAAAAAGAATATGTGCAGAAATGGAGCATCTAGAATTTGGGCGGAATCAAGATAGAAGAAGGATAGAACAGGAATAGAACAATATACTGGAGTACGTGAAGACTCTCGCGCAAAATTGGGGGTCGGCAACGGCGCAGCTTGATTGTATGGGGCAAAGTAGAGCACGGCCCTGGAAAAGGTGAAGCTGTATGTAATGAAATGCTTAAAGGAGCTTGACACACGGCTATATGTACGACAAGCAGCCAGAAGTGTAGTGGCAGCTTCTGCGGGGAATAGAGGGGAATGATGGTTGTTCAAGAATAAGAGGATCGGGAAATGTAGAGATCCGACAATAAAACGTGGGGGTTCCTGGTCTATATCAAAGAATTGGACTCTAGAGACGATTGATCAAGCTAAAAGTTGGTGCGGATGTCACGGAATGCAATACCAGAAACAAGAAAAGGCAAGGGGTTTAGCTGGTGAGCAAGAACGAGTTCCGGCGCAAGGAGCAAAGACCGGCACATTACAGTTATATGTATGTACATACAATATGTACAATATCTTTTGTCTTGATGCTGCACAAGATCACATGACACACCCCTGGTTGTGGCGGGTGGGCAAGGAACCGCTCGACAAGGGAAACAATACACAGGAAACCGGTCTTTGTGGGATTAGAGGAGGGTTGAGCAGAGCAACGAAGAACAAGCATCCCCACGAACCAAGAGGACACGGGCTTTCCATTTACGGCAGCAAAAGCCTGGGCCTGCCCTGAAAAGCCATGCAAATACGGGAAGCCGATCCGGACCTTTTGAATGTCTAGATAGGAGAGCAAGTGGGTTGATATTCCAATATATACTATACCGGTGACCATTGAGACCCACAGTACAGCTGTCCAGCCGAGATCATGGTTGAATCTTTTTCAAGTCACGAGGAGTTTCCTGGCCTGACTCCTGTTCTTGAACGCCAACCGAGACTTTCCCGGGCCTCAAATCTCAGGACAACCAGACACCCGTATGTATCTATGGACATACATACATACATATGTACAATGAAGTGTATGTGGCCCCCAACCACGAGCAAGCCACGGAATTCCTTGGCAAATGCGACAGCCATAAGCTTTTTTGGCAAACCAGCAAGGCAAACATACTATTTACTAATTGCGGGACAAAGCCAATTCACCGTTGCTTATCAACACCGAGCCGAGATACTTTTAAGGTGTAGGAACTATGTATGTGCATATGTATACAAGTCGTTGAAATCCGCTTAGAAACTTTCGACAAAGCAAAAGGAACCAACGGAGTTGACTAATCCAATAGGTCGATCAAAAAGCCTGCGAAACAAGTCCGGCTACCGCCAAACAACTTTGTCCACAGACCGCAATATCTCCAGATATTCACCAAGACTCCGCAAAATCCAAGCCACAGGTCTGCAGTCGGGGCGCCATCTCCCCACATTTCCGCAAAATCAGGCATTCAGTTGAACCCCGGTCTCACCAAAGAAGCGCAAACGACTTTTCTATCACAAAAGGTACCCCTGCCAGTCAAGGGCACAAAAAGCTCAAGAACGCCGTTGGCCCGGGGAAGTGGAGCAACGGAAGGGAGCGGTGCCGAAACTACGGCTACGCTCCTTTTTGTACGCTATAGTGACACATATGTATGTACATACATACAAAAAGTCTCTGGTCTGACTTTTTCTTTCCTTGGGGTTGTCTTCTTTTGCGGGGATTCCCCACCAAAAGGTCACGATGCTTGGTCTCCATCACACGACAGTCGACTGAGTGCGTAATGAAAGACACATGGAAATGTCAGAAAGGAGACAACAAAGGCTGAGATGTACCCGGGGGAGAAAACAGCGGAGAACTGGTGAGCCAATCGGTTGTCTGGTTGAGGACAACATCCCGGATTGTCCCGACGGCCCCCAGCTATTAGACAGAGCGCACGACCAAAAGGATACAATAACACAACAGTTTTCTAGTTTTCACTTGTGGTATCCTCCGTAGACAAACTGTTTGCCCAGCGTCGGATCATAGCAAAGAATAGTCGTCCAGGAAAACGTCACGCGACCAACCGAAAGTGAGATTGGCAGTCGTGAGGTACAATGCACCCTGATAGGCCGGGTTGTAACCAGACTTTGGTTACGGGTCGGTAGCTTTGAGGGGCGGGGAATTTCAACATGTTGCGTTTCGTACTGTATGTATGAAGTTTGACCATGTGACAAAGTCACTTGACCACTAATGTTCCAGAAAAACAACGTGCCGCCAGGACCATGGAAATCATCTGCAACAGGCTGAAAGTGGTCCGACAATGTTACATTGAGCAGAAGCGAGGGCGCATGTTGTTGGGTATACTGCTGGCGAAGACCTGGGGAAGGGAAGCTGATAAAGAAACCGCTGATCCTAGACTACTAGATTGCGGCTCAACGGACAAGTCTGGGTCCAGTCCTTGTTGATATTGTCTCATCTTTCCACCTCGAGGAACAACCGCGCCCGGTGAAGACTAACCGAAGCGGCTTCAAGCCAAGGGTGTATCTCCATATAGACACCGAGAATGTCGAAAAGCCAGGGGGTATATCATGTGTTACATGCGAGGAGCTGCTCATGCAGCCATATATCCAAGCGGTCCAGAGGAAGGGAAGAATGAGGGCAAACGGGTGTCGTGACTTACATTGCTGATAGACCAGGTATCAGCTCGGGCACGGCCACGAGCCTGGGCGAGCTTGCCGCCTCCTGCTGATACTCCGTAGGGCATTGTATGTGGACGTTGGAGAAGCCAGATAAGGTGTTGTTGTCTAGTGTTGTCGAGGACTCAACAAGGCAGGTGAATGCGGATAATGGCGTGTGGGGAGACAATGCCGAGAAAATTGCGGGGATCAGGATGCGGATGACGAATTGAGTCGCGTCAAAGGACGAAGGTTAATTTTAGCTTTGTGGGGTTGAAGGTTAGTTTGTATTAGGTCGGTTCATGTAGAGTTTAGAAGAGAAAATAAGTCACGAGAATAGCAGGTCCAAGACCTGGTCTTTTCAAGGGTTGTATTGTGATCAGGGTTAGTTGACCACCAACTGAAATCTATGGTGAGGAACACAACTGAAAACTTATGATACTTCAATACTGATTGTAATAAAACAAGTAACAAGATATAAAAAGACTATCTACCAACTTCCCAATAAGACCAAACATCATTCAACCACCATAATCAACAGACAACATACTCACTGATATCAAAATCAAGTCGTCCCAACATAAGATGCCCATATCTTATCTCACACGTTGCACAGGTATTAATGATATTTCCCGTGGAACCTCATCTTAGCCGCTCCAATATCAAAAACGGCCATAACACTTTGAAGGAAGACGTCCCCAAGGATATACGGGCCGTCGCCACCACTGGTAATGCCAATAGCACAGTACCCAGTAGCAGGGTCCTTGAACTCGGGATAAATCAAATCTGCCGGGTTCAACCAAACCTTGACACCACCAATGATGATAGCAACACGGGGAGGTTGGGCATCACAAGGAACAAAGTAGGCTCCGTATTGATAGAGATAAGCCGCGGGAGGGTCGAAGGAATTAGAGATTGCTTCGGCAAGTTCTAGAGTGGGTTGGGTTAGTGGGGACTGAGGAAACTAGTGCTAGAATGTGGAACTTACTTGGTGGGAGATACATAAGCGTGGTTCCAGTATCAACGATGTAGAGATATTTCCGGGTGTCGGTTGTCTGTCCGTATTGGATGCCATCGGCAATGATTGTGTAAAATGTATATTCCGAACTGGCATCGGGGAAGTTGGATACACTGGCCTGCGGTGTGTTAGTACAAGTGAAACTCCAAGTGTAACTCTCAACATACAATCAAAATGTCGGTCTCCGCAATAACCTGTGGCTGCCAGTCAATAGATGGCAACCCACCCCACCCAATGACACCGCCGCCAGAGTTCTTCTCCAAAGCTACTGCAAAAACAGGTTGAATGACTCCCTGGCTGATCATGGAACTGAAGATTGGCTGGTACGTTGTACGTAGAGTACTTTCGCCGTTGCTACCATAACCGTCGTAGCCACTTGTAAGTGCCGGGTAGGCCATACCGATAAGACCGTTGGTCCGGTTGTTGCCGTACCAATAGGTATCATTCGCCAAACCTACCATCTGATCAACAACGGTAAGTCCAGCTACTGTGATATTGACCTTCCCCATAGGTCCCGAAACCTTCTCCCCGGAACCATACTTGGTTGCAAAGTGCAATTCCTCTTCATCATCCACCATATCAACAAAACTGGGACCCCAAAGACACTCCTCCTCATCCGTGGCAGTCCCGGAAGCCGCACGACATGTGAAATTCTTGGTCACTGCCCATGTATCCGCACTTCCAGTATCAAAAAGCAAAGAAACTGACTGTCCCGCCCACTTAACATCAACAGAGTATTGCGTGGACATGGTATCGATAGCTGATATGTTCGACATTGGGGATAGCCCACGACGACCAGGAGCCGAAGGAACATGCTGACGGAGCAAATTGGAGATATGAGCGGCGGAACGACCAGTCTGGAATTTGCCGAGGGATGTCAATCTTTGGGTGTGAGCAGCGAGGGTGTCATTGCTTGTAGGCGTGTCGGCTGTCAGTTTGTGGACTTGTAGACCGGGAACGTCCGAGTTGACTTCGGCGCCGAGACGGTTAGCGCTCCGGGTCTCGTGGGATGGTAGAGCCGTGCCAAGGATCGAAAAGGCTGTTAACAAAGAAATAGACTTGATCATGATGAAGTTGAAGATATGTATTGATGTCCGATTCTACTGTAACTGGTTAACGATGTATCAAGTCTATGGCACGATATTTATATCTTCTAGATGGGTAACACAGTCCCGTGAGTCTCTCTCTCTAACAAAATCGCCAAGCTGCATCGGCCGTCCTCCCCAGCAACAGGCGAAGAACACTCCACCCACCTCCATGTATATCCCGGCCATGCACACAAACATACGGCATGACAAGAAGAAGCGGATAGTTACGGATGCTCCGGTGCCAGTAGCCAGGAACCGACGGACGGAAGCGGATGTCTAGGAGCGGTGTAACATGGTCACGGCGTTGCCACTTGCCGGGCTGTTGCATACAAAGACTTGTCTTGTTATAACGACATGAGATGGGTTGGTTATTGTTAAATCCTTCAGGTGAGTCGGTATGGCGGTTGTGATATAGTGAAAGCGTGATTACAGGGTGACTTGGATACAATGAAAATCCAACACACTTGCTAAGCGAAGCTGTCAAATGTCCGGTGTGATTTGACAATGAACAGAGCAATAAGAAGGCATAACACAAGCCGCGTCAGTCACCGACGCCGACGAAACGCCCAGCCAAAGCTCGAAACAATTGGAATACAGCGCCAAAGTCACTCATAAAGCATAAACATCGTCACAAAATACACCCGCAATGGGAAAGCCCAGGCGTCACTGGGCCAGCTGACTCAGGAATGAACAGCGCCCATTATCTCCGCCCTGACCCACGGTCACAAAAAAAATAGCGATCCCAAAGTAGCAGGCCATCAGACGCAATGCAAGACAAAAGATGAAAATCCCGCTCTAGGCCCCTCTCCAGATTGACACATTCGACATAGTTTTCCCATTTTCTATTCTCTTCTCGAGCCAGCTAAAAGGGAATTCTCTAAACCCCCCCTTCCTTTCTCGCCTCTCAAAGCCGCGATCGTTGTCTCTCTTTCTCCACGTCGTCAGTTGACAAGTCCGATCGCCCCAAGTTCATCCCTGAAGGGAAAGAGAAAACCGGCCATGGCCTAGGCCGTTGTGTCTTTATTGTCTCTTTTCTCTCCTGTTGCGCGTGTTCTGGACCTCTGGTCGACTAGGGGGAAAGAGAGCCAAAATCAAGGTGGATGATTGGATGGAGCGGTGGGGGCTGAAGAAGAAAGGAGAGGTAATTCAGTCTAAATGGTTAGAGAGAAGGCTTATCCATGAGGCAGGTCTCTGACACTTTGATATTGAAAATCAATGCCATAAGTCTAAAATTGTTGTGTCACAAATGGTAGGGTTTATAGTGTGGTTAAGGGTCTCCAAAAAAGGAGGATTGGTGTTTGAAATTCCAGTCTATTGCTCCTAAGGCGAGGCTTAAAGGAGACAACGACGTGTCCCAGGAAGAGTCTAAGAATTAGACAAGACAAGGCAAGTGCAGAATATGGCAGTGACCCCACGTGTCCGAGTCCTGGAGTCGAGAACTTTCTAGGAAGGCGCACCAGACGACATGTTTGTAGTAGTATTAGTAGTAGGGTTGTCAATATTTGCAGTAGAAAATTTGACGACGTGGCCCGGCTGGGACCGAGGGGTTTTCATTTTTACAAGGTTAGGACAAGCCCGATGGACCGATAAACAAGGTGAAGACCCATGTCAATGTTTGTCTAGTGAAGCTAAGCTTTTTTTTCTTGTCGTTCTGTGTATTCTGTTCTTTTCTCTTGACGCTATTGCGTTATTGGCACATACGAACCCTTGTGCACATCTTCTTCAAGTTTGCGGACGGCCCTTTCAAAGGTTGCAGATGATTAGATGATGTGGTCTAGAATTAAAAGATAGGGAGACAATGAATGGAATCAGATGTTGGTTACAGTGGCGGCAGGGGCGTTGACGCTAGCTAGTTTACACGGACCGTCGATACGGTTACTTTTAGGAAATAAAAAAGGAGAGAAGAAAAAATGCAAGACAAGAGATAGAGAGGAGAAGATGGAAGGCTGACGACGAATGTTGGTTGGTTGACAGGGCTGGTAGGACAAACGACAAACGGCAAAAGAGAAAAAAGAGGAGAGGAGAGGAGGGAGTTACAAGATCCACGAGTTTGGTGAAGGGTTCAAAGAAGAAGGCACGGATTTTGGGGAGAGAGAGAGGGGCAAATGGCGGAATGAAGAAGAACAATGCTGTGAGCAAGTTGTACGGAAGCGAAGGGCCGGTTTTGGCTCGATTAGGAAGATGGTTGGGGCTAGATATGTGTTCAAGGAGGCCGGGCGAGTTATTCAGAGGGGCTGAGTATTGAGGCACAGAAGCTCCCGATACATAGAAGACAAAGGTCAAATTTGGGCGATAACGAATGTAGGTTTTGGTTTTGGGCTGGGCTGGTATGGTATGGTTACAAGACCCGCCAGACTGTAAAAGCGCCGGCGAACTGAACTGTCGAGCGAGATGCATGTGTGCAGGGTTTCTGGGGTCATGTTTCCACCAGACTGGACCCCAGATCCCGGGAATGCGTAGTTTTCTCCAATGGCCACGATGATTTGAATATCGGTTTTATTTTGCTCACATGGCGTGGATATGGAGGTGGTCATCACATGACGGATGGATTTTTTCTAGCTAGTTTCGACAGTGTCTTTTTTTATCTTCTTAGGTGATTCTAAAGAGAGAAAAACAAGTTCTAGTGACCCTCTAAAGGGAATGAATGAGATGACAATGTATGTTTATGTA
This sequence comes from Huntiella decipiens, assembly GCA_003032515.1. Taxonomy (NCBI): domain Eukaryota; kingdom Fungi; phylum Ascomycota; class Sordariomycetes; order Microascales; family Ceratocystidaceae; genus Huntiella; species Huntiella decipiens. The sequence continues at coordinate 189,366 of NETU01000514.1, forward strand.
CGAGGGTTATAGTTACACTGGACTTGGACTGATGGGTTGATGATGACAGGAAAAGATTTGATGAGTATCGAGGCAGACAAGCGGGGCAATTACATGTCCGGGACGAAATGGGAAAAGCGGCCGAGGACCGAGAGGTGAAGTGAGAAAAGAGGGGGTGCTGATGCCAGTGGGCTGGGTCGTGGGCTGTTGAAAAAGTTGCATATATGTATGGGCCAGAATCGGAAAATAGACGCATTTGAGTAGTGTCAGGAAAGCGAGACGACGGAAGGCCCGTGGAAGCTTCCTTTTAGTGGTTTTAGAGAGGGGCTCAAGTGTAAGTTGGCAGGTAACTTCAGAAGACATGTTCGATATAAAACCAAGTATCAAAGAACACCGCAACCACGTGATACATAGCCATGCTCTCTATAAATCCAGGCCACGGTCTAGACTTTCTCGCCAAACAAGAAGCCCTGGACCCCGTCGAGGCCCTCCTTGGCGTGGTGGACGGTGGGTGGTTCATTGAAAAAAAGAAAAGAGCATGGGCCGTTATCGCAATGTTGGGGGAGGAGTGAGAGAAGAATGAGAAAAGAAGGGAATTGCCCGGTTTATGAGGATACTTTTTTTTGTTGGAGACAAGAAGGAAAGCGGTGATGTTTTTTTTTGTTCACTTCTAGTTTTTGGAGTTTTTGACTTTTTTGTCTGGGTTGATGTTGTAGCTTCTTCGACGCCCCTGTTTTCTCTTTTCTCGATGTGGGGAGAATTCATAGAAGAATGATTAGAGAAAAGTAGAAAAATGGTCTAGATATCGTGATAACCTCAAAGTCAAGTCTATGTATCTATGCTTTCTACGAAAAACAAGTCCCGAATCAGCCACGCACATCCCCTTTCATCCAGGCCTGGTCCCCGTCAATTCAAACGCCTTTCTAATACTGGACACGCCAGACAAATTCAATCAATCAGCGTGTTCCATGGGATGGCGGTGTTATCTTGTTAGCCAAGAAAGTCGGGCGAAGTAGGGAACCTAGGAGAGGAGTCATTCAAATAACCATCTTGCTCAAGAAAACATCGTGAAGAAATCTCCCAAGAAACTTGAGAAATCCCAACAAATCGGATATTTCCGTTCCATCATCCAGAATCTCCTCCAAACTTTCCCTCTCTCTTTCCAAAAAAAAAAAAAAAAAAAA
>NETU01000514.1:200582-239470 GCA_003032515.1 Huntiella decipiens
GGCGTCAAAGAAAATAAGTTTGAGAAAAACCACGGCAATCGGCCGGATAACAGGACCTTTTTCAAGACAAAGACAGATGCAGGTCTACAAGAGACAAACAATTCGTAACAGTGTAAGGGAGAGGGCGCGTTGGAATATACAGAGAAGCGGATTGAGAGTCGAGGTCAGTGTCGAGGGAAGCGAGCGAATGCAGTGATACGCGGGCAGTTCTGCAGATATCGAATTTGGCTTGGAGGAAAGCGAGATGGTGGAGGGAGTAGTAATAATTATAAAAAAAGAAACTTGAGAGATGAAAAGTACGGCCGGAGCAGTGTAAAGTGTTGAGTCGGAAAATGAAAGAAACGAGTGACAGACTAAACAATACAATGTTTAGAAGGGAGTAAAAAACAGCAAAGAATGTTGAAAAGAAAGACGAAGAAATGCTGACGAAGAAAGAAGAAAACGAGCGTTTAAAGTATATATATCAAAGACAAGAGTTCAAGACTATGTTCCAATGCAAGTGAGTCGCGGGCTGAATAAAGATGGTGACACTACGACAGAGAATCGGGACTAGAAGAGAAAGTCGGACAAGCCAAGGCAGTAGCCAAAAAGCCTAACCAATGTCACGCGGACGCAAGCTGGTTTAATAGCTTTCTTTATTGGTTGTTAGCGGCGAACGAGCTTAGTTTGGAAGGATAGCGGAGCTGTCTGTCTCTTTTTTATTTTTTAAGCTGGTTTGGTCTCGTAATAAGCGCTCAGTTGGAAGGAAGGAAGAGACGAGACGAGGGATAAAGAGGAAATAAAGTAAGGCGAGGTGAGGCGGATGAACAAGTGTATGGCTATATGTAGTGCAAGTATCGTTTAACGCTATTAAGATAGATAGCAATCAAGATATATGACCAAAGAACAAGACAGAAAAAAAAGAAGGAACGATACGCGGCTTATACAGGATTATTGGGGAACCTTCCCTCTCTTTATCGAGAAATGGCAATATACCAATAAATTACCCCCCAATGCCAAACGGCTATGCAATGCTCGCTTCGAGAAGTTGCCCCCAGGCGCAGCCGGGCCACGACGACCCAGAAGAGCGCATTTACCCCAGGAACGGCCGGGCATCAGTTGCCCTGAGCACGCAGGCAGGGCATTCACCGGAACCAAGTCCGTATTTATCTATTAGAAAAATAGGATTCTGACGATAGTTGTTGGAAGAAAAGTGTAAAAAGAAAAAAATGTACACTTATAACTGACTGACCTTATTCGCTGGTTAGGATCATGATTCCCTCCTCATAAGCGCGCCCCGGTTTCCCCAATAGTCACCTACGCATGTGATTTCCCACACATCAGGAAGGTGAAGATATCCCAGAAAGGCAAGTCACCCGTCCATTCAAAAAGCTGATTACCGCAGCTGCCGTTACATGGGTATTCCCATTTTTGAACGCACAGTGACGGTGGTAAATTCCGAGTGATTTATTAAAAGAAAGAAAAAGACAATCGCGATACGAATGATTTGGCGGTGGACGGACACATACAATGAACATGTTCCTTATCTGAGTGTATGTACATCTGTATGTCGAGATGTACATATGTATACAACGCCCTGACAGGATACACCTGCATGAGAGACTCTCCTAATACAACTCAACCAGTGACCCAAAATTCCCGCGTTTAGAGAATGAAGATACACAAATACAGGCGCTTTTGTGTATAACCCCAGTCCGCCTATAAACCGCTGTCATCTCCCCACAATAGCCCCTGTATTTATCAGGCCAAGCCACATTTCACGATGATGCTTCGTTTTTGGGTTGACTTGTCGGTAGTCTCTCTTCAATCTCGTGATATTGATAAACGACCTTGTAGGAAATGGCACCATAAACAGACTATTCATCCTGAAAAGCGGAGCTTATCCGACGCTTCTGTGTTTATAGAATATTCATCCATCAGTTTATGGTCTATTAACCCCTTGTTCTGGATGTAATTCCTTCAGACTCGTCTAATCTCATCTCCCAATAAAAGTAAACGATCATCTGGATCTCGTCCAAACCATTGTCTCTCCACAAGTCTCTAGAATAATCCAAAATGCACGGCCCTTACGAAAAAGAAAGACCACTGTTGACCCATTATACTGACGATATTATCTTTCATGCACCACTTCACGTCATTATCAGATTACTTTAAAAAAATCAAGGAAAAAAATACACCTGTAAACAGGCGGATACTCGTTCAATCTCATGTCGTCTATCTCTATCAACAAAATCTATAGGGTATAAAATCATCCATACAGCGCCAAACAAAAAACCATGCTCAAACTTCGACACAAATATAAACAATGTAATGTGAAGAGGACTCCAGAAACAACCAAAAAGTCAAAAGTAAAGAATCGCTATGCAAAAGAGACCATTCTATCGTCAAGTCATCAAACAAAAGGAAACGAAAAAAAGAAGGACCAGACAATGATATGTCGTCATAAACTTAGTAAAAAAAGGTAATGCAACAAAAGACAATAGTGTCCTAGAAAGTCGCAAACGTATGAGAAATGTTTAACTAGCCCACCAAGATGGCAAGCTAGAAAAACACCCCTCCATCCACAAAGTTAAAGTTATCAAATCATCCGTAGACAATGAACATCTTAACTAGTGGTTGGTGAATTCCAAAGAAGTATGCAAGAAAAGGGATACAAACTTCTTAGAAACCCAACGGTAAGGCAACAAAATGAAGGCCGGAAGATACACGAATGAAATCCCCTCAAAAAACAAAAGCTGCAAGAAGAAGAAGAAAAAAAAAACCAACATGAATCAAGTCTGCAAAACCCATAACCTCAAACCAGAAGAACAAAACAAGACACAACGTGAAATCGCCATTCTCATAAACTTAAACCTCCAATCTCGACGTCTCCAACCCACAACCAAGGGATCGTAGAAACGGAAATTAAAAAGGCAAGCTTGAAGAAAAAAGGCGAACATCAAAACGGCTCAGTTATCCCGCGGTTCCAAGCCCGTAAAGGCGGATCTCGCAAGGAAGAAAAACAAAGGCGTGTTTGAACGTGGAGTTGATAAGTGACAGCGGACAGTAGCTTTATCCGGGCCGTACTCTGTTTGTTTTTGAGTGGATTTTGTGATTTTCATTCTTTTTTTGGGGATTTTTTTTGGCTCGGTGGCGGGTATCGTGGGCGATAGAGATCGAGCCCAAATCATAAGTCATGATGCATAAAACATTGCGGTGGTCGTAAGAAAGAAAGCAAAAAAAGAGGGGGAGAGAGAGAGAGAACAGACACTAGAGACTAAAAGTCTCCGGAAACTATTCAAGGGTACATTTCCATTTCACCCATCATCATCTCCATACCGGGCTGAGGCTCATTGACAAAGCCGGCGGCACCATCCCACGACATGTAATCAGTAGTATCCATCTCAAGCTGGTCCATCTGGTCCATGTTGGCATTGGCAATGACACTGACGGTAAGACTCTTGACGTAAGGACGGAGTTCCTGCATGGAAGGGTGGTCACCTGGAACCGGCTCAACGGGCTTGTTGCTGTTAGATCTACCGCGGGGCTTCTTAGGCTGGAAGTGAGCTCTGCGCAGATGAGCGGCAGCATTGTAATCGGCACCGTAGTGCTTACCCGAGCGGCAAGCCTTGCAGTCTTCAAAAGAGTTGAGAGGAACAATGGAGGTGGGTCCCTCAGGCATCACACACATCCACTTCTTGACCTCAACAACGTGCTTGGCGAGAATGTGACGACGGAGCTCGTGCTCACCGCGGAAACCATCGGGGTACTCAACACACTGGGTGCAGAAAGCGCGTTCGCGGTTACGGCCAGAGGAGCTGGTGTTGCCGGTTGACCGGTTGGTCAAGGAACGAGGACGCTTAGTGGAAGCAGTGGAAAGACGACCCTTGGGAGCAATCTTCTTGTCAATGGGCTTGGGGAGACTGCTAGGTTGAAGACCAAACTCTGAAGAAGCCACAGGAATAGGAGAAATCTCGGAGATGGTGGAAGAGGTGCGCTCCATGCCGGTGGACTCAAAGTAGTTGAGGTCGAAAGCTGGGAAAGCGTCGGTGGAGAAAGTCTCAGGGGTGGAGTAAGACTCGCTGGAGTAGGCAATACGCTTCGCTGGAGGACCGGCAACAGCGCCGGACATGAGGTTTTCATAGCTCTCAAGGTAGCCAGGATAGACGGGAGAGTTGGCGGAAATGATGGGATCAAAGGTAGTAACTTGTGGCATGGCGGTAGCTTGAGGCATGGCCATGGAAGCTAATTGAAACCCAACATTGTCTTCGGGGCTACCAGAAAGGCTGTGAAGGAGATCGGGGACATCCTCGTAGCTACCAAAGGGAAGACCAGGAATAGTCACTCCAAGACCAGAAGGCGTAAAAGACCCGGCAGTGGGGCTGAATAAAGCATCGACGGAAGGAGAGAAAAGATCCGTCGTGTAGTATTGGTTTCCAGTCGCCAGTTGCTGGGGAGTGGCGTACGCAGGCATCTGGTGGAACGGTGGCTGCTAGGTAGTGTTAGTTGGGCACTGGAGATCTCGAGGTACAAAGGAGAATCGGGTTACTTACCATGGGAGACACAGTAGAGGGGGAGAACATGAAGGAAGATGGTGAGTTTTGTACGGGCTCTCCTTCACTGTTCCGCTTGGTGCCTGCGGTAGTAACTGGTGACGAGAAAGCCTGGGGAGGCGACATCTGGTTGTGAGAGTTCATGATGAAAGAAGATAGTGAGGTCGTAGAAAGAAAAAAAGGTTGATAGTGTGTTGAAGATATAGGGTTTGGTGTTAGATGTCGATGGTGGCGTTTAGGCGCAACAACAGTCGACGGGGTTGGTTGTATGAAAGAAAGAAGAATGCAGTATAGGCTTGCTGCAAAATCAAGAACGTGGGAAATCGATATATAGTGGCGAGTCACTTGGCGAACAAAAAGTCGAAACTATGCTCAAGCCAATGTTTCTCAGCGATGATATATAACGAAAAATGGAGTCCAAAAGAAGAGGACCAACAGGATACAATACAACAAGAGAAAGAAGTAAAGTCAAAAAAAGGAACAGTGGGTTTGCTGGTAAGCTAAGCGGTTGATAGCAAAATAGATGGTTAAAAAGAACAATAGCGAGATAAAGAAAGAAGTAGTATGGATCGAAAAGAAGAGCAAGAAAAAGAGGGGAGGAAGCGGTTGAAAAGACGGGAATGCGAGACGATATAAGTACATAGTGCTTACAGAAGAGAAGCGTCCAATGTCAAGCGATTGATCGACTTTGAGTTTACTATGTACAAGAGCCGGGATTTGGGTCGGCACGGGTTAAGTTGAGAGAGCAAGGAACTTGAACAGGGCAGGGGCTTTGGGGGCTCAATGTTTCTGGATATGTGCATACATAGATCAAAAGTTATACTGAAGGTATGTGCATAACTTGAATCCTGGCTGGTTCTGTGCAATATGCACAAAGGATGTCAGTGCAGGCGGGTTGAGATTTTAGATTTTAAGCTAGCTGACTGATGATATTATGGTGGTAATGACGGTGACTTCCTTTAGGATATGTGGCGAATCAAGGGAATAGGAATGGAGACGTGCTAATGTTTAAAGGAAATCATATAGCTGTCTATCACGTTGCGTTTCTTACCTTTGTACGTATGTGTATACTTTCCAGCCATGAGGATATCGTCAACCAACAACAAGTCACTTCTCTTATGCGGCCTTTTTGTGCTTCTCCCGGTTTCAAATGCATAAGTATAACCCACAAAACATTTGTGCACAGGCATTTTCATGAGCATATTTCATTCATTGACTCCTCGACTACCGCCAAATCCTTGCTTCTCAAAGACCGGATATATAACACCCGTTAACTATAGCCAAGTCTCAAGTGGACCTCTAGTTAGGTCGTGAGGTCTTCTTTTGGCCTTCCATTTAGGCTTCCAAAGTGTTTCTTCTCCTGTATCCACCCAAAAATAGTAAATCCGCTAGTATCGAACTCCGCCAAATCAGGAAAACAACTACCTAAAGGACTCCTACAAAGCCACTAGTCAATGTTAATCCCAAGGTCAGGTCTACATTTCATGGAAACCTAAAAAGACACAAAATCACACCGTAGTCTTAGTTGGAATCAAGCCCTTGTTCTCCCTGAATGGCGGCCCAACTGGTGATACGTCACAAGCAAGCAAACCAAGCCATCCATAAAATCATCACCACCAAGAGAATTAGAAAGCAACAAAGTACATTGACATTTGGAAGAAAAAAATCCTAGCCAACGCACCGACCGGCCCCTTCTACCGAACAATCAAAGATTCAAAGAAACAACGCATCCGCGCACTGGGTGGTGTACAACCCGCAAGCGAAAGCTACAACATGTAAGCTCGAGCCGAGCAAGCAAACGAAACAAAGACGAACTATCATGTGTCTTTCTATAGAGCCTCTATCTCCAACAAAAAAAGGCCTCTATTCTAATCATCTTGTCCATGTCCTTTCTCTGGCAATACCCTGCCCTACAATCTCAAGATTATATGCACGCACAAGCAAAGTGGGATTGGTCGGTTTATGCCTCGTGATGTGCCGTGGGCAGGTGCACAGAAGACGCAGCAGTTCGGAGTTCAGCGTTTCCTTAGCCCGGAAGTTAGACCACGAAAACAACAAGTAGTACATACATAAGTAGCAAAGTCTGGTCCAAGCTTTCCACATATAGTATTTCCTAGTCGACGGTTTAACTGTTTTGACGAAAGCGGACGGAAGGACTGAGAAGAGATAGTCACGATGTAGATCGGGAACTACTTACAGCCTGACATCTGTTGTTTTCTTGGGGAGAAGTTGTTTTAATTTGCCATTTTAACTGTTCTTGTTTTTGCACTGATTCGGCTCCGGATGGTATGGCGAAGGGGCCGCGGATTTTGGTTGGGTTGGAACTGGACAGCGGATTCAAGGGGGTAACCCTCCTTTACCAATTTTGAGGTTGGCTGTCGGGGTGGATCAGGCCAGACAGGTAGAGGAACCAAGGTCTATTTTCTAGGCTAGGTCGGAAGAGGCCGATGGAAGGCCGTCTTGAGGGAGTGTGTATGTATGTACAGTAACAGGACCTGTCATATCTACATCTGTACATACACCCGTTTTGAGTAGTTCTATACACTACCTACACTATCTACCACCTATTACTGGATAATTCCCGACTCACAAACTCACCGGTGGCGTGGCCTGCATCTTTCGGCGGTCAACAAATGCAAATATCCATTCATCATTAATCCTTCATCACATGGCCAAATATGGGGTGGCTATACCACATCAGGCTGTGTCCATACATCCATCTATAGCCATCTATATTGCAAGTATCTATGTATATATGTATATCCCATGTAACCAGTACAAAACAATGCAGACCGCTATTACCGCCTACCGACCGCCTCTCTCGACGTTACGTTGGGTATCGTTAGGTTCATAACCCCTGTTTAGATCCCTAGTTTGATGATATTCCCATGTCACGACCATGTAGACATTTGGCCCATGTAATTATCAAGTTTCAGCAATAACCCATATTCTAGACGCCAAAGTTACTGGCTGTTGATGTATTCTTCAGGTTAGTCTGCATGGCATGGCATGTCATTTACCTCCCGTGGCATCCTATTCCATCCCATAGCACATAAACCAAGAAACCACTAAGCGTAGTCTAACCTGGCCAGCTGTTATGCACTTACTTTAGTTTCCGTCCGCCTGCATGCACGACGGCTTAGGCCTTCTCGTCTACGTATTCACTTTGTCAATGCCAGCTAGCGGGTCCATTGAATGAAGCCGTCCAACTAACTGATCAGCCAACACAATCACATCCATTCCAAAACAAGATAGGAATAAAAAGCCGAACCCAAGTTCTTTCCATCCAACCCCACAACATCCCGTCTACCGTCCGCCAAACCCTTTTCCGTGACAAAAACAAACCCTGGTTCTTGAACCACCCCGCTTCTCTAGCGACAGCACCATCACCAAACAATCTACAAAACAACAACCCTTCATCCATAGTTTTTTTCATCCATTATTCACTCGGGATTTCTCAGATCCGGTACTCCGCTAGCTACCATGTATCGGCCGTCGTCAAGTGTCGTTGTACATTTAACCCCTCATTTCCTGCACGGCACTGACGTCGGACGTCCTCGGCAGACGCTCTGGTACATGATGAGAGGAGACAAGATTCACAGAGCGTACGTACATACATACATACATACATACATAGACACATATACAGAAATGTATGTGCTGAGATATGAATTTCCGGGGATTGGCTTTTGTCAGTCACAGTAATTTTATTAGTCGGTCATATTCATGAAACACCGACCCCGAAAGCTACAACAAAGAAGAAAAATAGAAACCGCCCGTGGCTCATCACTTTCAATACCACGCTGAAAACTAGTCATGACACACACATAAACCAGCAAGCCTTATTCTTGTTATCCATTCATAGCCACAACTATACTATGACGGCTTACCTACCCACTCTAGTTAGTCATCAGTCCATTCCCACCCTGTCTTTTCAAAGACTTGGCCCCTCCTCTTCTCAGCTTATCAGCGGGGTTCATACATATGCAGGAGTTCCTAAAAAGAAACAGGCGGCGGTGCTTCGGTACCAACTCAATCTCATTCCCAAGCACTTCAAAAGCCCACCAACCAGGCCAACAAGCCACTCTAACCGGGCGGTTTTCTCGTCTCCTTCACACCATCTAAAGGAAGGTTTATACGAGGCCCTGACAAAGTGGAGTCGGGCAAAAGTAAGGTACAATGCAGGTTCACGGTTGTAAGTGTGGGTAATCTTGCATGCCACGCACGATAAGGGGGTCCAATGCGTATGGAGTCCTTTGTAGTCTACCTACCTATGTGCATACCACCCAACCGAGAGCGGGGTTACTCATCGTTTTGCCAATCCAGGGCCAAAATTCCTGGTTGGCCGGATTCTTGACCAACGAGATATACACATCAAAACCCACCCTCACTAAGCGAAGCTACCGTGTCAAAAAGGCAATCATGTGGTAAGTGACCAAACCAAGCTGACTGATTGGGTTAACGGTATTAGGGTTCTACTATTTCGTGGTCGACGGCCGAGTTTTGTGTTTGGTGGATGGGCTGAGTCTTACATAAGCTGGTTAGAAGCCAAAAAAGGCGGTACATGTGACGGGATTATTCGTGGAGGATATCCAAGGCGAAAGTGAAAGTTCAATTCTGGTTTTGTCGGTGGGACGTATGTATGTACATACGTATCTAGCCCCGCTACGCCCAGTGTTCAACGAGGCAGATTGTGAATCACAGGACACATTACGTCTACCTATCCAGCAGAAGTTTCCAGTTACGTATGAGGGGATGTATGTATCTACACATTCGTTTCCCCACCCCACCGGCCTCTCTCTTCTCGAAACTCACCGCCAGTTGTACATGAAACCCTTTTCGTTAGGGTTACTATGACGGTGTTGTTGGCCCCCGGCAGTTTGCCGAAGTATGTGCATTACACAATGCATGTCTCGAGTGATGAATGCGTCGGTAGCTTGCTTTCCTGGATGTTTGTAATGGCGATTTTGAGGATGGAGATGTATATTTGTGGTGTGACTTTGGTACATTTCCCCCGTAGTATACCTTAGTATATTCACAGCTATGCCTATAGGTACTCCAAATAACGTTGCATTCGCATCTTTCAAATGATGTCTCATCTACCTTTTTTAATCCCCCGCTAGTATCCATGCTAATCCAAACAATCACATTGTCCCCACCACGTCATGTTCAATCCAGGAACCCGTCACTGGTAGGGTTACCCGGGTTTCCCGGATACCCAGTGCACTCGACCTAGTCAGTCAGGTCAGGTCAGTCATCCATGTGGACAGAGACTGCACGGAACCTCGAATTATGCACGCATGGGAGCTTTCGCGTCTCCCCACAGGCACTATAAACCATGTATAACTCCACTCTTGTGCATGTTTCGCAGTGCATGTTTCGTAGTGCGTCTTTTTTATGCTCTGGCTTTAGTGGGTGGTGTGTCTTTGTGAAGACCCAGTCTTTGTGGGCTGTCTTGAGAATCGGTGCATATCTTGGGAATAAGAAGGGGGGGAATGACGGCATGAGAAAATGGCGCCCAGCCTTTTTTGTTTTGAGGGGCTTTGATTGGTTGGGAGATATATGACACAGAATGATAGAATGACTGGATGGCCGACGTGGGCTGCATGTGTTGGCTTACTTACCCTTTTGAACAGCTTGTTTAGTGATTCGGTACATAGGAACATGTGCAGATGGCCTATGCAGTAATGAGGAAGAATAGGATGCATTACGGGGACTAGCCGATGAGGTATTAAGTATATAGACATGTCCGTTTTAAAAACAATGTTTGCAGAACAACAGGCAGGTTGTAATTCACCCGGTAAAACCACCGAAAAATAGAAAAGAACCAATCACCGAGTGACCATGTTCTCTGCCCAATGATAAGGAAATGCATACTGCATGTTCATGTGCATCATGTAGTATCTATCCAGATCGAAACAGACCATAGGAATCTGCAGATATGGCCAATGTCGATGACGGATGTATCTCTACAAGCCCATTCCTCACTTCACGCAGCTGCGCAATTCCCTCTACCCGTTGGTAAATCAGACTGTATCGTCGTACTTGGGCAGCAACGCAACGGGAACGGAACCCAACGTAGCCAATCAATATCCGGACCAACCAACCAATCTGTATAACCTAGTTTAAGAAACCCTACAACCTAAATACGTAGTAGTGAGTTAGTCACAGACAAGTTCCTCGGTGCATCTCACCGGCACCATTCCCCGAAACCTAATCACCCCGTTCATGAAAATCCTAAACCCGAGAACAACCCGTTCAAGGGACCACCTGCGAGGTACGATACAATAGATACCCAAGCTACATTAACGAGAGGGGCTCAATGACCATTCTCGCCACAGCAAATCCACCCATCCGTTCTCTTGAACACATTTCGGCCGGATGTTAGTTCGTTTTCAAGTTCCAAGGCACGTGTCATTATATCTTCCATAATCTTCTAAACATCCATAGCCCCACCATCATGACGCATACCTACAAATATACAAGTCCTTCGACGTCATCACCTACAAAACCACCTGAAAAGCCTCGCCCGAGAAAGACAAGGCTTGCTTACATCCCATCCATCCATACTATAATTGTAATTTCTCGTTCCTGGTCGGTTATCTTCACTTCCTGATTCTGTCAAGTGATTATCCCAAATCTGCCTTTCGCCTATTTCTTTGCGCTTTTCTTACACGGTGTTTGTCCTGTTTCTCAATAAAGAATCTAGATGCGTGATTTACATTACCACTCACCCACCAACAAAGTCCAAGACTATTCTAAAATGCCAATACCAAAAATGCTTTCAATACAAAGAGAAACAAACAAAAACCCTAATCAAAAGTCCCAATCCGCCACCCAAAAAGCGGTGAAAACCTAAATCGTAACCCGCACCGCCCCACATTCCTCTTTTGCTGAATAAGTGTATGTACTACCATCATCACTATATCGCGGGCCCACCAGAACCAGAAAGAAGGGAACCATGATAAAACGCAAACTGCATCTTTGAAACCGTGGTTGTGGCGACGACCCAAGACGCGACTAATGTCTGTTATCCAGTAACAAGGCGAAATTGTATTTTCCAAACTCCCCATCTATGTAAATAGCTATCGGCAAGTGACGTGTTCTCGTTTCGTTGCCTAGGCCGTCCTGCATATCACCAATCCCGCCACACACGCCACACTCGTTCAACAATCTGTAGCCCCCACAACCAAAAAGGTTCTCCCATCCGACCAACCTACTGACTTGCTACACGCAGCACCTAAAACCCCCAAACAAAACGACGTCTCACAAATCCACACGTACAACCCCCAACAAAGCCCATCTCCATCCCCGGAAAAATACACCAACCAGTTTGTCCAAGGCCCGTCCCGGGGACAGCCGGATATATACTCCACCTCGTCTAGATCCCATCGGCACAAGTAAAAAGGAAAACATCACCACGTAGGACAACCAGCCTAACCGTCTTCCACATCCCCACCTGTCGTAGCATTGTCACGTCGTACAAGGACCTTGTCTGGATCTGGATCTGAATACTCCCTTATCCACTCCAATGGATAACCGGGATAGAATATCGATAGTCGTGCAACAAAAAGAACATACAACACCGGGTATTCGCACGTGGTCACCCACCGTACTACTAATCCAGCGCTCTGTGGCTTGACTATGGGGGAGCAGACGGGACCCCGTATTTTCCGCAGGCTATGGTCGTATGTGGAAGACATACATGTTGGAGTGATATATGTATCAATAACACCACCACCAAACCAAGTCCAACACAAACCACAAACTACAAACAAAACCACGTCCAACCTCGGCACTCGCACTACCCAGCTAATCCTCCCCGTACCTACACAAACGTTAGTGAAATTCCATCAGTCCGGGTCAATAGACTCATCTTCAAAAAAAGAACCCACCGGGCCACCAAAAACAACAGTAGTAAAGACTAAAGCTAGACTTCTCGTGTTGACCGGACGAGCACAAAGCTCTGACTCCTACTCCAGAAGGGTCCCGGTAAACAGAGAAAAAAAGCCGTTCAAAACTACCCGCTGCCCGGCAAGCCACGGTGTCGGAAGACAACCACCACTAGAATCCTCCCGTACATCAACCGGCAGCACAACGTAACATCCATCAATAATAGGAACGTCACCCACCCATTCCAAGAGAACCAACACACCATGACAACTTTGAAGCCTAATATATCACTACTGCATTCTTTCTGTGTGGGGGATACACTGCCAACAAGAGCTAGACTTTGATGATTCCGCCAGACGCCACAACGACGTCCACGGGAACCGCGACGCGGCCAAAGTCACACGGAAAGCCGCCATCTTCTCGACCCCCAGACGGACTAGGGCCATCGAGGAATGGTTGCGCTGCTGGGACGTACAACTCAAGGCACGAGGTAGCAACACAACACGAGATACTGGCGTCTCCAGAAGACGTACGCCACACGAGGGCAACGCACGCCACCTAGAGTTAATGCGTCTGGTCGGGGTTCTTTCGATACACGCGGACTGCCATGAGTCCGATCATCCCGTGCACGTGGTGGAGGGACGTAGGGGGGAGAAACTAGCAGAGGGATAGAGACAAAGCTGATCTAGATGTAATGGGGGACAAAGAGGTGTCTGCTAGTTGGGTTTCGGTAGTCATTAGAGACCAACGGAACAGGACCGAAGGGACCTGACTGGCGGGACTCAGCAGACCCTCTACCCTGTTACAACTCTGACCATGGACCTGGAGGGAAACCGTGGACCACTTTGCCTTCTAACCCAACAACTAGAGTCCCCGGGACACCCATCTTGCCACCACGAACCAATAAAGACCAAAGTCGGTTTCCAGAGACAGCCAAAGAATATACCTCATTCTGAGGCACATTGAAAGACTAGTACGTTACCCCCTTTCGGGCCTAGAAACGCAAAGTCAGGTGCCCGTCAGTCGGAAGTCCAGATCGCTGGAACCCGCACCTCAGCGCTACGAGCCCAGTGGAACCGACCTGAACAACAAACATAGCAAACACCCAACCGACCGCGTGACGCAAAACTAACAGCCAAGTCAAAACCACCGTCCATCACCATGTAGCACTCATGGCTCATTAGTAGATAGAAGGCAATTCGACAAGACTAACAAATGACACGTTAGGGTTAAGTTCCACACATTTATTCCAAGAGCCGCCCACGCACCGCTACATCCGGCTTTTGACACAGTCGAGAGGAACTCCGCGGAGACTTCGGTGCAGACGCGAATGCAACGGGCGATGTTGGAGGATGGGGATATACGCCGAAACGGATATCCATTGACGAGCACAGAGTACCTGACAAAATAAATGCATGGACAACTGCGGGGGAGGCGCGGTGTAAAGGTGAATATGTTGAAAGAAGCAGAGGATATAGAAAGATCGCAATTGTAGGGCATCGATTTCGAGAAATAAGCTGCAAGCGGTGTCGAAATATTTGAAGAGCGCAGTTGACCGCACTGATGGAGTACCGTTGTGAGGGGAGTATCGGAATTAGTCGTAGAAGTGGAAGCCTTGAGGAGGAAAAGGAAGAAGAATCCAGTGAATCGAGAGAGATTCTACAGAAAGTACATAGTGTACCTCGATCTGCGCGTACAGGCGTGTAATTACAGTGGGGTCCCCTGACCACTTGACACGGGGTCACGTGATGGACAAACGCAACAACCCCTGTAGATTTTGGAAGTGGATGGATTTATAAGTCACTATGAAGAGGGTGTGATACAGACATGATCTATACAATTTGAATCAAGATAGTCAACATTTACAATGTCAGAGTTCATAGACGATACAGTCTCAAATAATGAAAGAGACCAACTAAAAGAGACACTCCTTGAAAGTGGCAAAGCCGCCTTCGACCCCGCTAATACCCCCGCAGTCCGTAAAGCTGCAAAAGTAGAGTTCGATGCTGCTGTTAACGGGTACTTTCCATTTCATCTTTTCATCTCCACATGCATGACTAACGACATTTTTTAGCGCCACTGCCTGGTCTCTTCTTCCGATTCTTAACGCGGCAATTCAACCCGGTGCTGTCCCGGGGTATCTACGGACTCCACTGTTAAGCATCTTAACACACATCCCACTTCGTCCCTCCGGAGTGAGAAGTACGTTGGAGTTCATCTTTGCAGTACACCCCGGTAGCCAGGTGACACCGGCGGAGTCTGCGCAGCCGCAGAAGGGAGGGGCGAATATTACTACTGAGGCTTTGGCCGCTGTTACGAGGTTACTTTCTTCGGTGCCTGCGGGAGATGACCCTACGGAATGGTTTATGGGGATTAGAGATGAGTTGATGGGGCTGTTGGATGGTGGTAGTGGTCCGGAGTTGGCTAAAGTTGCGGGACATGTTATTTCCTTTGGCATTTTAGGACGTAGAGTATATGGAGCTCCCGGGGCGCCAGGGTGGATGGTATTTGTAGCGCCGCTTTTGAGAGGTGTGAAGGCTTCAGTTACGAGCCCCGTGGTTGAAACGGATATCAAGGAGGAAGACGATGTCATTGACCTGAGAGGGACAAAGACTTTGAGTAGCCATGATGACATTGTGTTGTCTATTGAGAGGTTATCAGCTTTGTTACATTCAAGTCCATCTCCGGGGTTATGTAAACGTGTGATTTCTCACATCATCCTCGAGTTATGGGCCATCGCCTCCACACCAAGCCCCGAAACATCCGAACTAGCTATCAAATGTAGCAAGCCCGCACGGAAACTCCTCGCCACATTCATCCGTGTCGCATCATCCAAGGATGTAATTTCTAAAATCACCGGGAATTTGCTATATTCCGGAGAAGTTTCTCATGAAGAGTGTCCATGGGAGTTCCGATTCACTGATAAGGCAGAAATCATCTCTTGTTCCCGAAGAAGCGCCCTGCCTGACATGCTTAGTCTTGATTGGGAAGCTGCGGGACATAAAGGGAATTATCTGGCTACGTTGGCGGTTAACTCGTGTACAGAAGATGAAATTTCGGATATCTTTTTGGAGTTATTCCGGAATTGGTTACAATTAAAGACTAATCCTGCTCCGGAAAGTAAACCCAAGATTACAATTATCAAGGAAGAAGATGATGAACCTTCAGATCCAGAGACGCTTATTCGTGGGCTATTAGAAGTCATGGTTCTTCAAGGTCTCATGGAAAAAGCGCCAGAGAAACTCATCAGCAAGTCAAGTCAACTTCTCGACTTAGTAAAACAAGTACTTGACGCAGATAAAAAGAGTCCTCAAGGGGAGGAAGTCGTATCGGTGGCACTCAGTCTTTTCAACCAGCTCGTCACTGCGCCAAATTTCCAGACAGCAAGTTTATCATCAGAGACTCTTGTGTCTTTGAAAGAGAACCTGGAGAGGTTATCCAACTCACAAGATTCTTCAACTGCACAAACGGCTAAGAACTTGGGTATGCTATTGCAATACCGCGACGAGTTAGATGACCCCGAGGAACAAAAACCCGCTACGGATAAACAAATAGAGGAACGGAAGGCTTATAGTCTCGCCATGTCGTATATCACCGAAGCGGATTCTCCACCACCCGTTAAATCAGAGGGGTTGAACATCATCTCCAAGTTAATCATTGACAATTCCCCCATTCTAGATATCCCCTCTATTCTTGTCTTACTGTCTAAAATGATAGCAGACACAGAAGATTTCTTGAACCTCCGGGCTGTCAAGATGTTCACCCAAGTTTCCGAGAAACACCCCAAGGCAGTCTGTAGTGAATTACTAGACCACTACCTCGACGCCAAAGAACGTACCCTCACCGACGTACGACTCCGCTTCGGCGAGGCCTTACTCCAGGTAATCCAACGACTTGGCGCCATGTTCACCGGCCCTCTCGCCGAGCAAATCATCGAAACCTTCCTTGCCATTTCCAGCCGACGTGGCCGTCGGGTCAAGACAGAACAACGACAGGCAAGAGAAGAGAAGAAGCGCGCATTACGGAATAAAGAGGCCGAGGATGCTTGGGGCGGGGAAGTCCTAGACATGAGTGAGGATATTCCAGAGGAGGAACGACTGAATAATGAGATTCTTTCGAGAATCGTTCGGGGATGGGAAAGTAAGCGGGGTAGTGAAGATGTGCGGATTCGTGCGTCAGCGTTATCGTTGTTGGCGAGTGCCGTGGAGACGAATCTTGCTGGGGTGGGCGCGGGTTTGATGGAGGCGGCGGTGGATCTTTGTATTAAGGTGTTGGCATACGAGACGGAGCCTGAAAAAGCCATTCTTAGACGGTCCGCGATCATCGTTATATTGGGCTTCATAACAGCCCTGTCTACAGCTCGGAAAGAAAGAAGGACATTAGGTTTTGGCCTTACGGATGAAAGTCGTCGGGATATTCTCCGGTCTTTGGAATACATTGAAGGGACGGATAATGATGGTTTAGTAAGACAGCACGCTAGAGATGTCGTGGAGAGTTTGAAGAACTGGGAAATGGTCCAGCTGATGCCGGATGTCCCGGAAGATACTGGATTTGGTAGATTTGCTGGGATTGCCGGAAACCCGATTGAACGGGCTGTTATGGCGCAAAATGCGGGCACTTTGGGGGGTAGACCACGGATCGAGGAGATTGAATAGACTAGGGTTGATAGGGTTATATACACACTGTGTAGTTTATCCTAAATAGGTTAAAGTGAAATATTTCCGGGAAATCACGTGCGTACGTGAGCACTCTAAGTCCATGTCTCGCGTCACGGTGACAAACAAAGAACGAGGAACGGAAATAGAAGTTTATGAGAGATTCAAGATTGCATTCTAGAAGGTTTACGAGTTACGGAACGGTTAGATACACCGGGATTTTGTTTATTTGAGAACCGGGCTCATTATTTTTTGTTTTGAAGGACACCATGGAAAGAGGATATCCGAATTGGGATGTGAATCTGGCAAGTGGATCGGAGAACGACTCGGGATGGGATGGTCACCGTATGCATGCGCATGTGCTTACCCCACAAAACCCGGTTATGCAGCCGGGGGTTCTGAGGGAGAGGATTCCGGATACGGCGGTCACAATTACTACGGGATTATCTGGGTCTTCGGAACAGGTTCAGAGAGCTATGGTGGAACAAAGCCGACAAGTCATTGTCATTAGTGATGACTCTGGGAAAAGCACAAGTTCAGGAGAAAAGAATGGGGTATCGATGGAATCTACAGACCCGGAGGTGTTTAGAGCCATGTATGAACGAGAGAGGAAAAGAGGGGAATTGGCTATTCAGGCTGTTAATGGGAGTGTCCAGACAGAACAATATTCTTGGAATTCGGGGGGGAAATGGGATTCTCAGGTGGCTGATGGGGTGAGAGACCATAATATTGACATTATGGGATTGGAAAACCAGCCTGTTGAGGGGGGTAAGAAGAAGAAACGCAGGGGCGATAGAGACGCTGTATCTTTGGTTCCAACAGAAACATTGGGGGATATTCCTAATGACATTCCCGATACGGCACCGATGCCAGAGACTCTTCGACCATCTCAGATATATCCGGACGAGGAAACAATCGCCTCACTAGTCCCATCAACTGCTTCGTTCCCGCCTAGGAGTGGCACGGGATATCTGATGGGTGGATCAGCCGGGGAAAGAGATATATACGGGGAAATAGCATTGACTTCCTCGGGCGACCACATGCCAACACAAGAAGATATCATCCTCGGACAACGAACACTACCCCCCGCCCGCACGGCAAGTTCCGAAATGGGCACAATCCCCGCCTCCACAGTCGACGACGGCCGACTAGCCTGTTCGGTAACAACAATAGCCACCGTCCCTCTCGAAGTACCACCAACACAGTCTCCTCAGGCTCCGGTGTCTCGGTGGACCGTGGATAAATTGTTTAAAAAGAGGAAGAGTTTGGCGGCGGTGGCTGTGAGGGAGGAGTCACCGGATGAGCTTTTGGGGGATCTAGGACGGCCGGGGAAGAGGAGGGCGGTGGAAGGATCGGGAGAGGTGCCGGTGGCGGTTATGCAGGTTGAGAGGAGTGCGGGGAGTTTGGTGGGGACTGGGGAGGTGGAGTTTCCGGTTGTGGTGCCGAGTTTTTTGGGGGTGGGGAGTGCGGAGGTTCCTCCTACCATGGAGGTTGCGAAGGTGGAGGTTCCGATGGTGGAGGTGCCGGCGGTTCAAGTGCCAAGGGAGTCACCACCACGTGTTGAAATTCACAAGGTTCAAAGGGTACAAATCGCCGATTCGGAAGATGAAGATGACGGTGGTGACTATGGCCCAGCACCAGTCATGATACCCATCGACCCACCAAAAGTTGAACCTCCAAAACCAAAGCCGAAACCACAAAAACAAAAGCCAAAACAGAAACCTCGGCGTCCACCACCAATGACGACCGACGGAGAATCTCTCATGGAAAGTATTGAAGTTCCCCCGATAAGACCCTCCATTGAATCAGACGTTCCCCAGTCGACACCCCCCAAAAAGAAAGGAAAGAAAGCGGCCGTTAAGGTTAAGAAAGAGAAGAAACCCACCCCGCCTGCATCGCCGGTGAAAAAGGAAGTGGTGCGAGTCATCCTTGACAGTGACGATGACAATGAAAGTGACCTAAGTGACCCTGGAAGTTCCACTCCCTATCCGAGTCTGAGCTCTGCTGCCCCGCCAAGTCTCCCTGTGCCAGAACCATCACCTGATATTCCACCCAAGACCCAAGCCAAGCGCACAAAAGCGCCCGCCAAAAAGGAACCGAAACAGAAAGTGACAAAGAAGAAGGTCATTGATAGAGTTTCTTTATCACCCGCGCGGTCCCTTCCATTATCTAGAGAGGGTCGGTCCGAATCAGTTATATCGGAAACCACGGTCGCTCCCACTGTTCGAGGTGTGTCACCAGGTGTCTTACCAAGGACTGTTTCGGCGCCGATAGAGCCAGTACCATCGGTTGCTACTCCTGTGCCTGTACGGGCGGAAACTGCACGGAATAGTCCGTCGGGACAAACACCAGGTAGACCTGTCTATCGTGTGGGGTTATCCCGTCGTACGAGGATTGCGCCGTTACTCAAGATTATTCGCAAGACTTGAGATGTTACACACACAGTGGACAACCCAATGTAGTCATTGACACGCACAGTATATCTCGGTGCTGATTGGTGGCTAGACGGATTCAGTAGCGGGGTTAGTTACAGGGGCTTTATAGACTGTTTATAGAATGCTTTATAGAAGACTATTGGTGATTTGTTCCAGCTAGGAATGGCCGAAAGTCGGAAGGATTCTTGGTGACTCTTTTGTGGACAAGATTGGAGGATATCTGAAGGAAGGCTTGATGGATTTAGGGTCCGCTTTTTTTTTAATGGGGGGATGACGAGGTTGATTTGGTGATATTAATGAGGCGCTTTCCTCTTGTTTTTAGTTGGTTTGGTGTTTTATACATTTTGACGATTTAGACATGGCTGATGCTGCTACACACACGCGCTCTCAGCGCTACCTGAGCACCCGTGGTGCCGACTCCGATGTATGTATATCATAGGCGAATCAAGAATCTCGCTTGCTAACAACCATCCAGCTCTCCTTCGAAGAGGTCGTTCTTAAGGGTCTGGCTACCGATGGTGGTCTTTACATTCCCGAGGAGATCCCCTCGGCTGCTAACTGGGCTTCATGGAAGGACCTTTCCTTCCCGGAGCTTGCCTATGAGATTCTCTCTCTTTTCATCTCCCCCGTGGAGATCCCCGCTGCTGACTTGAAGGACATTATTAACCGGTCGTACGCCACTTTCCGCCATGAGGAGACTACCCCGTTGGTTCACTTGAAGGATAACCTCCACTTGTTGGAGCTGTTCCATGGACCTACCTTTGCCTTTAAGGATGTTGCGCTTCAGTTCCTGGGGAACCTGTTTGAGTACTTCCTTGTCCGTCGCAACGCTGGCAAGACCGGTGCCGGTACGTTTTGAGTCTCTTGTTTCCTCAACACCCACTAACCCATCTAGACCGCCACCACCTCACCGTCGTCGGCGCCACCTCGGGTGACACGGGTTCCGCCGCCATCTACGGTCTCCGTGGCAAGAAGGATGTCTCGGTATTCATCCTGCACCCCAAGGGCCGCGTCTCTCCCATCCAGGAAGCCCAAATGACCACTGTCCTCGACGCCAACGTACACAACCTCGCCGTCACCGGTACCTTTGATGACTGCCAAGATACCGTCAAGGCTCTCTTCTCCGACCCCGCCACTAACGCTGCCTTGAACCTCGGTGCCGTCAACTCCATCAACTGGGCGCGTATCCTGGCGCAGATCGTTTACTACTTCCACTCGTACTTTGCCCTGGCGAAGAAGGGTGCTGATGGGTTTAAGTTGGGTGACAAGGTGCGCTATGTCGTGCCTACGGGTAACTTTGGTGATATCCTGGCTGGATACTTTGCCTTCCGGATGGGTCTCCCTGTTGACAAGCTTGTTATCGCCACCAACGAGAACGATATTCTCGACCGTTTCTGGAAGTCCGGTCGCTACGAGAAGCACGCTTCTGGTGAGTCTACCGCTAAGACTGACGCCTCTGGTGTCAAGGAGACTCTCTCCCCCGCCATGGACATTCTTGTCTCGTCTAACTACGAGCGTCTCATGTACTTCCTCGCCTACGAAGTCGCCGGCACCGCTGGTCTCGACGAACAGTGGACTCGCCAGCAGGCCGGTCAGGAGGTCGCTTCGTGGTTGAAGGATCTCAAGACCAAGGGTGGTTTCGGGCCCGTAGACGCCTCTGTTCTCTCGGCGGCTCGTCGCGATTTCTCCTCGGAGCGCGTCTCTGACGGCCAGACTACCGAGACTATCCAGGCTCTGTACAGAGAGACTGGCTACGTTCTTGACCCCCACACTGCCGTTGGTGTCGCTGCTGCCCGTAGAAGTATGGCGCTTCCTGAGGCTAAGGGTATCCCACATATCTCCCTTTCTACGGCGCACCCGGCCAAGTTCTCGGGCGCTGTTGAGACGGCGTTGAAGGGCGAGGAGGGCTTTGACTTTGCTGCTAAGGTTTTGCCTGAGGAGTTCATTGGGCTGGAGGAGAGAGAGAAGAGGGTTACGGAGGTTGAGAATTCGTGGGTGCGGGTTAGAGAGATTGTGAAGAAGCAGGTTAAGGAGGAGTTGGCGGTTTTGCATGCTTAGAGGGGGATAAAATGAATATATGATTAGATTGTTGATTGATTGATTGATTGATTGGATTGGATGGCCTTTGTTCTTTATGTATTTTTGTTTGACGTGCGGCTTTGTCGGGGGGTCCGGGATGGGTTCTTTGATGGATGGGTATGTATATAAAGATGGACGCCATTGAAATGAAGAAAATTATGGTTATCTTCAATCATTCATTTCTTTTCGTTTCATTGCATATATATCAGCAGGCTGATTTTTTTTTTTTTCATCATGTCTACTTCCTCGGTATACTCCATCGACCTCTCCGACTCAGGTAGTGATACGGACGGGTCCATGTCGCCTGTAGTTGAGAAGGTTGCCATGTCGGCAGAGACATTGGGGAGAAGACCGAGACCGAGTTACCGGAGGTTTTTTGAGGATGAAGAGGGCCCGGTAGAGGAGGGTACTACGGAAGAAGAAGAGAAGGAGGAGAATATAGAGGAGGAAGGTGTATATACCGGTACGGGGAGATCAACGTATGCCTTGATTTACGAGGATAGTGATGAGGAGGAGGAGAGTATATCAGAGGATCCTGTCTGTCCACCAACCCCGGAAGTCGGAACCAAGGAACTTCCCCTTGCAACTCCGGCACCAACAAAGAAACCCTTCATAATCTTCCAACCAACCCGGCCATTCCTCCCTCACCCCGCTCATCAGCCCCATCTCCAATCCACCCAACGACCCCGTCAGAGACCTCTTCCCCCATCTTCCCGCCCCCAAAGTATCCTTAAACCCGCCGAATCCCATCCTACATGGTCCTCCACTTCCCAAGCGGCTCTCTCCATCCCTTCATCCCCGATAACATGGTCATCCACCTCCTCATGGTCCCGCCGTCCGGCTTTCTACCCTCCCATGGTAAACTGGTTGAAAGTTCGAAAGGTGAGCATGCAGCGGATCCTATCTAATCCGTTTCATCAATCCGATACTAAAGATCGTCTGGATATTCCCCGTTCGGCATGGTATGGCGTTTATCCCGCTTCCAAGGAAGTCGAGGAACCGGTGGATTCAGTCCAGAAGGTATGGACGTACCTTGCCGGTATGGAGATTGCGAGGGCCCGGGGGAATTGGATGGGTTTGGTCGATGGGAGGGGGGAAAGGGTGTATGAACCGTTTTGGACGAGGGAGGAACTCGAGCGACAAGCTAGAGAACAGAGACCGACGGGGACGTTGGAGGAACTCGGGAGACTTGTTTCTGGAGTGGCGAGTAGACTTTCTGATGAGGGTGTTTATGGAACAAGTTGTCTAGTCGCAGGTAAAGCGGCAAGCTTGACCATCAAAGCCATCCGACTACTCCCATTCCTTTCCCTTCCAAAAAAACCAAGGACACTCCCCCAGGAAACCAAGAAACTCATCCGTCGGTCGGATACATACGGATATCCCTCTATATCCTACGACGGCCCCTCAGCTTCCCAGGTTTCCACGCCGCCTCGGCCGGGCTCTGTTTCTGTTATCCCGGGCTACTGGCGACGGACGGTGAATAGTGGCGAGATAGGTGACTGGACGATTAGAGAACCAGAGTGCGAGAGGGGACAGGAGAAAATTAAGTTACATGATGATGTTACTTCTATGTCACGTAATTTAGCTGGTCCTTCCCCTTCCTCTTCCCAACGACCAAGGGAACCGACTGTCGCCAGTTCCTGCCCTTCTCAGCCTCAATCTTTACACCCACAATCTTCTTATTCTCAACCCGAGATCGAGACATCTATACAACATCCTCTCATATCTCTTAATCTTGTTTTCTGGCTCTTTCTCCTCGTCATTCTCTTGCTCATAATAAATCACCATCTCCAGCCTCATTCAATCTCGATCCAATACCATCTTAAAGAGGAACCCCGTATCTGGAGTGTCTTTCCCAAATAACTAGAGCTGGCCTCATCAATTCATAGACATCTACATACATATAGACTTACATATAGACTTACACATAGACTAAGAAAAACCCACAATCCTAAGCGCCAATGCCAAACTATCCCGTCCAAAAGGAAACTCTAACCGCCATAAGGACCAAACCCAAACCCTAAACATACACACATTGAAAAAATCACTCACAAAACAATCCCCTAAAGGACATCCCAAGCGCCACATCACCAAAACAATCACACAAAATTGACAAAAAATCAAAATCATAGATATTGTACATATTCAAAAAGAGATACCAAAAGCCAGACGCAAACAACAAAACCATTACATATATACGAAAAAAGTAAACGTCCTTGTTTTGAAAAAAAAAACCTCAAAAAGAAACTAGGAAATTGACAGACGTCGCTTAGTTGGTGGTGAACTCGACACCAACGTCAACCTCACGGGCAAGCTTGACGACCTTGGAAAGCTGGACAGCCTTCTCGGCGGCGTTCTGGAGATCATCAATGGAGAAGATCTTGATGTCAGACTCGGCAAGAAGCTTGCGGGCAGCCTCCATGTTGGTACCGTTCAGACGGGCAATGATGGGGATCTTAAGGTCAAGCTCCTTGGCGGTCTGGATAAGACCGTTGGCAATGTCGTCGCAGCGGACGATACCACCAAAGATGTTGACAAAGATGGCGGTGACCTTGGGGTCAGAGGTAATCAGCTGGAAGGCCTCCTTGATGGCAGAGGGAGTGGCACCACCACCGACGTCAAGGAAGTTAGCGGGGGCACCGCCGTTCAGCTTGATGATGTCCATGGTGGCCATGGCAAGACCGGCACCGTTGACGAGGCAGCCGATATCACCGTCGAGCTTGATGAAGTTCAGGTTGGACTGGGCAGCGCGAACCTCATCGGGGTCCTCCTGGGTGGTGTCACGGAGAGCAAAGACCTCCTTCTGGCGGAAATCAGCGTTGTCATCGAAGCCGAACTTGGCGTCCATGCACATGACCTGGTGGTCAGAGGTCTCAGAGAGAGGGTTGATCTCAATCTGGGTAGAGTCCTTCTCAATGAAGATCTTGTAGAGCTTCTGGATGGTGTCCTTGGCCTGGGGAATGCACTGGGGAGAGAAGCCGAGCTTGGTGGCGATCTCAGTGGCGATGGCGTCAGTAACACCCTGGTGGATGTCAATGAAGTTGGTGTTGATGGCCTCGGGAGACTCCTTGGCGACAGTCTCAATGTCCATACCACCCTGCGAAGAAGAAACAATCACGGGCTTCTGGGTAGCACGGTCCATGAGGATGGCGAGGTAGAACTCACGGCGGGCGTACTTGCGCTCGCAGATGTAGACGGACGAGCAAAGACGGCCACCAGCACCGGTCTGCTTGGTGATGAGCTTCTGGCCAATCATCTTGCCGGCGAGCTGCTCGGCCTCCTCGGCAGAGTAGATGACCTTGACACCGCCCTTCAGGCCGTTCTCAAAGGTACCCTTACCACGACCACCGGCGAGAACCTGGGCCTTGATGACGAGATCATTGGCACCAATGTCCTGAGCGATAGCCTTGGCCTCAGCAGCAGTCTTGGCGTTACCACCCTTGGGGACAGCAATACCATACTGTACAGTACATCAGTTAGTGTGTGTTTTTAGGACCCGTGATTTTTAAGCGTGGCCTGTATTTTAGAGAGGGCGGGGAAGGGGCCAGGGTGCGTAGAGTTGCTTCTTTAGGCCAATTGCCAGAATCAGGCCAACACAAGGCAGAAAAAAAAAAAGTCGACACGACAGCAACCCCGGGACTTGATTTTGAGTTCAAAACCCATCAATTGTATAGGGGAAAAAGCATACCTGGCGGAGAAGGTCGGCAGAGAGGTACTCGTGGATGGAAAGGTTACGGCGCTGCGACTGAGCGGCGTTCTTCAGGGCCGAACGAGCGGCGAACTGTAACAACGAGAAAAGGGTTCCATGTTAGTAACGACACGTTGGCTTGAAAGGGTAGTGTGTTGTTGGATAGAGCAAGGTCGACTTTTGTAAAGACTAATCGTTGGTTGGTGTTCGGTTTATGAGGTCCCAGATGACGGCGGCTACGGCTTCTTCTTTCTGTCGAGACTAGGTGGTGCAGGCGAAGGGCCACATGCGTAAAATTGACAAACGGCCAGGTTTCTGTATAAAGTGACCAATTAACAGTCCACCAGAGTTCAATATTTCCCCCTAAAGCCAGCCTAGCCAAGTGTCGAGATCATTGCTAGTCTTATGCCATTGCCTTCTCGTAGTACCACGGGGTAGTCGAATTACTGGTGGACTTTGAATTGGGAAGTAGAACAACGACGACATCTAGGAACCTCCCAACCAACAACGACATTATGCGTAGAATCCAAACAACTTGAGCCGTACCTGAGAAGTTCTGAGGGAAGAGGCAACACGGCTGGAGAACATTTTGAAAAAAAGGACAAACAAATTGTACAAACCAAGAAAAAAGGAAAAAAAAAAGGGAACAAAAAAAAAGAGGGAAAAAAAGAAAAGAGAAAGGTTTTGAGGCAATGGATGCGACTGCGCGAAGCGAGAAGGAGAGGGAAGAAAGGAAGGAAGGAAGAACTGGAAAAACGTGAAGGGTACCTTCTGTGGAAATTTGTTAGTAGTGCTAAAGTGGATAATGAGCCAGTAAAGTCGGGCCTGAGGAGGAGGAAGGACACTGCGTAGTGTAGGATATGCCAGTACAAGATGTGAGGTTTAAGCTTTGATAATGGGAGAAGGTAGAGGTAGTATAAACTTTTTTACACGGTTTAACGGTTCAACGGATAGATGGGATGTTGCCAAGTATGTATATAGAAAATTCACAAAACATAAAATAGTAATAGCTCCATCACTTTTTACATAGAAAGGGCAGGACCTTGGACATATAAGATAGTCTAGTGAAACCTTTCTATATGTGTACTACCACTCCAACACATCTCCTTTTTATTTCCATAAACTACCGGCAACTATCTCGGAATATCTTCGTTGTCTCTAATCATCACCACTTGTCCTCCGACGACACCTTCCGTCTCTCCATCCTTCGGTTCTATGGCTTCCATGGAATCTCACTTGTCAAACCCTGACTACCTGCTTACTCCTGTTCTAAGTTAGTATTCAACCCCGCCATAAGCAAACTAACACCCCATATACACACTAAACAAAACCCGCCACATCGTCCATAACTCTTCATCGTTTGCCCATAACTTTCTCCTTCTTTTCTGTCAAAGCACAACCTGTAGTTGTAGTCTACAGTAAAAAGTCTCCAACAGGCAAGAGCTGCCGCTACCTTCTTTTTCCCTCAACTTCACTACGCACTTGACTTCCCCTCTTCTTCATCTGTGCCCTGTAGCTTGTTCCTTGGGCTTTTTTTCTGCCATAGTGGGGTTTGGCGGTGGTAGTTGGCTTCCTTTTGCGGTCCCTCAGTCCACCCGTCTGGAAAGTCACCGTGATTCGTTGTAAAGGTCAAAACGCTCATTGCGGTATTTCCCGACACAACCCACCAAATCCCCCATTTCAATCCAGCCCCGTCTGTCCGTGGCTCAACACTCCGACAAACTTACGGATATTGCGAGGAAATTTGAGGAAATCCCGGTTATCTTTCAACCAAACATGCTGCCGGGAATCTACACGGCTTTGTCCCACCGATTGATTCCTTAGCCGACTCCAATTTGCTAAGCTCAAGATGAGCCGCATCCACTTTATGGATATCCGCCTCGACAACTACAATCGGTAGCTTCATGCTTGTCCTGTCTAGCTACTTGGTCTCTGCACCAACGGCGGCTGCAACAGCCGTGAATAGTTTCTGTCGGAACGTCTCCACTTCAGTACCTTCAATGTCGTTTGGCTTGGGCCCCTGACGCCAACTAGTTTCACTGACTAAGCCAACCCCACCTAAAAACTCTACAGTAACCATCTGTATAAAGTCCAGATATATCCGTTCTTTTTCTGTTTCCATCCGTAAAGTTATCAATATCTAGAACCTCTTCCCCAAATCGTCCATGTACTACCAACACACCTGGCCGACAGACCGCCGAACCGCCGTATATTCAACTCCGTGTGTCCTGGCACGCGGCACTGTCGTAGCCCCTCGTCCGGTTCATGGCAACCACTCAAATGAGGAAACCATGTAAATAACCCCAGCCAATCAAATCACTCCCTGCTATTCCCTTTGCCCGCCTTGCTGTTTCCCCTCTTGTCAAACTTGTCAATTGTATACACACCAAACGAATTAACTACCAAGCTGGGCCAACCAGGTTAGCTTCCAAAGTCAAGACCAAAGAAACTAGGCCATATTATCATTTCGGGTTCATCCATCTTGGAGTATATTGTCACAATCAACCACCATCCATCGCTATCTTGAATTGCATCCTTGCGTCATTAATTGCTTACATAACCCCGTTTTGGTATCGTCAAACAGCTTTCGCTCAGCCTTGCAGCTTCACCGCCGCGCGCATATTGACTACGTCCGTTGTAGCACGAGCATTTACCAGACTTTGATTTTGTGTATCCTTTTGGTACTGCTATCCTTTTGCCGTCGTCTTCTCAGTCTTTTGAATTATTGTCCTTCCTTGATTTCTTCATCTTCGCTTCCCCTGTCCGTCCTTTAAATCGTCAGGTATGCGACATCCCGCCCGAATAAGACGCCTGTCACATGTCCAGATAGCTCTGGTATGCGCTGGTGTTAAATGAACCACTCAAAGCAAAGTAATCGGGAGCTTAAATGGCTAACCTGGAATGAACATGACACAGCTGGTCTCAGATTCGAACCCCCATCACAACACGGAGTCTTGTGCACTATATCATCATCACACCTACGTCCAACAATACTCGACTAGAAACTCTCCAAAACAATGTCTTCCTTTGTTACTACCGTGTTAGTCCCGACCCTTCAGCCGTGTTGTAGCCGAACATCATGACACTATTTACCATTGTAAGCCCGTACTATTCCAGGTACGGGCCCAGTGTCGTTGTAGTGGATGCAAAGCGGCGACTTGAAATCTCGCAAGCACCAATAGTTACTGACTGTCATGCCGAATTTGTTATGGTTTATAGCAACCAGCGCGCTCGCCAGCAGTTCCGGCCGCGCCCCAGTAAGGGCGGTTCAAGCCACCAACTAAGACAATACGCTGAGGCTACCCTCGGTGGTGGTAGTCTTCGCAAAGTGGTTAAGCTCCCCGAGGGCGAAGACGAGAATGAATGGTTGGCTGTCAACAGTGAGTGTTTTGGTGGTTTTCTATGGGACTACAGACTAACGCTTTATTGTAGTGGTGGACTTTTACAATCAAATTAACCTGTTGTATGGTGCCATGACTGAGTTTTGCTCGCCCCAGTCTTGCCCTGAGATGAAGGCTACAGACGAGTTTGAGTACCTGTGGCAGGATAATGAAAACTACAAACGCCCAACCAAGATGTCTGCGCCGGCATACATTGAGCAGATGATGGCTTGGGTCCAGAGCAACATTGATAACGAGCAGGTTCTGCCAAGTCGTATTGGTAAGTTGGATACCAAAGTATAGGCTGACCAGTTGACTAACTTTCAACCCTCTAGGTGTCCAATTCCCCAAGTCATTCCCGTCGCTCGTACGGCAAATCTTCAAGCGCATGTACCGTGTGTATGCGCACATCTACTGCCACCATTATCCCGTGATCCGAGAGTTGGGCCTGGAGCCTCACTTGAACACGAGTTTCAAGCAGTACGTTCTCTTCATTGACGAGCACCGCCTGGCCAGTGGCCGGGACTACTGGGGTCCTCTCGGTGACTTGGTCGAAAGCATGTTGCGAAGCGACTAAGTCTTGAAGTGATGATTATTTTTGTTTTTGGTATGGACTGTTGGCGTTTTGGGGGATTTCTTTCGGTTATGGGCATTTTGTTTCTTGGTTAGGCCCGGTGATTAATATGAGAACTGGTATTTATGCGTTTACGGAAGTTGATCGGATTGTTGAAGGATTACCCCACAGTGTAATGTTAGGGTTATAGCTGTCAAGCTCGGGCTGCCGGGGTTTTGGTGCCTGAGACGCCAGGTTTCAATGAGCGTGAATGAATTGACGCTTTCGAGGTGGATTGGTGAATGTATGGAGTTGATGGTGGCGATAGATTAAACACAAAGCGAGTTATAGATTATACATTGACTATGTACCTCTAGACGTCATTAATCCTGTAAAAACCCATAGCTAAACTCACTGAACCCTAACACCCAACCCATTCCGCGTATTCTCGGAGCCTCGAATTTCTCTCAAAGTGACCTCCGACCCTGGCATTTCCCTCAACCCTCGGCAGCGATAATCTCAGCGCCATTCTCTTCCTCTCTTTTCCAACCCGGAGAAACCCAATTCGAATTGATTTTTTCCCTTTCGTTTTTTTTTCTTGTTTCGCGACACCGCTTTATTTTTTTGTTGTTTTTTTTGTGAAGGAAAAAAAGTCAAGATGTTGTCCAGACAGACTGTTCGTGTTGCCGGGGTTGCCAAGGGACAGGTTAGAGGGTATGCTGCGGCTGCGGTTGCGGATGTTAAGGTGCCCGTGGCGGTTTTCGGCTTGGATGGAACTTATGCTTCGGCTTTGGTAGGCTCTTTCTTTTGGAAGTGGAGAGGGTGTTTGGGGGGTTGAGTTTGGGTTGAGGGGTTGGAGTGATGAGATGAGGCCGGGTTGGGATTTGGGTATCGGGATCCGGGGGACTGAGGGATTGAGGGACCCTGGTTTGAGAGATGTTTGACGGGTGATTATGAGGGGGCTCTGATGATGGGATGATCCGCGATACCCGAACCTACCGATTCTCGACATCACGATACCTCCGATTCACCACCTACTATACCCCAGGACACCGTCACCCAGCGAAAGATACAAAGCTAACAACTCCAAAACAGTACACCGCCGCCGTCAAGAAGTCCACTCTCGACGCCACCGCCAAGTCGGTCGCTTCGCTCTCCTCCCTTCTCACCCGGGACACCAAGCTGCCCACGATTCTCTCCGCCCCGACTCTTTCCGCCTCCGATAAGTCCGCCATCATCACCGAGCTGCTGAAGGCCGCTGGCTCCAACGATGTCACTACCAAGAACTTCCTGGACGCCCTCGCTGAGAACAACCGCTTGGGCCTCCTTCAGGGTGCTCTGGGTAAGTTTGCTGTGCTTATGGCGGCGGCCAGAGGGGAGGTGGAGATGGTTGTTACCTCGGCGCAGCAGTTGGATGGAAAGACTCTGGGAAGACTGGAGAGTGCGGTTGCTAAGTCGGCTTATGTTGGTAAGGGCAAGACTTTGAAGGTCCGCAATGAGGTATGTTATACGATTTTCTTAGTGAGGGGCTTGAGATATTGACTGTTTATAGGTTAACCCTGATATCCTCGGTGGATTGGTCGTTGAGATTGGTGACAAGACTATCGACCTTTCGGTTTCCGCCAAGGTTAACAAGCTGAACAAGCTTCTTACCGAGTCCATCTAAGCGGCTGTATGTGTCGGGCTTGTTAATTCTACATGTTGACTATCCGTCTGAGTTTTCTGGTAGGACTACGTTTGAATAGCGATGAGCACCGGTAAAATCCACACATAATTGTATTCACCAAGTCTTGTAATACTACTTTACTATCCAAAGTTCATCCAAGTGAAAATGCAAACTGAAATTACAAATATATAGCGCAACCGCTTCCTAACAAGACAAAAAAACTACCAAAAGACAAATCTAGGATCACAACCCTCCATTTTCTAAAAATTACTCATCGCCACCAAGGGAAAACATCTTGGACTTCCCAGGTGACCCCGCCAAACCCTCTTCATCATCGACAACCTCAACTACACTTTCCCCATCCGTCGCATCAACCTTAACATAGTCATCCGTCGTCCCACTAGACCCCAACCCCAACGAGAAGCCAGCATCCTCATCAGTAGGTGTCTCAGGCGGCCGGACATTCTTAAGGGTAGTAACATGCGTTAACCCGTCACAATCACGCAGGTTCAACTCGGACATGGCACCGCCAAAGTCAGAGCGGGCACCAATACTCCTCGAAGACGAAGACCGACGGAGATGGCCACGTTTGTTCAGCGGGATGTTCCGGTCGGTGGTTTCCTCGAAGTAGTGCATTTGGGCTACCGAGGTGCTCTTGGGGGTATTTGGCATGGCGTTGGAAAGCGCCGTGTCGTGGATCATCCGGGCGACGAGGCCGGTCCAGCCGGTTTGATGGCTGGCGCCGAGCCCGCGACCCGTGTCACCGTCGAAGAACTCGTGGAACCAGACGGAATCAGACCAGTTGGGATGGTGGTCCATCAGGTCGTTTCCACCGTTGGCGGGACGACGACCGTCCTCGTCGCGAGAGAAGATACTTAGGAGACGACGACGGAGCTCTTCGGCTACTTGGCCGAGATGCATGTGCTCCTTGACACTCTCCTTGCCATAGGCGGTGCTGGGACATTCCACGCGGAAGTCGGAGCCGTAGAAGAGGTGGAAACGCTGGAGGGACTCGATGAGGAGGAAGTTTACACAGAGCCAGATTGGGCCACGCCAGTTACTGTTTCCGCCGAATAGGCCCGAGTCGGAGTCACCCGGGACATAAGAAACGCTAAACGTTTGGCCGTTCACGTCCATACTGAAGGGGTTGGCCTGGTGGAACTTGGATAACGAACGCACACCATATGGCGAGAGGAACTCATCCTCATCCAACATTCTCTTGAGAATCTTCTCCAAACGATCCTTGCTAACAATGGAAAGTAAAATGCGATCACCCTGACCACGCTTTCTAATCGAAGCCATGTTCCGCTCGGCCATATCACAACGGAACTTGGTGAACCATTCCACCCGCTTCTTGAAGGCAGGAAGCTTGTTGATTAACTCGGGCTCAAGAGTCAACGTGGCATAAAGCGGGATCAACCCGACCAGCGAACGAACAGGTAGCTGCTGAATCCACGGACCACCGTAGGAGATGGCGTCGTAGTAGAAGCCGTCTTCGTCGTTCCAAAGGGATGTCTCGTCTTTTTCGCCGGCGCGGAAGGTCATGGCGTCGCTGATCATGATGAAGTGTTCGAAGAACTTGTTGGCGATGTCTTCGTAGATGGTACGGTGCTTGGCTAGCTCGAGGGCAATGTTGAGCATGGAGAGACAGTAGAAGGCCATCCAGCCAGTTGAATCAGCCTGTTCAAGGACACCACCAGTAGGCAGAGGCTCAGACCGGTTGAATAACCCAATGTTATCCAGACCCAGGAAACCACCCTCAAAGACGTTCTTCCCGTCTACGTCCTTCCGGTTAACCCACCAGGTAAAGTTAAGCAACAACTTCTGGAAAACACGCTCCAAAAAGTCCAAATCCTGCCGCCCATACATCTTCCGCTCAATCTTGAAAGTACGGAATGTAGCCCAGGCGTGAACAGGAGGGTTAACATCGCCAAAGTTCCACTCGTAGGCGGGAATTTGCCCGTTGGGGTGACAGTACCATTCACGGGTGAACAGATCCAACTGCTTCTTGGCAAACTCGGGATCTAACATGGCAAGAACGATACAGTGGAAGGCGGAATCCCAGGCAGCAAAGAAGGGATATTCCCAGGAGTCGGGCATGGAAAGAATGTCGTCGCAGTGCATGTGACGCCAGTGTTGGTTCCGGATATTCTTTCGGCCTTCGGGAGGGGGAGGGTTGGCGGCGTCGCCGTTGGCCCATTCGTCCCAGACGAAGTAGTAGTGTTGCTTGGTCCACATCATGCCGGAGAAGGCACGACGTTGGATGTTCCGTTGGTCGTCGGACATGGTGTGGGGGATGAGTGTGTCGTAGAATTCGTTGGCTTCTTGGATGCGGGCGTCGATTATGTTGTCGAATTTCTCTTCGTCGAGGTAGTCGTCTTGGAGCATGTCCTTGCTGATGCAGAAACGAACGACTAGAGAGATGGTTAGGTTGGCTTGTAAGAAATAGTGAAGAATGGATACGTACCGGCACACTCGCCTGGCTCAATGCCACCTTCTTGGTCAAACTTGAACCAAGCACCACACTTAGTTCCCTGCATCTCGGGGTTGACCGTCTCATTTTTCTCCTCGCCTTCAACGATATACCGATGGAAAGCATCCTTGACAAACTTAGTCTTGTTTGGAGAATCATAAAGCAACTCCAAGTTGGACTCATTCTCCGTGTACAGCATCTCGGGGTAAATATCATTATCATCGATACCCGGCGACGGCGCCCAAGTGACATGACGAGGACCCAACTGTTCACACTCCGACAAAACAGTCAACTCACTGATCTGCTTCAAGTTAGGCTTCGCGACGCCCTCCTCCTCGGCAAGACCCCATGACCAGGTGTTGCGGAACCACACGTGCGGGATGATATGTAACTCAGCCTTGTTCGGGCCACGGTTCCAGGCGGTGACACGGAAGAGGATGTAGTCTGGGTCATCATCGCTCTTGGCCGTCTCAATGTCGATATCCCAATATTTGTTGTCGTCGAAGATACCGGTATCGAGAAGTTGGTATTCGGGGTCAGCTTTACCGCGGCGAGCGTTTTCGGTGATGAGGTCCTTGTAAGGGAATTCCTCCTGGGGGTAACGGTAGTTGAATTTCATGTATGAATGGGTCTGTATATGGTGTTAGTGTGAGTTTATAGAAAGTGCCTTTTTGAGTTCTTACGGGAGTGTTGTCGGAGTGGAAGTAGGCTTCACGCACACCTTCACCGTGGTTTCCTTGGGGGTTAGAAAGACCGAATAGACGTTCCTTGAGGAATTTACTATAGATTTGTTAGATAATTTTCAACCAAGAACTTTAGAAAGCCTTCAAACTTACTCTTTGCCGTTCCAGAAAGCAAAGGCAATGTTTTGTCTCCCGTGGGAGTCACTGACACCAGCGATACCATCTTCACCCCAACGGAAGACTCTAGATCTAGCATGATCATGAGTGAAGTCTATTTTCCTCAGTTAATTAAAACTCCAGACCAAAGAAAAGATCAAAACTTACAACTCCAAGCATCTCCATTATCACTGTAATCCTCACGAACTAATATCCAGCAATATCAATTAGCACGACATGTCATGAATTCGGTAGTATTTCGAAGCTCCAAAAGGAAATTATGGTTGGGATACCCCAATTAGGAAATGGTCTCTCCTCTTGCCCCTCTCTATTGGCCCCTAGCAAGTGCATCTTTCCCCAGACTTTAAATAATGCGGTTAGACCGCCTAAAACGGGGAATCTGGGGATGAGAGGCACAGCGATCGGGATATTTGAACCCAAGCGGGGTCATTAGGTCAGGCTGAGAGAAGAGAAGAGAGGCAAAGCAAAGCATCACATGACTGGTATGATGGATGATGTTTGAATTGGCATCATCAGTCATTAACCTAATCATCGGCTTGGTCATTATGTATCTTGTTGGTTACTTACCCGTAGCCCATTGACGTTCAGAAACGTAAGGACCCCAGCGCTTCCAATATCTCTGTTTGGCTCTATCCTCATCGAGCCTCCTCTCCTCAGCCGAAACTAGGAGTTTCTTCCCGTCGTAAACCATGATAGCAGGTGATATATACTATCCGATCCAGTAAAAGAAGTAGAAAAAGAGGATGAAATGAAGAGGAACAATAAGATGAATGACCAGTAGATACCGATCGAAGCTATTCAAACAGATACAAAGACAAAACAAGTTACTCTCTTAAACCAAGAGCAAGAGAAAAAGAAAAGAAGAAGGAAAAGGTAGAAAAGATTTCAAGTCCACAGGAAGAATAGGAAAGAGCAAGGAGAAATCACAAATTACTTGGTAGGAACAACCTGCGTACAAAAGGGAAACCTCGGCGGGGTCTTCCAAGGACGCAGACAGAAAGGGAAATCGAGACCCAATCCGTGAAATGGGGAATGTAGAGGGGCATTGGCTTCCAGGGAACAAAGAGCTATCTATCAATTGTTCTACTACGTTCAAAACATTGCCATAGCTACTGTGTTTACTTGTCGAGGACAGCTTAGTGATCCGCCGGAGCTCAAGGTAGATTTTTATGGCGTAGAATACGGGGTTGATAGACTAGAAGCAACCTTCATCTACATACGGACATACATACTCACTTCTATCATACACACTTCTCGGCGTATGTAAATATCATATGTGTGTGACAGGGGGTGTCGGCAACAAACAAACCTAACCCACCCACCCACTTCATTCCGTGTTTCCCATCCACCAAACCTGATAACGGAAGGAAGCAGAAAACGGCAGGTACATACAGCAGAGCGTCACGGCCTCAATGAGATAGACACAGTATTTTTGAAAACGAGTTTATACGGTTGAAAGGTAGGTGCATAATGGGCCGTGTTTGGTATGTAGGAATTGGATTTTTTTTTTTCAAGTGCCGGATTGGAGGGGTAATTTCTCAAGATGAATTAACAATTGCGGCTTTTAAGATCATATGGCCCAATAGTCTAGTTGGTTAGGACGTCGGATTCTGATTCCGTAAGCCCAGGTTCGAATCCTGGTTGGGCCTTGGCATTTCAAGTTTTGACTTTTGCTCCGCGATATCTTTTTGTCTTGCGGTACGTTTGAAATGTAAATAAGCAACGTCGACGACCCCGCCATGACGTCTTCACCCACAACCCTTTTTGACCCCTCCATTTAAGCCCAATCAATATCCCAATAAGCACGCAATAAATACCCCCCCGTGCGAGGGGTTTCCTCGCCATTCAAAACAAGCCGCATCCTCGCCTACTACTCGTCTCCTATCCCCCACAGAACCGGGCTACACAAACAGGTTAGGCACTCGACCATCGGTAGCCCATTACCGGTTTCCTGCGGGGTCGAGCGTCGTAGTTTGGGTAGACATGCAGCTTTGGTGGGGCGGAGGAATGGCAGGTTGCCGGGGTTGATGGAGGGGATCCGGATATCAGATGAGGAACGGCACGGAGGATGATTTCCCTTGGTTGAATGCGTTACATTGGCGGTATTGGGATAGGTGTGGCCTCAATGTTTTGCCTTGTGTATTGGGTATCTCTGTATGTATATGCCAAAAGGGTGTCTTTAATCTCAACCAGCCAACGGGTTCGCATGGATAGTAACCCTCTCAATCCGGATCTTCTCCCGTGGTCGATTCTTCTTATCCACCTCGACGCTCTCAATCCTCCCCAAGGTCTCCAACGCCTCGTCGCCCAAAACCTTTCCAAACACCGTATTCAACCCATCCAAATGCGGCGCCTTATCAAACAAGATATAGAACTGACTCCCATTTGTACCCGGCCCCTTATTCGCCATAGCAACGATTCCCCGTCCGGAATGTCTCAGGCCCGGACGAATCTCATCAGCAAACGGCTCGCCCCAGATGGATTTACCGGCTTTTGGATTCTCCGGGGTAGGGTCCGCTGGGCTACCCGTTTGTGTCATGAAGGAGGGGATGAGGCGGTGGAAGGGCGAGCCATTGTAGTAGCCTGATGCGCAGAGGGCAAGGAAGTTCTAGGCGAGAGGAGAAGAATTGTGGTTAGTAGGAATTTGGTTGGGTTGAGTTGGACTGGGATGGGGGCGAACTTACCTCGGCGGTTTTCGGGACACTTTCACAGAAGACTTCGAGCTTGATGGACCCGTGGGTCGTGTGTAGTGTAACCGACATATCTGATAGACAAGAGACGTCGTGGATGCGCGCGTAGTGGGGTTACGGGACAAGGAAGATGGCGATTGGCTGTGTATATATGGTCGCACCGTGATATTCTCCCGTATAGGCGGTCTAGATTCGTAATTCGCCGATTATGATGTAACAAGTGTAAATCTCGAGTGTCTCGAGTCGGTCGTATTGTCAATCTTGTATGCGCCTGGTACTGGAACTTTTCGCATCATGAAAAACCCTACGGCGCGTTGAAAACAACCCTACCCTTAAGAACCCCGTTATGGTGATAATCCGAACATCCGCATGAAGGAGGGGCAGTATCGCATTGACAGGGCGAAGAACCCTAGGTCTGAGATACAAGGGTTAAGTTTGACGATGGAGCGAACAAGGAAGTAGGGCATATCAGGGGAGGCTGGTTGAGAAGGTATAGTCGGAAAGGTGTCGTCATTGGTGGTTGATTTGTTGATTCTACTTGCACGAAGACATTTTGTGAGAAACGAGTGAGTACATAGGGCTCAGGGAAGTTTCGAGTTTAAAGAAAGTCACTAACAAAAGCGTTTAAACAGCCGGATAAACCAAACTACCCGCTCTAAAACCAACAC
Source organism: Huntiella decipiens (assembly GCA_003032515.1). Classification (NCBI taxonomy): domain Eukaryota; kingdom Fungi; phylum Ascomycota; class Sordariomycetes; order Microascales; family Ceratocystidaceae; genus Huntiella; species Huntiella decipiens. Next base: position 238,155 of record NETU01000514.1, read on the forward strand.
CTCTCCTCGACTTACACCTCTCACAATGGACGCCCCCGATATTGCCGCCGCCTACGACTCAGTCCGCTCCGACAAGGAAGAGACCAACTGGCTTCTCATCGCCGACATCCCGGGCACCAAGAAACTGGGCCTCAGCGCCACCGGCTCGGGCGGTCTCTCTGAGCTCCGTAGCCACCTGGACGACAACACGGTACAATATGCCTACGTACGACAGGAATACGCCAATGACTCGGAGAGCAAGCGGGTTAAGTTTTTCCTGTTGGTGTGGATTGGTCAGGGAACTAAGGTGATGCGGAAGGCGCGGGTTTCCGTGGAGAGTGGCGAGGTTAAGAAGGTTTTGAGCCATCATAGTATTCAGGTTGATGCGGGTGATAAGTCGGATTTGGACGAGGGTGATATTGTCGCTAGACTGCGGAAGGCGGGTGGTGCGGATTACAATGGTGGACGGGGTTAGATGGGGTGCTTGCGGGTTATTAGACTTGGGAGTTATTGTTTGAATATCAGTTTGAGTACCGACATATTGTATATGGTCGGATGCATAATGTGGTTAGTTGTCGTTGATATGTTTAGACCCTAGATGGGAGAAACCCTAGTCCTTGGGAGACAGCGGTGAAAAGTGGGTCCGGAGCGGAGGATTCCCGGTGGTGAGTGGGTGTTTTAAGAGCTGGGTTGGGTGTAAGTGACGAAAATGGAAGGATGGGGGTTTGTTTGTGAGTGATGGATTTGATAGGTGTCGCGTGTTTTGGGGATTATTGAACAAAGGGTTGGTTGTAGATCAGCAAGTACTTTTCCATGTGTACTTGCACATATGTACATACCCATATGCATGGACAATGATGTACATACTCTGTCTTATCAGTACCAACAACCACCTGACATCCATTCACAAACCAATCATCAAGAATCTTAAACATCAAATGCCCAAACTGTTCACACCGTGCCACCGTCCCCCCAAATCGTCATATCCCTATACCCCACCAAACGCCTCCAGCCAACCAGCATGCAGCTAATTCACATCACGACCCTGTCGCGCAGTTCTCCCCCACCACCTTAACCACGTCAACCAACCCCCACCCCAAATCACTCCGTCCTTCCGGAGCGCGTCTTCTTCAACGTGACCCGTGCTTGTCAATTCCTCGTCTCTCATTTGTCCGCCATTCCTCTATCAGTATATCACCACCCCCCATGATCCCATAATCACCATATCGCCTTGTTCACGTCCACTTATACGCCCGTACCGTCTTGGTCCCCCGTAGTTCTCCCTCCGTTCGGCAGGTCTAGCCCCCGTAACCCCCCCCCCCAAAACGGCCCGTTAA
>NETU01000514.1:239567-271456 GCA_003032515.1 Huntiella decipiens
CACCGCAAGATCCTGTCCCGTGCGCCCAAATAGGAAATTGGCCCTTTCCACATATAAAAGACGCCATGCGACGACCTAGTCGCAGCTTATAAGTGTTCGAGACTAGTTTCACATAGACGTCATTGTGTGACGTTACAACTTTTCACACACCAATTCGTTTCCTTCCCAAGCAATCACGCCGTCATTTCCTCGCATTTCCCCACGTCATCCAAATCCAGCCAATTTCCCCAGTTTCCAATCATCCTACAGCACCATTTTCCAAGCACATGCATAAAAGCCGAGCGAGCATCGGAATATCAAAGCAACGGCGGATCCCAATATGTCTGGAGAATCAACCATGACGAATGAGAGGGTATATTTACCGAATGGGCAAATTGCCACGACGAAAACGACGCTTAGAGACGACGGAGTTTACATGCGCTTTGAGATTGCGGAGGCTTTGAAATGGGACGTTATGGTTATCACCGAGGGGGATAGACCCGAGGCGTGCTCGGCGGTTTCTGCGGTTCCGTCGCCACCGGGGGAGGAGAGATCGCCGAAACGGGTACGGGTTAGTCTGGAGAGAAGGTGTACATTACAGAGGGATTCCATGTATATTGACGGGGTACAAGGGGATCTTTCCTTGGGAACCAAGGAACACGTGGAGATGGTGGTTTGGACTACCTTTTTATGGTATTTCCAACAAAATGCACCCGAGAACCAGGTGGATTGTCTTGAGGCAAGGAATACCCCATGGAATGGGAAACCACAAGACGAGTGGAAACTGTCCATCAAACCACTCGGTATCTTCAGCCAGCCAGAGGTCCTATGCAGTCTGGAAGAAAAAGGCCTATTACTCAGCACATCTACAACAATCACCCCATCCGCATCCACGCCAAATCAATTCTACATAAGTCAACGGATATTCTGGCAACTACCATCCCGTCGATACATCCCCGGACCCGGCTACGGAAGTATCCGACCAACTACATTAGGGTACACAACTACCAACGGGATTCGCCACCCAATACGACCCAAGCCACCGGGGCAGGGAGAAACCTTTTACACGCGGTTTGTACAGAGTGTAGGGGAGTATTTAAGTTTCCGGGTAGTTTCATTAAGTGACGACCCCGTGGAATTCACAGGGCCAACAAGTCATATTGGCCCTATAAATCCCCGACACTCAGAGTTGGCGAGGCTTTCTGATAAAGAGATTATAAAGCAGTGGATGGGGGACTCCCGGGTATCTGAATTCTGGGGTACCTACACGGATGATTTCTTACCCGTTGCTCTTTCCACACCATCCTCTATCGCCGCCATAGGTCTTTGGAATGGCCATCCCTTTGGTTTCTTCCAGATATATTGGGCACAGGAAGATACCCTCGGTCAACTCGTCCACCCATCCATCAGCCCATTCGACCGCGGTCTACACGTCTTCATCGGGGAAACCTGGGCGCGAGGCCGTGTCCCGCATTGGCTAGGCGGGTTAACCCAGTTCTGTCTAACCGACAATGGACGTACCGAGAGTGTCGTTTTAGAGCCTCGGGTTGATAACGCGCGCTTCTTGAAACGCTTGGATGAGAATGGGTTTTTGAAGGAGAGGAAAGTGAGATTTAAACATAAAGAGAGTTGGCTGGTTAGATTACGAAGAGACGAGTGGGATGGTCCGGCTGTTTAAGTGGTGACATGACGTCAAACAGTGCGGTACAGTGTTTATACTGTATTTGCTGACAGATGTGGACCATGATTGGTGGAAATCCATCGGTATTTTTGCACTATTAAATTTAGATTAGTCTATGTTGAATCCGTAAAAGAATCACCAGTCTCCTCCCCACCCAAACCAAAAATGACATCCTCAGAAACCTGTCCCGTCGACCACAAGGAGCCCCCCTCCTCATCCTCCGCAACATGCCCCATTGACCACCCCTCCAAAGCCCGCCCAGAACCCGCCCCGGCCACGCCCGCGGGCGTCTGCCCGATTGACCACAAATCCCGCGAAGCCTGGATGGAACACACCCGCGCGACCAACCCCTCGGCCTTCGCCGTTCCCCATCCCATCCCTTCGACCCCCGCGCCACCGCAACCATCATGGGCCTCTACAATCCGCTCGTACCTCCCCTTCAGCGGCAGCGCGGCACCCCCACCATCACAACTTCCCGCGCCACCAACGACGAAAAACGCCCTGGAAACGACGCGCGAAATCTCAACTATCCCACGTGCTTCTACATCCCCCGCAGACCCGGCAATTCGTCCGTCCAACCATGAGATAGAAACGGGGGCCGACCCATTGTCTGGAAACTGGATATATCCGTCGGAAAAGATGTTCTTTGAAGCCATGCAGCGGAAAGGACATGCGGCGAAGGCTGCCGATATGAAAACGGTAGTGCCGATCCATAACGCCGTCAACGAGCGTGCTTGGGCGGAAATTAAGAAATGGGAAGCTCCATATCTAGGAGAGTGTGGAGGACCCAAGTTGCTTAGTTTCTCGGGGTTAAGTACCCAGTTGACGCCCAAAGCGAGAGTCATGACTTGGTTGGGATATACAGCGCCTTTCGATAGACATGATTGGGTTGTAGAACGGTGTGGAACGACGGTGGATTATGTCATTGATTTCTACCCGGGACGGCCGAGGAATGATGGGATTCCGAGCTTTTACTTGGATGTTAGACCGAAATTGAACAGTTGGGAGGGTGTCAAGATGAGAGTTTTGAGAGGCGCGGGGTTGAACTAGGGACGGTGAGAGATGTATGATTATGTATTATAGAGTGGGATTTGGTTCCTGTGTATCATAGACCTTGTGTCAATAATAAGTCTTTCTGTTTACTGTTTCTTCTTTTGAATGACCCGTAATCTCACGGGATCCCCCGTTTCTAACCCCACGGTCTCAATGTTCCAGCCTGCAGCGGTGACTTTACCCCACCATTCTTCCCTCTCCGCAGCTCCGAGACGTTCTATTGACCGTCTAAATACCCAATCCGGCAATTTCTCTCCAACTATCTCCTCCATAGCCATGCCAAAAAGATCCACAAGCCAATCGGTAATGAACCTCCCCGTGGTTTCCCAAGCCCAATCCATAACCAAAGTCCAAGCCCAGATAGAATCTGTAGGCTTCGCACCTTCTTTCATCATGATTCGGACATCATATAAGTCTATGTCTAGCCCGTCATGAACCCATATCTCAAAGGGCATGTCCCTTGTTAAGATTGGAAGAACCATCATCGCAGAGTTGGCATCGGTTGACATTAGCTCGTCCCAACCACTGACAAAGGTAATCCTGGCGACTGGATTTCCCTTCCAGTTCGCCACGGTAGGACGCCAGAATATGATACTTTCCTCTCTAGCCACCTCGTCAACAGTGAGAATAGCCCCACGCTTTAGCCAGTGACGATACACCAACCACATTCTCTCTCTATTCAATGTCCGCATCGTGACAGCTCCCACTCCAAGATAACTAGCCACCAAATTTCCCCCAGCCAACCCCACTAAAAGCCACAAGATCGTCCATCTTCCAGTGACAACCTCCACCAACAAACTGCCTACCACAAGCGCCAGCATCTCTACTGCCACATTTTGAGTTCCTTCTTCAACATCCACATCCCGCTTGAAGTGTTCCGCAAGTTCCCCCTTCCCAGCCTTTACAGCAACAGTATTAAGAGCCCTCAACCCTCCTGCCACAGGCAAAATCATCCACGCACTATACTTTCCTAGCAAGTCTCTGAAAACTGGCATCATAAACTCCACAAAACAAGCAAGTCCCCCACAAACATCACCAAAGAACTTTATCCTCTTAGTCTCCCCTTTGACGGCCCATCTAACACGTTTACCCACTAAATCGGTTACAATCTTCACCACCGCTTCCCGCACCACCATCATCGAAAGCACTTCAGTAACCGTAGAATTCTCTGACCCGACACCTAAACCCTCCAAAACCGCTCGACTAGCCAAAACTCCACTCAGTGTCTCAAAAAATGCCTGGAAACTATCGTAGAACTGGTAAGCCATATACTCCGGTGAAACCCTTCGTGGGTACGTAGGTGAGGATGCCGTTTGTTTCGGCCAGACCTATTTGTTACACGAGTTAGTCCATGAACATCATCACCATTTCACACAAGAACCCACAAGCTTGATAGACCCGTCTTGCTCTGACCAGCGTCTAACCACATTACCATGTTCATCAACCTCAGCAACCTCGCCACCAGGGACAAGACCCGCAGTTGCCATGTTACCTGCGACTCGCCGTTCATGTTGAAGTGTCTTTATGCTCCCATGTTGAGCATCCGTGACCCCCTCGTTATCAACAATCTTCCAATCGGCCGAGTAGTCTTGTTCTTCTTCCTGATGCAGTTGTTCAACCCGGCTACTCTTGCGGGATCTGCCTCTGCTTTGTGATCGTTGTCCCCCGGGTTTTCGATGGGCATGTTCTTTGGGATTCGCCCGTGCTGGGGACGCTAGTCGAGCCATTTCTAAACCATCAAAAATTAGCTAACAAAATGAACGTGAAGCAAGGAACGAAGGTTGAAAAAAACTCACACAAAGCTACATCACAACTGTCATTTTCACATTCGTCCAGTCTAAAATGCACAAGAGAAAACGCACCTCCTTTTACATTATTATCCCATCATTATATATATAGAAACCAAACACCCAAACACCATTTCATCCCATTATCCTTGTACAATCTCTAGACATTTACGCCTTGAGAACCTCACCAGTCTCGCTGACCAAGAACTGCTCAGTCTTCTGAGGGCCAGCACCAACACCAGTCTGGATAACCCGCTGCACACCCTCAGCAAGAGTCTCGCCAAGCTCACCAAGCTCCACAATGGGCTTAATGGCCTGGAGAGCGGTAACATCCTTCCAGCCAGAAGCCTTGCTCAGAGCAGAGAACAGGGTGCCAACAACAGCAGCAGAGTCAGCCTCCTGGTAGTAAATGACGGGGTTGGCACCCGCATCAAAGGTGTAGGCAGCGACGGTCTTGCCAGCGGCAGCGTTGATAGCCTGAATAGCACGAACGGCGACCTTGGAGTAGTCGTTCATGTAGAAAATGGGGGGGTAGGTGTCCAGGCAAGTGGCGTGGAAAGAGTTCGAGTCACGCATCGTGACCTCAGCAAACTTCTCGAAATCCCGCTCGGCAATTGCCTTCTCCATGGCAGCCATATTCGCGGGAACGACAGTGGCGACACGCTCCTTGAACATGCCAGAGGTAGCAACGGTCTGCTGCATACCAGAGGTGGAGGGAACCAACTTGCGGCCAGCACTGACAACAAGAATCAGAGCACGCATCTCAGGCCAGTGCTCAGCGGGGGCAACAAGGTCGGCCATCGAGTCCGAGCCGTCCTCCTTCTCGCCCATTCTCCAGGCAACGTAACCGCCAAACAAAGAACGGCAAGCAGAGCCAGAACCCTGGCGAGCAATCAAAGACAGCTCAGAGGGGCTGTCAGGGAGCTCGTAGAGGTCAGCGATGGCGCGAACCAGAGCAGCAAAACCAGCAGCAGAAGAGGCAAGACCCGCGGCAGTGGGAAAGTTGTTCTCCGACACGATGCGCAGGGGGAGCTCAGAGAGCTTAGGGAGCGAGGCATCCTTGGCCTCAACGGTAGCACGGCGAGCCTTCAGCTCGCGAAGGCAGGCCTGGGTGCGGGGAGCCGAAACATCAACAGACTCGCCGTTGAGGATCAGAGCATCGCCGGCGGGGTAGCTAGCCGAGCAAGAGGCAGTGGTAAGGGTACGGAGATCGTCCTGGGACAGAGTCACAGACAGAGAGCTGTTGGTCGGAAGGTTGAGCTTAGCATCACGCTTGCCCCAGTACCTAAAAACAAAAACAAGACAATCGGTTAGTACAAGTTTCATCTGACAACAGCTGCAGTCTGTCTCTCTTCCATAGTGCAGATGTATCTTTGCGACACTACGCGGTACACTAGTATAAATAGTCACTTACTTGACAACGGCGATGTTGACGGGGGCCGTGGTGGAAGCGCGGTAAACCTTAGAATCGGCAGACATTTTGAAAACGGGTTGGATGTTGGATTGGATGAAGGACAAAAGAAGAAACAGAAAAGAAGAAGATGAACTTGAGCGTCACGATTCAATTCTAGATTCGAGAATTGCTTTGATCCAGGGATTGCTGTCAAGCGATTCAGAGTGGGCCGCAAATTGCTGGGTCAAGGCTTCTAAGATGTCAAGGAGTAAAGGGGATTTGTTTTAGGCTTGAGAGGGGTATCGCAGACAATGGATGACAGATTGATGGCACAATGCTTTGGATGAAGACGAGAGAAAAAAAAAGAACAGAAGAAAAATGGGAAAGGCAGAAACAAAGAGACGGTCTTACTGAAATAGTGCTTCAATCACAACAACCAAGCATGGAATCTGCTGTCGTCAACTACATCCAATTCTTACATCGTGCGAGTACAGCATGGCAACCATGCATTTGCCCCGCCATCAATTACCATATCAGTGCCCAGCCCCCTGGCATGTTGTCTGTGTTGTCAAAGTGGGGTTAGAACATAGGCAAGTATCTACAGATACCAAGAAAGCAATTGAATTTCTACACAAAAATGGTTACTAGTGTTGTGAAACCAGATCACCAACCCTAAGAGCTTATTTAGCTCAATTGTTAAACCTGACTTTCGGCCTCGCGCTCTGCCATTTCTACGGCGCTCACGGCCTTCTCGTACAAAACATAAAACTCCGTAGTTAGCTTGATAGCACCAACGGTATCTGGGTCTTGCATCTCTGATTGTCGCCGTCTCTGCTCACCCCAAGATGCTGAATATCCATGACCAAGAATGCGCTTGTTGGAGACAAGACTGTCATGAGAGCCACAACTAGACTCGCCGCTGGCACTACCTGCCGTGTTTCCATGGGCCGATGTTAATGAGCGTGTGCGATTCGCGCTTTGCGGTCGGCCTAGATCCGGGGGGTATGGGTTCCAAATAGTTGTTTGACCAGATAGGTCAATTGGATTCGGAGAGTTCGTTATTGAGATTGAGGGTATGGCTCTGGTGAGAATGAAAGTTCCGGGGAACATTGTCGTTAAAATCATTCGACAACTTGGTAGTAGACTAAACATCAAAGCACAATTCGCCTCAATGATAGACCATAAGACAACTTTCGGATTGTCTAAGCAGTATTGTCAGTGTATGTCAATTAAGATTTGATGTATGTAGTCGGTACTTACACCCAAACTTAAACGTCTTATGTTGGCCATGAAACTGCACAGTAACCAGGCGCATCACAGTTGCAACCATAACCGTAAGACCCATAGCTAACACTGGGACTAACAAGAATCTTTCCTTCTGGGAAAGCTCCGATCTGTATAGCCAGTACATCGGAACAACTACAAACCACAAATACGTCCCCATATCGATGGCCCAATCAGCTAGCCAGTACGATTGGATATCAATGCAGTTGGTGCTATCTCCGCTTTTGGTCCACAAGGTAGTAATGGGTGAACATTGTAAGAGAGACGCAATGGTGGTAGTCGTGCCGTGTAGTGAGACGAAGAGCGCAAGAGCGATGCAGGCTATTCTTGTCGAGCCATGAGAGATGACCCGCATGTACCAAAATGCCACTGAAATTTTGGCTGTGGCGATAGATATTCTGTAAAGAACTGAAGCAATGAAGACTGCTCTAGTCATCCATGACTCGGTATGTGCTCGAGATATCGATACCAACACAAGGGTTGACATCGCTGTTGTAAAACACTATATCGCCGACACCCTGTTAGTGACACTTCAACCCATAACCACAAAAGAACGTACCCATGATATCGCAGTCATAACATCATCCCACCCGAACGTCTCTCTCGTAGCTATTCTGTGCCAAATTCTCACCAACCCCGCCAAACTGGTAACCCCAAGAAACACAATACTCGCCGCCCGAACACCGATAGAATCCAAGTCATCCATAACGACTCAAACTAAATGCAATGCAAAGAAACACAATATCGTAAGAACCACAATATATATCCACCCATAGTGCGCCATCTCACATTCTTATAAAACTCAACCAAATCACTCTCATAGCCTCAGAACGCCGACAAAACAGACCTGCCCGTCACCCGCGGGATATCGACATGAGTGGCGTTCTGTGCATGTCCCGTTTACACTGATCTACCATGGCGTCCCGAACCACGCGGGTCTCCTCCACAGAAACGTTTCTCCCGTGCCATCAAAGGCTTCTCCCGGGAAATGTTTCTCCGCCATTATACACGTTTTATTTTTTGCTGGCTAGTGTTACTGACGACTGAGCGATATGGGCGGGAGGAGATATATTGGGTGTTACACTGCTTCTGACGATTTACCGCCCCCGTGGCGGGGATGCGGGTTGCCGTTTAGGTCGCTGCAGAGATGAGTTATTTTGTGGGGGTTTGTCGAAGCCAGTGGGTTTGTATTTGTACATGCCTTTCTAAATACGTTTGAATATGGAGAGTTATTCATGTACTTTTATTGTGATCATTAAAATATTCAAACGCTATTATCACCGTGAGGCGCCATCTACCCTGTCATTGTTGTTTCTTAGACCATGGTCTCAACAGATCGCGCCTCACATCCATCCACCGAGGCATGTTGTTTGTGTTTATCATTTGCTGATGACCCACCACCTCCATGTTTCCGTATGTCCATCTCCATCTCATAACTTCCTGCCATGATACTATTATCGGAGCCCGGTCTTTTTGACACCAGCTCGTCCTCATCCTCTTGGGTTCTCGTCGCCGTGTTGGACATTGAAAGAGAATTCCCAAGCGTCCCATGGCTACTCTGTCTTGTGTTCCTTGACCGTTTCTCACTGTTGTTCTGGGACTTGATACGGATTACGAAGACCCGGAGAATGGGAATTGTCGCAGCCATGATAGTTGTCCCAACTTCTGCTGCAGCCCAGATAACAAGATACGCTCCATAATAAGTGAAGTCTCCTGAGGCAAGTGAAGGGATCTTGGAAGCCTTGACAAAGGCAGTAATCCCGGCGAAGACACCCATCGACATGGCGACACCGATACCAATCTTCTCTTGTGGTCGCATTTGCAAGCCCCAGATAATATGCCAAGGCAAAAGAGCCAAAAGGATATCAACAGCCCCAGACCAAACCGCGCTGAATATACCATAAGTAACCACGATATCCATCGCTGGAGACTTCCAAATAAACACCGCCGATATCGTCATTGTGCACGAGATGCTGACAATGCAAAAGTATACGACGTAATTCCATGGGCTTGATAGTACTCGAAGCAGTGTGCAAGCGAAGGAAACTTTGGAGAAGATGGAAGCGAAGATGGATAAGAAACCACTCATGTTACCCATGAAGACCAGCTTGGAAAAAGTAGCAAGTGGTACCATGGATACATGTTTTCCCATGCCAAGGCGAACGTTGTATTCTGTCAATGACACATTGACCACGAAGATTAACTAATGAACAATATAAAGTTAGTCAACATCCTTTAGCTTACAACTCTATAATGACGCTAGTCTTTCAATATGTCTCAGTCACACAAGATTATTACTCCCTATTAGGACAGGTCTGTGTAGGACTATACATGAAATCTGTAGCTGTCTCAACTTACGTATGACAATATCAACATATAATCATCCCACCAAAATCCTCTTCCATTTAACCTCTTGCAGTATACTCTCAAGGTGATAAAAACAGTCGACATACACAGCATACACCAACTGACAACCCGCATCTGAGGCCCCAGGTCTTGAGTCGTATCAATACTCCCCTGGCTATCACCTTCCGCAAAGGCACTCATCGCTCGTGAATCCAACAATCGTAAATCAAAAAGTAACGTAACAGAGCAATCCAAACATAACCAAGAACACAAGAATGTAAATCAAAGATGGGAGCCACGAGATATAAACGAAATCAAACGCTTCGCTGGCACCTCTCAAATAGATAAAGGGATCAAATTCAAGGGAGAAAGAATGACAAAGTCAGAGGGAGAGATGGGCGGTATGCACATAAATAACTGGTCTAGACGCGGCCTCAAGATTCCTCGACTAACGGCCGAGAGATGACGAACAAGGGACTCTTTTCAGGTCCCGGGTATTTCGAGCCGGGGAGCATATGTGATGAGCTCCCATCACCTCCAGCCTCGACACATTCAACAAGTACCAGGACTCTTGATACATTCATGTAACACCCATCTAGTGGGATCCTCGTCAATCGCATTCATTTCGTAACCTCCATCCGACTGGATATTCTCAATGATCGACTGTGTGAAGACCCCTCCGTCATCTTGATATCCCTAGATTTGGTTCTCGCTTGTCCGCGCTTAACTTTGTTATTAGCCCCGGCTGTTGAGACTCTGGGAGGGGAGGAACCTATTGTCCTAGGGAGAAGGGATGAGTAGAGTTAATCACCGCAGTAGAGCCGGCATGATGAGATACGAACGATGGCTGAATATAGTATTTCCTAGTCCCAGTCACGATACATGGAATTGTAAGAGTTCTGTCGTTGGAAAGATGCAACACTTTCTGTAAGATGCACATGCATAAGCACTTATACACATGTGTCCGCCAAAATGACTCTAAACCATCCAGCCCGTATTGCAACGGCCGTCCTATCAATCCAATTATCCCAGCCACGAAATCACAACCAATCTCTACTTTCTTTTCCCATCCAATCCTTTTCTAAACGCCATATTGTCCTTCCCGAAGTGAATCCCTCATACGGCTCTCAATATGGCGATCTACTCCGTCCCATCACAAAGCAGATATAATTATGCTCGTCCTTCCAAGACCCAGACACACCTTGTTTTAGGGGTTCTCCCTTCCTCCACCGAGGATTTCGCGGAATGTGACGAGAATAGGGTAATCAAGTGACGAGTTTTCAATCTGCCACGGTAATGATCGACATCAGTCGAGGTCCCCCCCTTACATTATGCAACGTCCGTAGCTCTCCCATGGTTGCTTTTTTGAGGTAGTATTTTCTGTGGGGAGGACATGACATTACAATTTTGTTCATGCGCCGCCGATCGAGGTAGTAAAAAGGAATTCGCGAATGCGCTGTCGGGCGATATTTAAGTCGTCAAAAAGGTGACAAAAATATGTTGACAAGACTGGGACTCGAACCCAGGCGGATTTCTCCATCAGGAAACTTGCGTTAAGGAACAACCTTAACCTGACGCCATAACCAACTCGGCCATCTTGCCATTGTTTTGTGAAGGTGCGTCCGTTATCGGAGTAATTATTGAATTGACACAACGCAGTAGATTTTTTTTTCTGCGATGTACAGTTAGGTAGACGTAAAATAAAACAACAACAAAAAATCTGCGATGTACATACATACGTTAAACAACAACAACAACAAAGCTTGGTCAATGTATATAGATGTGTATTTACAACGGAAACGTCCTTTTCTGATATCCATGCTTGAGATCATATGCTTACAAACTAACAACTGTCGTTTAATAAAACCAACCAAATACAAGCTAAATCACAGGCCTCTTTTCCGCTCTGCAGGTCGGGTAACCTTCCCGGCTACGCCCAATCACTGGCACAATTCCTTCCCTTGAGCTTTTACAGGATTGGCACTGTTGGACTCAATCTTAAATTGTGACCAATAAGCCGATATTTCCGGTGTGCGTGTAAAGCGTATATACATTCTCTGAAGTTCTCATCAATTTGGTATGCTTCACTACCTCCAAAGTCGGACAGCACGGATATTCAGACGTCTTCTTGCCTGTAACCTGATCTATGAATTGCGCCTGAATTACCGGCAGTAAGGATGAGATCCAGGTCCGTAATTTCGTCGCTTAGATCAAGGACACGGACGTATTTCCGGATGAACATGTGCAGATGATTTGGATCTATGATTTCAAGTTGTGCGTCATCAACCACTTTGGGAAATATTCATATTTACAGGCTAACGGTAAATTAACAACCGCCGGAGTTTTTGTGATCTCATGTAGACCCGCGAGTCGTTTGTTGATCGTTCTTCCTCGAACAATTGTATCATGAAACCTCACAGTGGTCAGGTGCTTTGTTAACCCTAACCCTTCGGTATCGACGTCATAAAGAAGCCGATGAATGGTACATACATACATATGCACGCAAATCTAGAGATGGAGCTAATGGTGGGGCTTGAGAGGTGTAGCTCTTGACATATTTGTATATTCTTGTGACTTAATTATTCATTGTGATCAATGTTAAACAATGTATATACATATTTATACGAGAATTGATGGGAATTATAAATATTCAACAGTATGTCGCCGCATCGATGAACGGGGTACAGTTGATCCAGTGTCAAATAGAATCAAGGGGAAAATTACAAATTATTTCGGGATCGGGGCTTCACAGGTCAAGTATGGCATAGTGACCATGAACTAGATGGTGAGACAATGACGAGAACCGGATAGTTAGCTACACTATGAGCCAAGTATGTCCTACGTCACTCGCCAAGAGGTCCCTATGTATTTAAAAGCATAAGATTGAAGCGACACTGACTTTGCAGCAGAACTTCAAGCCGGAGAAATAGGGCTGACTTGGTCAATCTTGGTGGTATGCCCAAGTCGACCATCAGAGTTGTTATGAAGAGTCTCACGGGTGTTGATGAAGTGATCTAAACTTTCCTTCAACTCCCATTCTCTGGTGCCTCGAGTAACGGTAGCTAACATAGGCCGCACTTCAGAAATGAAACTGGGAAACGAACTTTCAAATTTTGTCAAAACAAACATTTGTGCAAGCTTGGTGGCGAATTGGATGCTTCCGTCGACAATATTGAGTAATCCCAAAGACGAATCTACATGACTGTTTAGGGATTCCAAGGCCGACGGCGGAAGCCTAGGCACGATATGAGGGACGTCTTCGGATATTGACAGAGACCCTTTCACACATGTCCAGGCGATTGTGTTGAAGATCGGGTCATCGGGAGTAAGACGAGATCGTAGTCGCCGAATTGTTTGTTCATATCGTCCGAACACTGGCTCTGGTATCTCATCAAAATATTGCATAAGAGGCCGACGAACCTGGTCATACATGATCAAACTCCCTTGCTCCTCAAGTAAAAGGAACCTGCGCACATAACACGATTAGTAAACAGCGATAGCTAGGGAACACTTGCACTTACGATCTTTTGCTGTTCTTCTCAACCAGATCTAAAGCCCGAATCTTATCTTCCGGAGACACTGTGATTCTTCGTCTTTGCCAACCACCTTCATAAAAGCCCATAACGTGGTTGAAGTAAAGCTCCATATCAGTCCTGTGTGCTTCGATAGTCCAAAACGTCATATCAGAGAATGCTTCATGGTGGATGAGTGAAAAGGGCCTTGAGAAGTATATGACTCGGTGGTTGGGACCAAGAGATAACAGTCCCGTGGCTATTTGTTTTGCGACTTGCGGTTTACATTCGTCCAGTCCGTCGATAAAAAAGTAAATATTACAGGCCGTTGCAAGATCACGCAACAAGGCAAATAATTGCTCTTCTAGTGGAAATTTAGCAGTACGATTAACAATCTCTTGATATATAGAGACGATAAGATCTGTCGGCACTTTAATCTGCGTCAAGACTTGTCTCAAAATGGCCTGCCACACTGTGGTTACGGAACATGGCTTTTCAAAATGGATGTGAATTTGGACACAAATTGGGCGCATGTGAAAGGGGAGACGCTTGGAAAGTTCCCCGAGTTGCCAGAAGACAACGTGCCTGGAAGTAATGGAGGTTAGTCACTGCGGGTACCTCACGAACGGGATCAACTTGGACTGACATTAATACGGACTTTCCCATCCCGACTGGATAGGTGGTTAGCATATGACATCGCACTTATCATGAAGCGTAGGTACTTACTATCTCCCAAACACCACAAAAATCTCTCGTTGGTCCCTTTGGACGAATTGTACCAAGTTTGATATTCTGCCGAATGTATGAACCATAACCCGGTATCGTACCAATGAGACCTCGACCGCGGACTAGCACTTCCCAGATCAAAGGAGTCAGGAAGTCTACTTATCCAATTATTGATGTGGTCCATGACTTTTGGATTTGCCCATTTGGTGTGAAAGTTGGCGCGAGAGGTGATATCTTCAATACATTGCTCCTCCGACGCTAGCTTCGAAGGCAACGGAAGCATATAGCCCGCCCAACGAGGTCTGTTCAAGAAAACCATTATCTTCTCTAATAAGAGAGTAACTTTTTCGAACCCCACGCTAAGGGGAGACGCTTGTCGCTTCGACCACATAAAAACTTCACATTTCGCATTGTCTGCGATAACCGCCATGAGCTTTTGAAGTTGGCCAAATCGGCCATGGGTTATTAGTTCAGTAGACTTTGCCCGCTGGTCCGTTGTTAGTCCGATTCTGTGGTTCTCGGGTTTCTCATACACCATTTTCTCCCATGGTATAGCGATGTTCAACAGACAATTGGTTGATTTCAATGCCCAGTCGTAGTCGTTCTGCACCTGCTTCTTGTCGAGATTGAGCCATCGTGGATGGAGTAGACAAATTAGTTGTACTAGCATCACTGACATTTGGAGAATCAGTGATACTAGTACGAGTTGATCGTCATCGTCAACCTCGTCACATGTCGTGAGCGCAATAATAGGAATTCCTTTGAGAAATTGGTTGAATGCACCCCGTTTTTCTACCAGGCCGTTGATTATTGGACCCAGCTCAACCTTGACAGACTCAACTTTCGAAATATGATCCAGCGCTTCCAAACACGTAGTCACTATTTGCACAAGTGATTTTTGGGCCTTAGGGAATGTGCCCGGAGTATCGTCGCTGTCCAGGATGAAAACTCCAGTGAATTCGGTGTTCTTTTTGAATTTGTCAAGAAAGCGAACACGGGGAGGAACGAGAGCAGACGCAGACTTGCGGGGTGATCGTAGCAAACCCATTGGAAACAATGGAAAATCGCTTGAAGAAGTCGTAGTTAAAGCCCTGCGGAAAATTGAGTGTGAGGCTATCTTCTCATAGTAGCGCAAAAAAGTGAAATTCGTGTTCACAATAAAATGAGTACCAACGCACAAAGAAACGAAATCTACTCGTTGGTTTATTTGCACGTGTAGACAATTTTCAAGAACTTTTGACACAGGTTCATGCGCGTGTTGTATTGATAGACTAAATCGCGACCCGCGGAACAGGCCAATTGAACTTGAGTCACGGCAGTGCGTCCGTCTCATTTACCCCCAGCATGGGTTCAAACAGGGCCTATCCATTAGGGTCTACATACCCTTGGTTGCCGATACACGCCCTTTGCCCTGTCGATGCATATATCGGAGCCTGGTATTGAGCCACTTGGTATAAATTTGTGATTCTGAGCGTCAGGCCAATCTTAGATGAGTCTTCCCTCTTCAGCGTATATATATTCATTATCGCCGTCTTACTAATACCATGTATCACGTATTTTCTCGCTGCTGGAGAAGTACCAAAACTTTGGGTTCATTTGGCTGTTCTGTTTTGGATAGAAGGGGTTGAGACCAGTACAGTGCCCGAGTGTGACGTCCGTAGCGTCCTGTGGCGTTACCAGGGGTACATCTGCTGGACGTCACAACATCTGGAGTCGCCCTTTCCATCAGACACAAGAAAGATACATCCAATCTGGTATCGCGGGACCACGAGCTTCCTATTTATAACACTTTCTCCTTTGTTTCGCTTATTCTAACGCTCGTCGTTACCATTTCACACAGAGGGGTAGCTGGTTGGTGCTTGGGATGAAGGGGCTTCTGGAGTTGATTAGGACTGTGTGAAAACTACACGGGGCTATATGGCGGGGGTCGACCGTTTCTCAGCCTGCAAAAAGAAGAATCAAGGCCGGCTAATCAGGCTATCAAAAGAAAGATAAAATATGATACAGTATATGGGGGTTTTAAAGCGTCTCCCGGTCCCAACAAAGAGAAATGGGGTGCCACTAATTGGGTTGTCAACAGAATAAATACAGTACTCATGCAAGCACCAAAGTAGAAAACTATCAACTCGCGGACATGGGGACTGGAAATCGTGACCCACTCCGAAGTCTCAAGTCCCCACTTCCCCGTGAGACCACTCGAGACTTCGGATGTTCGTCCATACTCATCTCAACGTTCCGTAGGAAGTAGGTGACCCCACAAGTAATACCTACATATGCACTGAGTAAAAACAAAAAATATATAAATTTATCTATCCACTCCACACTCTTGCGCCTACAGTGAACCCCGCAGTTTAGAAAACACCCTCCCTCCCAGCATCACCGATGAACCTAATTGAGTAGCCTTTGGTTGGTCTGTTCCTCGGGACCAAGATCACTGCTCTCAATTGTATCCAAGTATGGCAATGGACCGAAATGTTGGACTGGCCGATGAAACGTGAGGGTTGGCGGAAAAACAGAGTGGATCGCGTGCAAAATACTCATAAAAGCAGGCCTCGCCCGGAGAGTCGAGGTTATATAGTTGGCTAACTCGCCATAAAAGCCAGGGTCCAGCTCCATTAGAACGCTTATTATAATGGTCGCATTGTTGACATTGCACAGAGAGATCTGGTCACCTTCCTCCTTAACGAACTCCAGAATCTCACTTGGAATTTTAGTGAATTCAGCAGAGTTGTCGGGAGTCCTTTCAGGCTCAGAAGAATTATCCGGAGTCTGTTCAGGCTCAGGATTCTGTGAGGCGGGCGAAGTTGTGTTCTGCCTCAGACCAGGAACGATCTTCTTCCCCAAGTAGAGGACAAGACTTGTTTGCAAGCTATCAGCTAGGGCCGCGATACCTACTATAGATAGCTGTACAAACCCGCCAGGCCTCTCTTTGCACGCAAGTAGGTCGTCTTGTATTTTGTCTTTCCTGACACTATCCAGAGACTCTAAGAGTTTATCAATGTCGGTAGCTGTCATCTTTCCCGACAACCTCGTGATATAATGCTCCATCAGGTCCCAGCTGTGCATTAATTCTGTATTAGGACACAGTGCATGTTGATTGTAGTCAGTACTTACTTTGAGCCCAAGACAATGGGAAGATTCTCACGAATTCGGTTTTCGTACGGCTGAAGCTGCCGGTGTTCGGCTGTCAAAATTTCCACTCGTGTCCTGACTACTGTTTTCGCCATTTCAATTTTTGCAGTCTTGGGATTGTGCCCAACCATCTCTGGTGGAGCACTGATCCGTGAAACAAAGCCCATCTTCAAGTTTTCGTGTGCTTCCAAAAGATCTAGGAAGATCTTTGCAAGCGAATCCCAATCGTCTACGCCATCAGCAATGAGCAGAACAGGGTATGCATTGAGATAATCGCGAATGACGCATCTCAACAAAGACTCGTCGGGCTCAAAGTTAGCCGAGTCCCCTAGGAACGGCTTTAGTGTTTCTGGCGAGAACTGCTCGATTTCAGTCCAGGTAACAAGCTGATGAGCAAAATCTCTCAAGAATGAAATCTCGATCGGGTCATCATGAGAAACAACATCCAACATACCGTTGCCGTCCCCATTCCTAACTTGAACAGCAAGTTTGGAGCTACGCAAAAGAAACTGGATATGGCTAGTGACCAATATTTGTTCGGGTCCCTTGAACTCTGGTTGTTGGCTTCTTGTTTTAAAGTCATTCGCAATCTTGGGACTGGCAAATGCACTATGGACATACATGTTAGTTTTCACCAGACACTAGGTGAATCGATAGTATAACATACAATGCTGTGGACTTCATACTGTGGACTACCAGACATAAGTTAGCATTACAAGTATTAAAATATCGAGACAAACTTTGTTCACACTCACTTGGACCTTGCCACCAACAAACACGAGAATCGTTGCTCTCGAGTAAGTCGCTAGTGACTTTGGAAATCTTGTTCACTGTGACTTGATGTTCCTCTGCACCTCCGCCATGTCTCCGTAACAGTGTACCAGCGAACATCGACAAGGGACGCGGAGAACTGCCTTTTCCAAAGCCTCGGATGGCATCAAAGAGCCTCTTTTTTGATTTGTGCTTATCAGAGATTTGGTCCGCAAGGAGCCTCAGACTGAGGCGACACACATCCATTCGTGACCTGATTCTCCGAGCTTTTTTGTCGTTGCCGCAAATCCACATAATCCGGTTCCACATCCCTGTGGTAATAGGTGCTACCTCATGAACATCGGTGGTTTCTGAACAGGAGCATTAGCCGCCGAGGTAACAAATACTACACTCGATTCTCCTTTGGATACATACTTTGTGATGGCAAGTCTGGCGTAGTCTTGGAAGCCACTGTACCGCTCTCATTGCCAGCAGTATTGCTTTTTGATGGTGGGGTATCTTATTGTACTGGGCTGCCCGTAGTTTGCTTAGATTTGGTCGTGCCTTTGCTTTTTTCCTTCGGGATCACTCGTAGAACGTCGTTTACGAGTTTTTGAATGTATCGGAGGTCTCTGACCTTTCGTTCAAAGATGTCGTGGGGGGTTGACGTGTTCTCATCAGGTGGTGGGTCACCAAGCTGCTTCTTCTTCCATTGTTTCTTGGCCGCTTTGGGGAGGACGCAAGTCGTATTATCGATTGCGACTGTGAGATGGTTGATTATCTTGATCATGTCCTCATCTTCAATTGGCTGTAAAGATTCGTAACGCCAAAGAGTGCATTCTATGTCAAGGATGATAAACGAAAGCTCGTCTTTCGTGTCAATACCGCTCTGCGGTACGTCGGCGAGATTAATGCCAACATGATACCCCTGTTCTGCCGCGACAAGGGTACTTCTCACGATTGCCGCTGCCGTTCCCGGTTCCATTTTGGAAAACCAGACGAGAAACGGGAGAATGGGCTTGTTGTTAAACGTATGTAGTATATGTGTAGTTTGTCAATATAAAGAAACCCCCGATGATAGATCTGGAAGCTAGTAGGAGTGTGGATGTGCGTTAGAAAAGCCTTCAAAGGGTTGCTGATTACACGTAATTATATACAGTACATACCGGATGCACCCTGCAATGATTAGGCATAGTCTCTGGGTTGGGACGGTCCCTACTATGAAATGCAGGAACAGTGGTCCCCTAAGCTATCGCACTCAGTTGAATATTTGCTGGAAAAAGCTGTTTTATTTCATCCTGACAGCCTTTCTACCCAACATACTGAGAAAGTGGCGTCTCGCATCAACGAATGGCCAGTCACCGGGATCAGCGTTCAGAAAAAGTGCTACGCCGGTACTCGGTAAGCTACACTTTGATGCACGACAGCCCAATTGGGCCCGAAGGGAGATACAAGCCCAAAGTCACAGAACATATATAAGTCAAATGGCATTTATTACGGCCGTAGCAAAGACGTTCCTGTGTCTACTCAAGAGTGGACATGTGGAACAGCAAAGCCCAACTAGTTAGAGTTGACCAACAGTGATTTTACTTTAAAAAGAAAGCAAAAGATGAACTAGTTCTGAACATTACATTGGAGTCTCTGGCTCCTTTCGGCATTCAGTGCCTAACACAATGGGAATGACTATTTATTCAAATAACTGGCAAAGGATATATGTACCCCTCATTTACGCCTAATTCCCGATTGGGCAGCCCTCCGCCCTAAAATATCATGTCTCCACCTAGATGCATGGCTTGGGGCTCATCCTACACGATACAGGGCTTCTATAGAACAGGGGTAGCATCCTGTGAATATACATATACACGGTAGCTTATACATCTGCACATGTATAGACACATAAATAGGACAGTTTTATTAGCTCCCAGACAACTCGGCTCTTACACTTAGTGATTAGCACCGCTGAAAGACCCAAAGACGAACACAGAATGCTACCAAGGTGTTATGTGTCGGCTACTTACTGCATATCCGCCCGCCAAATATATATTCACCCTTACCTTTACTTTACCATGTCATCGAGGGCGTTCAGCTCATGCGTATTGAGGTGCTCGATCGTTGGTAAGTTTGTGAATGACTGTCAAGAAGTATTTTGAAGTCGTTCTACACCCATCCTGAGTTAGAGTAGATGGCACGGTCCATAGTACAGCAGCTTGTGAAACATGTGTTACTTCAGAGAAACCATACCGGGATGTTCCATTACACAAATTTCGATTATTGTGACAACAGCAGGCTTGATTGATATGTATTTATTCCCCACTATAACCCTAAAAGAATATAGTTTTCGAGTCAGGCTGCCCGCTACCACGTAGTTCTGTGTCCTCCGAATAACCCCTTGCCCTGCTTTTTTAGCGCCACCTATGCCAAATCCGCAGATTCCCCATGAAACGCACTCCCAACGCCAAGGACTATGGGACTGTTCGCAAGACAGTTCCCTCACTCGATCTCGGGGTATCAAAATACACAAAACGAGCAAAACAAGACTAGCATGACCAAAACTAGTATAACCAGAACAATAGTGACTATGTTCCCGACTGTGAAAAACTCAGGTTGGGAGTCGGCTAAAAGTCGGTTAAATGCCCCCCCCCCTCCCAGCAAAAACTTCATCACGCTCCGTGTGAAGAGATCTGGCTTTGCACCCCTTCCCAAGCAGGAGACAGATCTTTTATCTAGCAAAAAAGGAAGTATCCAAAGGTGAAGCTTCACGTGGGCGGAGTGTGATTTTGTCTTGCGACGCCAAAGGTCGAGTTGTTGAGGGGTATTTTAGGGTTAAGGACTTATTCAATTCACAATCTGACACAGTGACGGACTGGGAGGCATCAGCATACTACTGTGCTAAAAAGAAGTGGAACCTTTGGACTGTACATGCTATACTTGGCGGTAACGAAATATGACTGCTCGTGAGGGAAATAAGACTAGCTACCTAACAGATCACCGTTGACTTCATGACTAAGGTATATACATAACTTGACTTCGGTGCTCCGGCCGAGTGAGCCGTTTTCCAACGAAGCGTTTGTAGAGCTTACTGGTTTACTGCGATGTGTTATAGCTTGATCGTAAGACAAGGTATTATTTAGACGATGATGACCAATATATTCACGTTAAAGAGGGAAGACTAATCTAAGATGGGCGTGACGCTCAGGAACACACATTTATACCAAGTGGCTGAGTCACAGGCCCCGATATATGCATCGACAGGGATAAGGGGCGTGTATCCGTAACCAAGGGTGTGTAGACCCTAACACGATGCGTTGGCAGAACTAACTGGTTTCCATGGTTGATCCCGCAAGCCCCCTCACTCTTATTTTTTGGAGTACTTCCTTACACCCTGCAATACACGAGCGACGGCTTGCAAGCTCTCATATTCGCGCGCAGGTGACTGGTTCGCGCATCTATCCGTTCGACCGGTCATACATTCAGTTAAGCGCTATCATCATCTGCAACTTGCTTAGTTGCACACAGCCCCAGTCGTTTAGTGGTCACGCGAAATTGTGTCCGTGGTGCGAACACTTGAACCCCTTGGCACGAGTCGAAAAGCATGGCTTTAACGAGCAATTTTTCCACTTATTATTATCGTTGTCATTCATCGATGTGCCGAGATACTGTTCAATATTTATAATTGTGATCACCCATGTACATACATATGTACGTACAGTGCTGAAAACTGCCCACCATGCATCATTGAGCTAAAAGAATATACACAGCTATCAAAATCTACACCTCTTAGACTGTACTATCAGCTACACCATTATGTGTGTTCCCCAAAACCACAATCCATCATCTTGCCACGATGCCGATACGGAAGGGTTAGGATTATCACCGAACGTCAGAATTGTGAGGTTCCATGACGTAATTGTTCGATGACGACGGGTCAAGTAAGGACTAACGGGTCTATTTTATTTATGTATCATTTCGATCCTGTACTGCTCCCCTAAAAGTAGCTGACTCACCCAGCCTATCTAATCAGCTCAACCGAGGAAAATACACAACATGTGACTAAGTCACAAGTGCCTGCACGACGTCATCATGGCAATGAAAAACCAGATATACACCACGGAAAACCCCGCACATCTCGTATAATTGCAGTCCAAAAACCGCCAACTCACAACATCATTGCAAGAACGCAGCAGCGTGTCTACATCGCAGGGGTGTCGCTTTGGGTTGTGTTGTACGAAAACTTGTAGTCCTACCTTACAGAGAGGTGTGTACTTGTGTGAGTGGAGTGTTAAGAAACACAAATGATATGACATCATCTGCATGAATAGGCGGGAAAAGAAACAATGTTTATCAAGCATTGAGATATTCCTAACTGCCTTGACATTAGGAGCTTTCTTAAATTCCATCCCAAGGAGGACGAGATGATGTGTCTGTGGTGGGAAACGTTAAGGAAAAAGCCAACCTGGCAAATAGCCATGCTAAGCTCAATGAATCCAGCTTCGGTATCATTAGAAAACCACTCTGAACGCTCCAAGCAACCGCTATTTCATAGCTACTTACATCGAAAACCATGCAAAGATTTGGGCATACTCACTTAGAATCCGAGGTCTAATTCTGTATGTGCCCCCCTCGTATTCTATATGTATAACCTTTATGATATAATTCAGAAAAACAAGTGTCACAGAACGTAGAACACTCGTGTCAGGCAAGTGATATGCGACTTAGGGTTAATCGTACAACCTAGAGACAGAACAAGCCTGCAGTTCCTGTGTCCACATGCACACTCGTTGCGATAGAGATAACGACTGAACCTGTTCATCGTATTACAACGTGGGGCACTGGTAGCAAAATGGGCGCTCGTTTACTGTATGCAAATGTGACTTGTCTTGACCGCATCGCTGCCAAGTCTAGCATACAGCACTAGCCTTACGGAAGTCTTGACCTACTCTGGCGTCTCTACTCTACATCTCATTTACAGAGCAACGGATATTCGGGGATAATGCTCCTGTTGAATACTTGGAGGGCTGTTTGGTTAGCGGTGCGATGTCGACTACGGCTCTCGCGAGGGGACTTCATCGAAGATTTGCCCCCTAGTAATAACATGCAATCAGCACCTCGGGTAAACCGCACCAACTATTGTTGTTGATGACTAACAGTCTTTTGGTTCTCTCTGGCCTGAAGGGCCTAATCCGGTGGCAGCGTCCACTTATCATATTTTCTTTCACACCACGGAGTCTCTGATGAAGTTTCGAAGAAGAAAACCACTCGCCAGTACTATATCGAGGGGTGTCTGATGGGTAACTCGGCTGATCTTGAAACTCCAAAGTCCTATAAATATATCCCGAAAAGGACACTTACACAAATCTAGCCGGGCTATACCATGTAGTTACCATGTATTTGGCCAAGGGCCATTGAGGTGCACCATCGGGGTCAGCACAATTGTGCTCGCGTTTTGGGGGTATGCCAATATCATTGGCTAAAAATATGGATCCTTTGGTCTTTGTTATTGGTTTCAGTGACCTCAGCGACTGTAAAGTTGCAACATCTGCTGTGCCTAACCCCAATTCTGAGTGCCACCAACCGGAACCTCCAGGCAGGGTACAACCTGACATAGTGGAACTTAGACTTCTTGTCACACGTAACCCGCATTAACCCTATCCCTTCAAGCGTATCAACTGATTATCGCTGACCTCAATGACATGACATCGACCTTCTTCCTTAATACCCTCGAGATGGCACCTTTGAGGTTTTGAGATGCCTTTTCCATCGGACTCAAGACAGATTCGCCCCAGCTGTCGTTGAGGGGATAAGCGATTCCATTCACAACACTTTCTCCCTTTTTTTCTTCGTTTATTCCAAGGCTCGTCGTTGCCATTACACCCTCTTGAGGCCAGCATCGTTGTCAAGCCGCGTCCGCCCCCTCATTTAGCGACTGCCGATACCTCAAGGCAACATAAATCAGCCCAAAAACGCGCGACTCTCGGGATACCCTTTTTAAAAGCAACTGGCTGGCATGATTTTGGAAGGTTCGAAGTCAGATACACAGTTGTTTCATCTCATTCATTACGATTTTCTTTTGTATTTTGATTTTCATGGTGAGCTAGAGCGAGCGTAGCCCTATAGCAGCCTGCGGGAAATGCTGGGTGCGCGAGGGAAAGCGATTGCAGGAGTATAAGAGGGGGTCAACTCGGCTGATTGCCGGTGTGAAAAGGTGAGCCCAGGAGCGTTAGATAACACAATAAATATTCATCATCATCATCATCGATAAATGGTACGTAGGCACGCAAATCCAGTTATAAAGCTGATGGTGAGGGCTTGAGAGGCGTAGCGTTTGGCATATTTGTATGTTCTTGTGACTTAATTATTCATTGTGAGCAATGTTAAACAATGTATGTACATATTTATACGAGAATTGATGGGAATTATCAATATTCAACAGTATGTCGGCGCATCGATGAACAAGGTACAGTTGATCCAGTATCAAAGAGAATTAAGGAGAAAACTACAGATTATTTCAGGATCGGGGCTTCGCAGGTCAAGTATAGTATGACGACCTTTAACTAGGTTGTACAAATAACGACAGGAGCTGGATAGTTAGCTACACTATGAGTCAAGTATGTCCTACGTCACCGGCCAATAGGTCCCTATGTATGTAAAAACATGAGATTGAAGCGACACTCCCTGTGCAGCAGAACTTCAAGCCGGAGAAATAGGGCTGACTTGGTCAATTTTGGCGGTATGCCCAAGCTGACCACCTGAGTTGTGATGAAGAGTCTCACGGGTGTTGATGAAGTGATCTAAACTTTCTTTCAAATGCCATTCTCTGGTGCCTTGAGCAAAGGTAGCCAACATGGGCCGCACCTCAGAAATGAAGGTGGGAAACGAACTCTCAAATTTTGTCAAAACAAACATTTGTGCAAGCTTGGTGGCGAATTGGATGCATCCGTCGACAATGTGTAGTAAACCCAAAGACGAATCTACATGACTGTTTAGGGATTCCAAAGCCGATGGTGGAAGTCTAGGCACGATATGAGGGACGTCTTCGGTGATCGACAGAGTCCCATTCACGCATGTCCAGGCGATCGTGTTGAAGATTGGGTCATCCGGAGTGAGATAGAAACGTAGTCGGTCAATCGTTTCTTGATATTGCTGAAACACTGACTCTGGTATCTCCTCAAGATGCTCCATAAGAGGGCGACGAACCCGCTCAGATATGATCAAACGAGCTTGCCTCTCAATTAACAGGAACCTACTCAGATAAGAAAATTAGTACACAGCGATAGTTAGAGAACATCTGCACTTACGATCTCTTGCTGTTTTTCTCAATCAGATCTAAAGCCCGAATCTTGTCTTCAGGTGACACTTCGATGCTTCGTCTTTGCAAACCGGCTTGGTAAATGCCAATAACATAGTTGAAGTAAACCTCCATATCGGCTCTGTTTGCTTCGATCTTCCAAAACTTCATATCAGAGAATGCTTCCTGATGGATGAGTGGAAGGGGCCTTGAGAAGTATATGACTCGGTAATTTGGACCAAGAGATAACAGTCCGGTGGCAATTTCTTTTGCAACCTGCGGTTTACATTCGTCTAGTCCGTCGATAAAAAAGTAGATATTCCAGGCCGTGGCAAGATCACGCAACAAGGCAAATAATTGCTCTTCTAGTGGAAATTTAGCAGTACGATCAAGAATCTCTTGATATATAGAGACGATAAGATCTGTTGGTACTTTAATCTGCTTCAAAATTTGTCTCACCATGGCCTGTAAAATTCCAAGTGTATGCGATGGATTTTCAGAATGGATGTGAATTTGGACATAAACTGGGCGCATGTGAAAGGGGAGAAGTTTTGAAAGTTGTCGGTGTTGCCAGACGACAACGTGCCTGCAAATAATCATAGTCAGTAGCTGAGGGTACAATACCAATGGGCTCATCTGGGACTAACATTAACATGGACTTTCCCATCCCGACTACACAGGTAGTTAGCATATGCCATCATAGTCGCCATGGAACGGGGATACTTACTATCTCCCAAACACCACAAGAATCTCTCGTTTGTCCCCTTGGACGAATTATACCAGGTTTGATATTGGGCAGAGTTTATGAACCATAACCCGGTATTTTGCCAACGCATAGTCATTGACTTTGGAGTGGCACTTCCTATATCAAAGGAGCCACGAAGACCACCGATCCAACTGTCGATGTGGTCTATGATTCTTGGATTTACCCATTTGGTGTGAAAGTCAGCACGGGAGGTGACATCTTCAATACTTTGCTCCTCCAACGCTAGCTTCGAGGGCAACGGGAGCATATAGCCCGCCCAGCGAGGTCTGTTCAAGAAAACCATCATCTTGTCTAATAACAGGACAGCCTTTTCGAACCCCATGGTAAGGGGAGACGCTTGTCGCTTCGACCATGTGAAAACTTCCCATTTCGCATTGTCTGCGAAAACCGCCATGAGCTTTTGGAGTTCGCCAAATCGGCCACGGGTTATGAGTTCGGTACACTTAGCCCGCTGATCCGTCGTTAGTCCGATTTTGTGGTTCTCGGGTTTCTCATACACCATTTTCTCCCATGGTATAGCAATGTCCAACAAACAATCGGCTGATTTCATTGCCCAGTCGTAGTCTCTCTGCACCTGCTTCTTGTCGAGATTGAGCCATCGTGGATGCAGTAAACAAATCAGTTGTTCCAGTATCACTGACATTTGGAGAATCAGTGACACTAGCACGAGTTGATCATCATCCTCAACCTCGTCACATGTCGTGAGCGCAATAATCGGAATTCCCTTGAGAAACTGGTTGAATGCACCCCGTTTTTCTACCAGGCCCTTGATTATCGGACCTAGTTTAACCTTGACAGACTCAATTTTCGAAATTTGATCCAGCGCCTTCAAACACGTCGTCACTATCTGCGCAAGTGATTTTTGGGCCTTAGGGAATGTGCCCGGAGTATCGTCGTTGTCTAGGATGAAAACACCAGTGAATTCGGTGTTCTTTTTGAATTTGCCAAGAAAGCGAATACGGGGAGGAACGAGAGCAGACGCATGCTTGCGTGAAGATTGAGGCCAAACCATTGAAATGGCGTGTGGAGAGGTTTGTAAAATTCGTCAGCAGAGGTTGGAGGGATTTATGAAAATATTGGTCGCGAGGGCATATTCTAAAAATTGCGTAAAAAAGGAACGGCCGAGTCACCCGAATATGAAGATGGCCATGAAAAACATAAATCGATCGTTGCTTTTAATGTGCATACGTCTTCACACGATTTGCAACAACCTTTTCATACAAGTTCATGCACGCGTTATATTCGTAGACTGAACAATTGAACTTTAATCACGGCGCGTTCGTCTCACTTACCCCCAGCGTGCGTTCAAACAGGGCACACAGCCAAATGGGTCGAGCACTGTTTATGGTTCTTAAATTGGAAGACCCTAACCCTTCCATTGGCCGGTCACAACGTTGTTTTCACAACATATCCGTCATACCCAAACTTGAGTATCAGAGCAATTTACAAGAGTCAACATTTGTGTTTACAGACTAACAAATTATTTTCTGGTCCGTACGTCGTGGAAGTCGATACATGTGGTAGAGAAGGCAGTTACATAACGAAGTCGGGGGAACCCATGATTTCTTCTCCCTCTATTCCTCTATCTAATAGTGGTTTTAGTGGCGTATCTGGCTTTTCACTCCCAGTATCGCGTCTTTTGAGCACTCGTGACTTTATTACATGGTGCGTATTTTCCCCCGTCAAGTCGTTTAACTGGACTGGGTGGGTTAGCCACTATGACAGAAGCAGAATTATATAGAACCGAATCAATACATAAACAAATAAGCATAACCGCAGAAAACATGTCCCCCAAGTGCCGTCCACATGTGTGTCTAACTAAGTAGCCGTTGACTGGCCTGTCCCCCGTGACCACGAACTTCACTCCGCAGAGCGTCTAAGTACTGCGATGGACCGACGTTCTTGACTGGTTGATAAGAAGCGCAGGGTGATGCTGGAAAAAGAGTCCGTAGCGCTTGCAGAATGGGCTCAAAAGTAGGGTCCGTTCCGGATGTTGAGATTATAAGGTTGGCTAACGAGTGGTAATAGTTTGGGTCCTGCTTCATGACAAAACATATAATAAGAGAGGCAAAGTTCGGGCTCCGTAGATAGATTTGGCTTTCTTCCTCATTAACGAACTCTAGAGCCTCTAGTGGAATTGCAGTGAATTTAGACGTACCGTCGGGGGTACCTTCACGTCGAGGAGTATGCGGGGCGGATGGAGTTGGTACCTCCCGAGGAACGATTTCCCGAGCTAAGTAGAGGACCAGACGTGTTTTGAACCCATCAACTAGAGCAGTGATACCTATGATGGACAGTAGTGTAGATCCGGCAGCCCGACAGCTGCATGAAAGCCTGTCTTCCAATAGACTTTGCGTGGGTTTGTCCAAACACTCTAGACATTCGTCAATGTCGGTAGCTGTCATCAATACTGACAACCTGGTGAGATAGTGATTGATCAAGTCCCATCTATGTATTAGATATGTATTAGGATATTGCGTATATTAATTGTACGTGGCACCTACTGTCAACCAAAGACCGTTGGAAGATTCTGAAGAATATTGTCTTCGTACGGTTCAAGCTGTGAGTTTTTGGTGATTAAAAGATTCACCCGCGACTTGACTACTGTCGCCGGCAATGTGATTTGTTCAATCATGGGGGTGTATTCAGCTAAGCTCTTTGGTGGAGCACTACTCCGTGAAACAAAGCTGATCTTCAAGCTTTTGTGCGTTTCCAAAAGACCTAGGAAGGTTTTTTCAAGCGGGTCCCAATCGTCTACGCCGTCAACAATGAGTAGGACAGAGTATGCATTAAGATAATCGCGAATGATACATCTCAACGAAGACTCGGTAGGCTCAAAGTTAGTTGAGCTCACTAGGAAAGGTTGTAGTGTGTCTCGTGAGAAGTGCTTGATTTCAGTCCAGGTCACAAGCTGATAGGCAAAATCTCTCAAGAATGAAATCTCGATCGGGTCCTCGTGAAGAGGAACTCCAAGCATATCGTTACCGTCCAAACTCCTAATATAATCAGAAAACGTAGAGCTGCGGGTAAGAAACTGGATATGGCTGGTGACCAATATTTGCTCGGGTCCCTTGAAATCTGGTTGTTGGCTTTTTGTTTTAAAGCCATTCCCAATCTTGGGACTAGCAAATGCACTGTGGACATACATGTTAGTTTTCACCGGAGACTCGGTGAATCGATAGTGTAACATACAATGATGTAGACTTCATACTGTGAACTACAAGACATGGGTTAGCATTACAAGTGTTCAAACATAGAGACTGACTTTTTAACACTCACTCGGACCGTGCCACCAACAGACACGAGCGTCCTCACTCTTTAGTAAGCTGCCGGTGACTGCATCGATATTGTCCAATGTTGCCCCATGTTCCTTTTCGCCGCTGCCATATTTCCGCAACTGTGCACCAACGGACGTCGACAAAGGATGTGGAAGATTACCTTTTCCGAACCCCCTGATGACATCGAAGATCATCTTCTTTGCCACCGCATTTTTGGAGAGTTCGTCCCTGATGAGCCCCAGGCTGCGCCGACACACATCCATTCGTGACCGGATTCTCCGAGCTTTTTTGCCGTTGCCGCAAATCCACATAATCCGGTTCCACATCCCTTGCGTAATGGGTGCTACCTCATGAACATTGACGGTTTCTGAACAGGAGCATTAGCCGCCGAGGTAACACATACTAGACTTGATTCTCCTTTGTATACATACCTGGTGGTGGGGAGACTGACGTAGTATTGGGAGCCACATTATCACCCTCACTGACGGCAGTATTGCGTTGTGATGGTGAGGTATCGTGATGTACTGAGCTACCCGAAGTCTGTTTGGATTTCGTCGCGCCTTCTCTTTTTCCTTTCGGGACCACTCGTAACATGTCCTGGACGAGCTTTTGGATGTATCGGAGGTCTCTGACCTTTCGTTCAAAGATGACGTGAGGGGATGGCGTGTCCATATCAGTTGATGAGTCACCGAGCCGCCGCTTCTTCCATTGTTTTTTGGCTGCTGTGGGGAGTATACGGGCGGTATTGTCGATTGCATTTGTGAGAATGTCAATTATCATGATCATGTGGACATTTTCTATTGGCTGTAAAGATTCGTAAACTCTAAGAGTGTATTCTATCTCGTGAATGATAGTCGAGAGCTCGTCTTTCGCGTCAATGCCGCTCTCCGGTACGTCGGCCAGATCAATGCCAATATGATACCCCTGGTCTACTGCGACAAGGGTACTTCTCACGATTGCCGCTGCCGTTCCGGGTTCCATTTTGAACAAACATACGAGAAACGGGACAATGGGCTTGTTGTCAAACGTATGTAGTGTATGTGTAGTGTGTTAACACAAAGAAAAACACTGACGATAGATCCGGAAGCTAGTAGGACTGTGGATGTGCGTTAGGATAGTCTTCAAGGAGTTGCTGATTACACGCGATTATAGACAGTACATACCTGATGCACCGCGCAATGATTAGGCATAGTCTTTGGGCTGGGACGGTTCCTACTATGAGATGCAGCAATAGTGGTCCCGTAAGCTATCGAATTGAGTTCAGTATTTGTTGGAAAAGACTATTTCATTTCACCCTTACAGCCTTTCTACCCAACATACTGAGAAAGTGGCGTCTCGCATCAACGAATGGTCCGTCACCGGGATCAGCGTTAAGAAAAAGTGCTACGCCGGTACTTGGTCAGCTACATTTTGATGCACGAAAGCCCAATTGGGCCCAAAGTTACAGAACACATACAGGTTGAATGACATTTATTACGGCCGTAGCAAAGATGTTCCTGTGTCTACTAAAGAGTGGACATGTGGAACAGCAAAGCACAGCTAGTTAGAGTTGGCTAACAGCGATTTTACTTTAAAAAGAAAGCAAAAGACGAACTGGTTCTGAGCATCACATTGTAGTCTCTGGCTCCTTTTATTGTTCAGTGCCTAAGACAATGGGAATGCCAATATATTCAACTAACTGGCAAAGGACATATGTACCCCTCATTTACGCCTAATTGCTTATTGGGCAACCCTCCACCCTAAAATATCATGTCTCCACCTACATACATAGCTTTGCCTGAAGACAGGGGTTTTTGGCCCGCTAACCAGGTTTAAACAGACTAATACAATACAACACATACATAGCTTAAGGCTCGCCTCATCCTACACAATACAGGGCTTCTATAGAACAGGGGGTAGCATCCTGTCAATCTACATACACACGGTAGCTTATATATCTGCACATGTGTAGACACATAAATAGGACAGTTTTATTAGCTCCCAGGCAAGTCGGCTCTTACACTTAGTGATCAGCACCACTGAAAGACCCAAAAACGAGTCTCTCCATAGGCTAAGCCTGCATGAGAGTAATGAATAAAAAAAAAAACAAAAAAGACCCAAATACGAACACATAATGCTACCAAGATGATATGTGTCGGCTGCTTACTGCATATCCGCCCGCCGAATGTATATTAACCCTTACCTTACTTTACCACGTCATCGAGGGCGTTCAGCTCATGCGTATTGAGGTGCTCGATCGTTGGTAAGTTTGCGAATCACTGTCAAGAAATATTTTGAAGTCGTTCTACGCCCATTTTAAGTGAGAGTAGATGGCACGGTCCATAGTACACCAGCTTGTGAAACATGTGTTACTTGAGGGACACCATACCGGGATGCTCCATTACACAAGCCTCGATCATTGTGACAATGGCAGGCTTGATTGATGTGTATTTATTCCCCGCTATAACCCTAAAAGAATCTAGTTTTCCTGTCAGGCGGCCCGTTTTCCAGTAGTTGTGTGTCCTCCGTGTCAGCCTCTGCCCTATCTGATGGCTGCTCACTGTGACCTCTTCTCACTATATAAGGAACTGCCTCCTATATAGACCATGATAGAAGAGCACTGGTAACAAAGTCCAAAGGTTCCACTTCTTTTTGGCGCAGTGGTATGCTGATGCCTCCCAATCCGTCACTCCGAACAACCCCTGCCCTGTTTTTTCAGCGTCACCTAGGCGAAATCCACAGATTCACCATCAAACGCACTCCCCACGCAAAGCACTATCGGACTGTTCACAAGACAGTTTCCTTACTCGATCTCTGGAAATCAAAATAAACCAAACGAGCAAAACAAGACTAATATAACCAAAACAATAGTGACCATGTTCCCGACTGTGAAAAACTCAGGTTGGGAGTCGGCTAAAAGTCGGCTAAATACGCCCCC
>NETU01000514.1:273664-283688 GCA_003032515.1 Huntiella decipiens
CATTATCAACAAATATCCAAATATTAGCACCTGGAAACAGAATGACGAAAACAACGAACGGTTCAGAGCTATTATTGATGAGGAATTGCAGAATCTAGATGAGGAGATCGTTGACAATATAGTCATGTTGATGCCACGCCGACTTCAGGCTGTCATCGATGCCAAAGGACGGCACACGAAATACTAGTATCATTTTGTATATCATTTTGTAGCCCTTTTGACAGCGCATTTTCTAATACAGTCTTGGTATTTTTAACAATTTATTTGATTCAGTTATGATATATTTATCAAAGTAGTGATTTTTGTCGAGTCGAATGGAAGGATTGCAAAAAATAATAATTATCACTTCAGATTTACCCCACTGTACGTACAGTGCTGAAAACTGCCCACCATGCATCATTGAGCTAAAAGAATATACACATGCTAAAGTGTGAGTATCGTCGTGACTGTCAGACTGTTGTGAGGAGGTCAAGATAGTTGTATTGGTTCTCCTTTTGGTATTGTTAGATCAGTTGTCTAACTCCAGGACAGAGAACAATTATATCCTCCTGTTGTTTTGATAAAAACCGATGTGTATTATGATCTAAGTTGAAACTCTAACAGGCTAGTCTCCCTCTTCATAGCTAGCCAAACATTGACCCGCAAAGCGGCTGCCAAATAACAGTAAACATGCTTAGTCAGCATCTCATACATAACCCTAACACCGCATTCCCTTGCAAGAAGGTGGGCTACGTTCCGCAGGAACGACACCTCCCGTTCTGCGCAATCGTGGCGTAACAGCTTAGTAACATAATCCCTGCATCTCATAATGGAAGATCCCGTGCGGGAATTGGTCACGTGACTCTGCGGTGCAAGACATCTCTATACCCACTTTGACAACACACCGACCAAAATCTACACCATTGAACTCTACAATCAGCTGCACAATTACACTTGTTCCCCAGGACTACAATCCATCACCACCTTGCCACGATGTCGATACGGAAGGGTTGGGGTTAGCATCGAAGGTTAGAATTGTGAGGTTCCATAACGTAATTGTTCGATGACGACAGCTCAACTAACGACTAACGGGTCTATTTTATTTATGCATTATTTCGACACTGTCCTGCTCCTGTAAAAGTAGCTGACTCACCCAGCCTATCAAACCAGCTCAAACGAGGAAAATACGCAACATGTGACTAAGTCACAGGTGCCTACACGACGCTATCATGGCGATGAAAAACCAGATATACACCACGGAAAACGCCACACATCTCGTATACTTGCAGTCCAAAGACCGCCAGTTTACAACATCATTGCACGTCCGCAGCAGCGTGTCTACATCGCAGGAGTGTTGCTTTGGGCTGTGTTGTACGAAAATTTGTAATGCTACCTTACAGAGAGGTGTGTACTTGTGTGAGTCGAGTGTTGAGAAACACGAATGATATGACATCATCTGCGTGAATAGGTGGGAAAACAAACAATGTTTATCAAGTATTGAGGTGTTTCGAACTGCCTTGACGTTAGGAGCTTTCTTAAATTCCATCCCCAGGAGGAGGAGATGATGTTTGTGTGTGTGAGAAACGTTAAGGAAAACGCCAACCTGGCAAATAGCCATGCTAAGCTCAATGACTCCAGCTTCGGTATCATTAGAAAACCACTCTGAACGCTCCAAGCAAAGGCTATTTCATAGCTTCTTACATCGAAAACCATCCAAAGCTTTGGGCATACTCATTTAGACTCCAAGGTCAAATTCTCTATGTACCCCCCTCGTATTCTATATGTATACCCTTCATGTGATAATTGAGGAAAACAAGCGTCGCAGAACGTAGAACACTCATATCAGGCAAGTGATATGAGACTTAGGGTTGATCGTACAACCCAGAGACAGAACAAGCCTCCCGCTCTTGTGTCCACTGACAAACTTGTTGCGATAGGGATAACGACTGAAACTGTTCACCTGACACCAACGTAGGGCACTGGTAGCAAAATGCGGCGCTCGTTTACTGTATGTAAATGTGACCTGTCTTGACCGCATCGCTGCCAAGTCTAGTATACAGCACTATGCTTCCGGAAGTCTTGACTTACTCTGGCGTCTCTACTCCACATCTCACTTACAAAGCAACGGATATTCAGAAATAATGCTCCTGTTGAATACTTGGAGGGCTGTTTGGTTAGCTGTGCGACGTCGACTACGGCTCTCGCGAGGGGACTTCATCGAAGATTTGCCCCCTGGTAATAACATGCAATCAACACCTCGGGTACAACGCACCAACTATTGTTGTTGATGACTAAAGGTCGTTTGGCTCTCTCTTGCCCGAAGGACCTAATTCGGTGGCAGCGTCCACTCATCATCTTTTCTGTCATACCGCGGAGTCTCTGATGAAGTTTTGAAGCAGAAAACCACTCGCCAGCACTATATCGATGGGTGTCTGATGGGTAACTCGGCTGATCTTGAAACTCCAACGTCCTATGAATATGTCCCAAAAGAGACACTTACACAAATCCAACCGGGTTATGCCATGTAGTTACCATGTAGTTATCAAAGGATCATACACAGATGTATCTCTGCAACTCACGTTCTACGGGTACGCAGTAGACTTAGACATGCCGTTATCATTTTACTCCAAATCAGTGTAACTCTGATATGTACACAGAGAGCCATGTCATGTTATCTTTAAAGTTGTAACAAAATGTATGATTCGTCATGATATGATTAAACCCATCTTCATTTGTTTGGAGGCTCCCAGTGCTTAGGTTGACTACAGGCTCCCGGTAAGCAGAGACCCATGCATTTGGCCGCCAATTGGTCTAGGAGTCGGGAACTCGCCTACGAAGGTCGAACTAGATTGATTGTCAAGATGGATTCCAAAGCATTGTCGGAGTATTCGTGGAAAGAGGGATGGTTTTACAATGGGGACTTCATTAGAAAGGAGTTCTCGGATGAGTAGTTGAGTTGTTGATTCAGTTACAATACTTAGCAACAAAGGTTAGTTTCGACGATAATCATGTGAGTAACGGTACACAGTCAGCCAAGACATCCCGGGTGACGTTCATGGCACGACTTCGCACCTAGAAGTCTACTCTTTTATCTGCAACATGCTTGAAAGTAATTAACGTCTTCTAGAAGTCCACCAGGGAACATCAACACTCGCATTACTAAGGTGTCGACATCATCGCTATTAGAAACTCAATAGCAAACCTCCAAGCAGACACTGGGTTGGAATACCCAAGATATCGGAACAATCGGATCGAGTAAAGTTACCTACAGACTACTCCGGGCCTACTCAGACTTAAACGAGCTGGAACTAATTCAGCATTTCCCAGACCCAGCTGTCGGAATACTCTGGAATGTCTCTGCTCAAATGTACTTTCCCAATCTCTGCGACTCCAGAGGATTCTTGCTATATCAATAGTTTAATCAAACAATATCTAATCTGGGATGTACACACTGAATCACTACCTCGTGACCCAACAATTGTCCCAAGTCTTCTCGCTACTCCCCAGCAACCTGTCCATAACGAAAAGGTACATATTCCATGGCCATAGCTTTCTAGTTCCTGTCATTTTTGGCTTCCCGCATTCAGAAACACCAATTTCTTCTTCTCTACACGGAATATCAGAGTATCGAGCAACGCTGATACCGACGTCTACATCTTGCGGACAAAGACTTCCAAAGCCAGTTTCCATTGGAGATCAAGGACTTCCATCAAGAGCCACCAAGCAGTGTCGTAGCCGATATCGAGCCAACTCCAAGTCTGGCTCAACCGAAATCTTGCCCGCTGTGTCGTTTTCCCATGAACCTACGCGTGTGGGGTCCGGGTGATCTACTGTTCCTCGGTCTCCACGTCGCGCTAGCAATATCCGTGAGTTGGCCAGCGCGCGGCTTTCTACGGAAACCGCGCCCCCATTCTCGGTCTCATGTGTGAGGGTTCCTGTGCCAAATTCGTGGGGTGTCGGGACCTGTCGTACACCGGACGAAAAGGTTTCTACTGTTGCAGCGTGAGTTGAGTAGTCGGGACAGCGGAGCTTGCGTGACTGGGAATCTGTCAACTGCTGCCAAGGCAAGCCATGATCACCATGAACACGGCGCACAAACAGCAAAAAAGGCTCTGATGGGCCGGCTGTCCCATCTGCAACATCATGAGAGGTACTAGAACAATGTATTAGCACCATTTCATTAAACTTGAAGGCGATATACGTTACAGAACGTCGGACTTTGAGACACGTTTATGAGTTGAAGAGAGCCCGAATTTGCTTTCGTCGTATATGCCTGCGTCTGAGGATCCACTAACTACGCTGCCACTCGAGAAAGAAATGTAATAGTCGTAGCAAGTGAGTGAATCAAGCTTGTTTGTAATTTCGACTGCAACAGCTCTGGATGATTCACATACCCGGCTATTGACACCTTTTGGATACTGAAACTGGCCAATCATATCGAGGCCTCTGTTCAAGCTGTCGGCACCGGAACTCTCCGGGCCCCTTTGGCGTCTCCGTACAGCATGTGAGCGTTGGCGCGAGGCTCTGATAAAACTTGTTTCCTCGCCAGTCTCGGACAATATCCGGGGCCTATTGGGATATTCTTGTTTACTCGGGAGTGAACGCCCATCACTTGTAGCGTAGAAGATCCAGCCGGGACCTAGTTCTGGTCTCAAGGGCCCAGAAGCCTGCTCACGTCTGGTCGCTCCATCGGAAGCAATTGCAGGATCAGAAAACGACCGAGGGGCTCTGGCAATGTAGGACCCTTCCGAAGAAGCGGCTTGAACTTGAAGAACGGGCAGGGCCAGTTTATCGGGAATGGGCTTGGGAACACACCTAAATTGTAGGGCTGATGGCGCCTGCTGTTGCTACCAAGGCAGTGTGGGAGGTGCCTGTGTAGCCATGGATTCACGATAGTGCGTCTGGATGGATGTGTGGCGACCGTGAGGAAAATGACTGCGGAGGGCTGTGTGCTCATGATTATCCACTGCGCTGGGGGGGAACGGAAGTGACCGTATCCTGTCTTCATTTTGGAGCTCCGAGGGTGAGAACCTTATCGGAACATTAAAATCTGGCATCGCTTGACGGTATGGGCTCGGGGTGGAGGGAGCCCGGTGGGTGCCACAGTGTAACTAGACCGGATACCATGCAAGTCCATGGTTCTGGAAAAGTGAGTTTCATCGCCAAGAATGCGAACGGAGGCTAGAGTAGCTTGGCCGCGACGGTTGTTGAAGTCGGAGAATACATTGACCGCGGGAACGGGAACGGGATTTTGGCGACGCATAGAAAGGTTGTTGTTTGTTATCTTGATTGTGGTATTTGTCGAGACAGAAACTTGTAGAATCTGGAATACCGACAAAAAGAAGAACATGGACCCAAATAGCTTGCCAATGAGAGATGGAAAGAGTCAAGAACTTTGGATAATGTCTTTCACACAAGCTGAAGCTGCCTGGTGTTGGTGACTATACCAGGCTGTTTTGAGATGCTGTGTGGCGTAAATGTGGCTGGATTTCGGATGAAGTAGTCACTGTCATGAATTAGGCAGTTTCCGTTTTGTATTTCCCAGTTCGAGCGGTTGTGGGACCCCAGTATTGTCGCTGGTGACGTGGACTTGGTTTCCTTTTTCGGAACTAAATGTTTTGTGCTACTGTTGCCGGGTGTAGATGGAATTCACGAGGTTTGCTATCACCACTGACCCCACGGTGCGCTTTTCAGTGATTCCCACATTAAAGAGCCCCTTATGGGGTCCAATGGCCTCAATGTCAACCGCAAATTTCTCCTACTTGGCTATACCAGTTGACCAATAACGAAAGGGGCCAACGGTGGGATATTTATACCTCCCGTGGGCCAATAAAAGATCTGAAGGTAGTTGGCCAGAAAATATAAATTGCTGCACTGTTCACCTTGATCATGTCTTAGCTTGTGGCCACTAGTTTGAGCATCGCCATATCGAGCCTAGAACAGGGGACATAACATGGAGATCTTTCGGCGTGTGGGCAGCTGATAACATCAGGGGGTCAACATCGTGAACTGGCGAGCTGGGTATCATTTGTGAACATATCATCACTAGAATACTGAGGTGCATCGCAAGCTCCCGGTGGACATTCGGAGTGATCGAACCTGCACTTTGGGATCTAAGAAATCTAGCAGTTTTCAAGACGTTGCCCATAAGGGTCATAACCCTTCGGGTGTCGTTTCCCTTTTTAGTAATGTCAATGAACCACAGGTCACAAGGAATAACTTGGGTCACAGTTTGGACATCAGACGTGGGGTAAGTGCACGAGGCTGAGAACCATTGAGTTAGAGATCACAAAGCTACAAAACATCAACATGTGGAAATGAGGTAACGATATACGAAGGTCAATGCCACGTAGAAGAAGGCAATGAGATAGTTTGAACCATACGAATAATACCCATGTATCTCAGTAGGTCTGACGCGCATGATCATTCAGGTATTGTAAGGAAACGGCCACAGACAGTCAACATTACTATTTGATGGTACCATAGAGGTACCGTGTCCCCAGCC
Organism: Huntiella decipiens; assembly: GCA_003032515.1. Taxonomy (NCBI): domain Eukaryota; kingdom Fungi; phylum Ascomycota; class Sordariomycetes; order Microascales; family Ceratocystidaceae; genus Huntiella; species Huntiella decipiens. Next base: position 280,149 of record NETU01000514.1, read on the forward strand.
TCAACCCTAGCCAACCTCTAATAGGGTCCCCTCGTGACCCACAATCCGCCGGAGCCTGTCCCTTCTGTGGAACTGTGTGTAACAGGTAACTTGGTTGTATTCATTAACCATGGAGAAGGGTATCACGTATCAATCATCGATATAAACATCGCCAACCACAGAGACCCACTTATTGGTTGTCAACCACACAGGGAAGTCACCAAAGGCTGACACCTTCGCCTTCGATTCCCTGCGAGTCTGCCGCCAGTTCGTAACTGGCTCCGACTCTCCTCCGCCCTCAACCGGCAACCTCCACTCATTCCCCACATGCCGCATCCCCGACGGGCCCTGCCAGCTCCGAGCCTGATCAGTCTCTGGCCTGGCCGTGGTGGCGCCCCGATAATTCTTGTCCGCTAGAATCCTTCCTCCCGCAACCCGATGTTGAGACTCCACCGTTTGGTGGTGAGCCTCGGAAAACTGACGTTGGCGTCTATCTTGGACATCAGCTTCGCCGCTCTGGTATGCATAGGGTTGACGAAGCCAGTGCTGTGCTTCTCTCGGTTCGTTGACAAAAGATCCAAAATTGGAGCGAACGGAGAGGGCTGAATCCGCACTGAAGTCACGATGGCGGCGGTATGACTTGGGCGGGACCCCGTCCATGTCCGGAAACATGAAGCTTTGGCTGGGCTTCATGAGAGGGGTTTGGTGCGGGCTAGAAGCGATACAATAATTAGTAGATTATTGATAGTGAATGAATGTCGGAGACGGAAACTCACGTAGGTATCAATTCCTCCCCGGGGTTGCTCCGAATAGGCATTTTGCCACGGCCAACCTTTTGGCCGTATTGGGCGTCAGGAACTCGAGATGGCGACTGGTTCCCGGCAGCATCCGAATCCCGATACGGGCTTTTATGTTCGTTTGATGCAGACATATTGGTTTCTTAATGATCAGGCGAAATTCGTCAAGATTGGTGCAGGGAAAAAAAAAGAGAAGAAAACAAGAACGAAACAGATTCCCAAATGTGGAGAGGCACCTCTTGTTTGACTTCAGAGTATGGCAACTGCAACAGAGGGAAGGTACTACCGCCATGCAGGCAAACGAAGAAGGTACATCAGGCTACAGAGAAAGTGTCGTAATTGCGGCAGGCACCAGTCTGGGACAAGAAGATATCCAAATTCTCCACAGGCCAACAATTACAACACAATATGTCCATATGTCGTATAAAACTGCACGACAAACAACCCGCTTCGGACAAAACCCTCCCACGAAACATCGCATTGCTATACTCCGCGGGAGAGCGTACCTTGACATCCAACCCAGCATCCGTGTCGTTTTACCGTCTTGATCCGGTACCATGTAGCCAGAAGCATCGGCTTTACGGCGCACCACTGAACATTGACCACTCTCGAGCCCAGGTCAACCAACTAAATGGTCCGTTCTACCCTCCCCACTCTAAAGGCGATCCAGACCTAACTCCGAAGTACACCACAGGCAAACACAACAAACTCACAACGTCTAGAATGAAGCCGTCCTTGGACAAACCTGAACACCTCGGAGCTGAGTACGACGGCCTAATACGATGGGGACCCACATATTCCCGGACACGAAGAAATGTACAGAGAACGGCGTCTGGACCTAGTAGTGTATGTGACGTTTTTTGGGGCTTTTGGATCTGCTTGTAAGTGGTTCCATGACGAGGTAGCGATGGACACAAGCAATCCTGGCGTTCTTTGATACCAAGAGTCATAGGACAACATGGGCGATAGTGATAACGTTTGATGCTAAGCTTTGCGACCTTGTCTACGGATCGATTGAGATTAACCACATAAGTCTGATGCATGCGTTTGATGGTTGCCATACATCTATTAACTACAGACCAAAGGATTGCGACATGTGGAGTTAACAAACACGTCGCTGGACGAGAAAGCACTTTGGGCGTGAATGGCGATGGAAATTGGTTGAAATGTGACTCCACGTTCTGATTAGTTTGAGTACGCATTCGGCGTTGCAGATGAAAAGCAAAAGTTCTCGTCGAGGATAGGTTCACTTCAGATGAGACACGGGATACACAAAGTCCTGGCTAACACTAGTTCAAACGTTATGCGGCACACCGCTTTGTTTGTATGGGATCGGGTGAATTAGAAGCCAAATGATGACATGTAACCAATCTCCGTTCCCCCATAGGCTTCTTGACCTCAGCCCGGTGTATATTGAGGATACCATAAGTTGAAAACTAGCGTGTCTAGAGATGTGTCATTTCGTTCTGTCTGTGTACAGCACAGGTAAAATACTATGCAGACATACCGCGGATCGGATGAGTTTGTGTAACTTTAGTTTTACTTACGCTTGTAGCGGTAGTTAGACCAATGCCGCTGCAAGCACTGAATTTCCGGCACTCCAGTGCCACCCCTGGCAACACATCGCCCGCAAGCCCCCCAGACCGAAGCATAAATTCAAGGCCGGAAGCACTGCAACGCAGCATTAGTTTCATTTGTTGCTGTCTCCTCGTCTCCTAGTCTCGTCCAACCCCCCGACTCCTGGAAACCAACAGTTTTAGGAATTCAGCGGTTGAATTAAATCCCAAAGACACGTCCTTGGGGAAGGCCACGCCATCACCACTGCTACAAAGATCACTGTTTATACTCTTGTCCTTCTAGTAATTGGCATTGACCTTGTGACTGACACGGCGGGTGCTAACCCTTTCAATAAGCCATCCTCAAAAGTACCGAATATTGTCATGTGGATACGATGGTGAACACTAATTCTTCCGCTTAGCATCACGATGGCGAGACAGCATGTGATAGCTGCTGTGATATCGCCGCGGATTCTCGTGTTCCCGCCGTCCCCCTGGAACCGAAGCGGTCAATGTGGATCTTAGAGTCACGCCGAATCTTGCCTGGGTAGCAATTATCTCTCTCGAACAGATTCTGGAGGCTGTAATAGCTCCCGCATTCCGAGGAGTGTGTTGCTGTGGTTCGCCATTGTGTGTACTCCGCTGAACCGGCCTTGGCTGGTTGAGACGAACTGGACTAACCGGCAGCGCCAGTTATGTCATCCGACAGTGCCAAAGAGGAAGGCGGCTATGGACCAAGGGATAGCTGTGACTGGAGTTAGCCCTGAAGTCTACAGCATGGTTGTCACGTGTCGAGGCATCATCAGCATCAGTGAAGATTCCGCGACTACTGCCGCAAGTGAGATCCCGACCTAGACGCACGAGATATTGGGAGTATCCTCCAACCGCGTTACGTTGATCATGTTCCAGGTTGAAACTCAGCTAATTCCGGCGAGCCTCCGGAACATGGGGTGAGGTCTGCGGCTACGTGCATCAGGATCCTATTGAGCTGTGTCTCAAATCGCCCGAGCATCGTTTGTAATTGCATTTCCATCCTCAGACAAAGAGACCATATAGTCCAAGTTCGGATGAGGATTCTGCTGGAAGGCGACCAGGTGACTGAACGGCTGGACAAAGACCCCAGAACCAGACAGTTCCATCATACCGCTGAAAGCCTTGATGAGATGGACGCATGCGAGCCGTGAATCGGCAGGGAAATGGCCACCAGT
>NETU01000516.1:7029-20538 GCA_003032515.1 Huntiella decipiens
AATCGGTGTGAAGGTGATATGCACAAAACCTCGTGAGACCATCAGTATCTGGCTCCGTCAAACGTCGACTCAAGATGCATACATACATACCTCTCTTGACAGAAATCTGCTGTATAACCTACAACTTTCCTGCCCCCTCATTCCCCACCCAAACAACGCAAGCCATCTTGGTCGAAGCTCAATGGAAGCTCCTCCGACTCAGGGGCCCAGGGGCTATCGGACTCCTTCGGCCGTTTCCATCATCCACATTGAAATCCAGCCGCCACCGTGCAGAAATACGACAAAGTACAGAAAACCCGGCGGCTATGAGGTGGATTTCCATGCCCATATAAACAGAAATGAAATCCGCTTGCATTAAACAACAATAATCCATCATTATTCGGTTATCAAGGCTAAAGAAGCGAGTTTTCTTGTGCCATTTCGACAAGACCCATCAGATGACGATACCCTAAGACAAGGGTATACTTTTGTCGTTGGGAGGTAGGGTTATTGTCATGATGCTAACCCGTAAACCGGCGCGGGATGAGTGCTTCCGCGATGTAGAGCCAGATGCAAGAACGGGACCTGTTAATATGTGACACAACGAGCCTTCTGGTAAGTAAGCATGATAGCGGAATATAGACCGCGTATAGTCTTTCTTTGGTTCTTAGCACGGGGTCTCAGCTCGCTTGGTAGTATCGTCGAGTAGAAGATGGGTTATGACGCTGAATGATGTACCTCCGCTTGGGTAAAGTTGTCAGTGGAGATGATTATATCACATGTAACAGACAGGTTAAGTCGAAGTGCCTGTTCATGTAGGAAAGATAACATAACATATGGAAGACATCTTGCAAATCCCAAGTGACATGTCCAACGAGAACCTCCGTCACAAGTACCAAGACATACCGTAGACCTACATCCACACATCAACATATTCTAAACCGCATTCCACAAATAACACAAATCCGGATATCACCCACCCACCCACCTACGCACTCGTTTCTAAGAAACAAAATCCCAAACACCCAAAGATCCAAGTCTGTACCCCGGCCGATACCCTCCATCCCATCGGCCCAACCCGACACGTCCCACCAAAACTCCATTCCAGCCCACCACAAGTGTAACCTCCCTCAACCCACCTCAATTCCACAATCCCCTTCGTCCAACCTCCAGAACCCAACAATCTCTGTCCCGTCCCTCCATTCCGTCCCTCCACGTGACCTATCAGGCTAGGGTCACCCTCATGTCACACCAAACCCAGTCTCGTGACCATCATCACGACCAACCTCGTCTCTCACCCCACGAACCACGATAATTGGCTCGTTAATCGCCTCAAGGATCTCTACGACGAACCGGATCACCCCATCTAAGACAGACACCCTGAACCTCAGCTTGGACCAATACCATCTCTTAGCGTGACTGATTCCAATCAATATTCCAACCAATGACATGATCGGATCTATGAGGACCCCCCAAACTTGAGAAATAGACCTATCGACCAATCATGGGCAATATACACATATACTCTTGACCGACTCTTGCGACCGTCACTTGCCACCTGTGATTATAATGAACTAATATGACGTGGTCAGCTCTAGAATGTCACAGTCCAGCCATGCCTTCTCCATGCGAACCATCATTAGACAGCACGACACCATCAGCTTGCGCCGCAGTGTCAGACAATCCACCAATCAGAGCCTCGAGCTGAACGTCAACTTTAATCTCATCATAGTCGGACAAGGAACATATTAAAGAGTGGGGTACATCTGTAACCAAATCACTTACATACAATAACACACATATAGTCAATGGGGGACAAGGAATCTTCTATAGTGAACAATCTTTATTTTATTTTCAAGAGGGGTAGAGGGAGGTTAAGATCCATAAAGAGAAAAGGCAATATGCCATAACTGAAATGTGACGTAGAGAAAATGAGAAAAAAGGGGATTCGTGAAGGTCGTAGATTTATATATGGTCGAGTTGTGTAGAGTAATCGTAGAGAATAGCGTGTATAGACGTGGCAATGATATGTAGTGACGGCGAAATGGGCATAGTACAGTGAGTGCTGAGAAAAATCATGAGTGCTTTTAGTGACCCTGGGCCATGTCCGAACAGGTGTCCCGAGCTTCACTATTCCGATATTTCGGCCCAAATTTGTGGGGTAGTATCCCGACAACAGGCCCGGATGGCAACGTGATTGGTCCGACGGATGAGATAAAGGAGAACGGGACCGGCGGTAAGCAACAGCAGGGAGGAATAGAAAACGAGGAAAAATGGAAAGAAAGAGGAAAAAGAATAAAGAGAAATAAAAGGCAGTAGAGAGATAAGAACGGACGTGACGGTGGATTCATGTGCAATCTGAGCACGAGTTCTGGAACCGAAAGAGGGTAGCTGTGTAGCTTATCCAGCCGTCTGTGTATTTGCGAAGAAGGAAAATAGAAACCGAACGTGAAAGATAAATTTGGAGAAAGGGCGAAGGCGGAACGGGCGTGGTAATGGATCGAAGCTTAAAATTGTCCAACGTAGATGGGCTGCTTAGTCGTACGAGGCGTTGGAACTACTGGATGAACCAGAGCGACCCATGCGTGGGTGAGCTTGGTGAGATGGCATAGCTTGAGGGGCAGTAAAGCCAGGACCGGCTCTGGGCATACCAACACCAGCGACCATAGTAGAATTCGGAGCTGGCAGTCCCTGAACAACACCGTTGCGGGCCAACATACCACCATTGACACTGAAGTTGCGGCACACCATGAAAGCACGCATAGCCGCGTTCTCACGGGCTAGTTGGGGGGTTTCGTAAGAAAGATCGGTTTGATACTTGCGGCCGTTGACAAGAACATAGCAGGCACACCCATCAGAGCCGTGAGAGATATCGTAGATGGGATCAGACCAACCGCGACGGCGGCAAAGACCTTCAAGGGGTATCAGTTAGCATCGAGAACCAGGAAATTACTATGCCGACGTGTGTAGGGAATGATGTTTTCTTTGTCTGGAAATATGGATGTCGGCCAATGAAAGCGATATATCGAGTTTGGGCTTGTACGAGGTGTCGTTAGGTCCACGCCATCCGGTGAGATATTGAGGCAGAAGCCGGGCTTGGTCAGGACTGTGGAACCATGGATGCAACCAACTCCTGAAGCCATGGATCAATCAGACATTGCCCCGGAGTTTTGCAAAACCAAGTTTATATGCTCCGGTTGGGCTGATATGTAGTCTAAGTGACTACCGTTTCAGCCTTTGATGCATAGATGCCCAACGCTAGCGAAAGCGGTGGCAAAGAATCAAGGGGCACTTTTGATGGAATCAAGAGACTTTGATAGGTCGTGGCGTTTGTGAAAAGAGCTTGCTCGATACTTGTGTGTTGGATAATCGGTAGTGGGGCGAGAAATGACCGGAGATTAAGAAATCGGGCCATACATAAGTTGACGGGCCGAGTTTGGTGGTCTGGGCGCTTGGCAAGTTCTGGTTGACGGGATGACGACTTGCGAGGTTGCATACTTTTGGGTCGGTAGGTAGGTAGGGGCAAATTGAAAAAGACAAAAGGGATGATGCAAAAGATGAGTGCAAAATCGACTTACTCTCGAGATATTCAATGTAGAAACCAGACATGATGACGATAGTCGAAGCAAAGAGCTGGTTGATAGATACCGGGGTTTGCTGAGCTTGGCGAGTTTGGCAAGGGGCGTGAAGAAAAAACGGCTGATGGCGTGGGTTGAAGAATGATGTGCCGAAGGAGAAGTTATCTTGAGTAATGACCGGTAAGATGCGTAGATGTAACCAAAGATGGACAACAAAACGTAAATAGCTGCCGGAAAGAGAAATAGAAAGGGTGAATAGGTCAAAGTTTGCTAATGTGATGATATTGATTCGAGAAAAGGGATGATGAAGACAAGTGAGATGACTAGGACAATGAAGTGGTCATCAAGCCAATATATAAATGAATGGGACAAGTAAAGACGAAAGAGAGAAGAAAGAGGGGCAAAGGATATAGTCAGAGTGCGGTATATACGCAAACTATATACTATTACGGCCCGGATACTGCATCGACAAGGTCAAAATCACAGTGGCAAGTGGAGATGGTAGGAACTGCACACGGCGACCACCAACAGCCAGAGGAACAGGGACACACGGCGGCAAGATCAGTAGCCAGTAGCCAGGGCAATAGTAATGGCGACAACCAGAAAGAAGCAAGGGCAAAAAGAAACAGCCAAAAGGTAAAAGTAGGACCCAGAGGAAGTTCAAGAGGAAGTAGGAGCCAACGGGCCTAGAATCAAGCGAGCGACGAGCAACGTTTTGACGTCCCGATGGACGACAGGAGGACGGAAGGACGAGCAAAAACAAGTAAAAATGCGTGGAAAATAATAAGCAAGGACCCTGGGGATGTATGATGTCAGAAAGCTAAATTGCCGAATAAAACGATCTATTTTCAGATGGATGACGTGAACAATTTTTTGTCTTTACATATAGACTGCTGGGTGGGCATCCTATTGATATGGTTGCATCAGAAGACAAGCAAAAAGAAAGAACCAAATTCTGGAAAGAGGCTTTCTTGTTTGCTTGCTTATTGCCCGACTTATTTCTGGCAAAAGTCACAGAAAAGGATGGAAGGTACACACATGCATACATACAGAGTCTGTTTTCTATTCGGAAGGCGGGAAGTCTTGGTTCACACCCCCCCTCGCAGTCGTCATTTCCAGATTTGGACAGAGAGCTTGGTGTAAATTTGGGGGGTTTATCTTGTGGGTTGCAAGCACATACATATGTACAGAACACACATAATTCATGTGTTGTGTTTAATGTGGGTAGTCTGGCCTGGTGGATAACCGTGACCGTGAAAGCCGGGCTAGGCCAGGTTGATCGTCAGTATTTAGGCCTTGAAGGAAGGTCCAGAGAGACCCGAGCAGTAAGTGCGGTGGCTCGTGATGCGGAGAACGGTGATATCAGAGGCGACAAGGTAACATACTGCCGGGGGGGACGAACAACCCACTGACCGCGAGGCATGGACCGTGAGTGGAGCGAGTCCCCCGAGTTATACATTGTATATAGACGTGAAAAGAGCTTTCTAGTCGTTCCACTCAATATCGGCGTCTCCCCGTCCCCGTGCAGAAAAATAACCTGGCTGGTGGAAGGAGACAAGGAAGTAGGATCGTGACGTCCTCGAGGACAAGTCCCGAGGGTTATCCCGATTAGGGTTATTCACGATGTCATTAGGACCGAATCCGTAACGGGTCTCTACTTGGGACCGACATTATGTGCACATATGTCTCACAGGAATAACCTAGAAGAAGCCCAAAGTAAAAAAAATAAAGCTATAAAAAATTGGCACAGGAAGAAAAAAAAAAGACTCACCAGATCCGGATACAATCCCATCATCCGTCATGCACCTACGACTTTCTACACAGAAGGGAATTAACAAGACCTGCACCCACATGCAGTAGTGTCACTGAGGAGCAACCACGTCGTCCTGGCGTTTTGGCTGGTCGGAGGTGGCGGACAAAGTGCTTGTTCTCGAACTGTTATATTACTCACTCCATATACGCCGGCGGGGTCTTTAACGTTTCTCGGATAGTATAGACTTGAGCAAACGAGTCCGCAAGCCATTGGAACACCGAGGCCCGTCGGCCGGTCCGTAGTATTATCGTATCCAATAGGTGTTATGGTTGTATTATTGTTGTTGCTTTGTCGATACTAATTAGCATCCTATATAGATGGATATGTACAAATGTACAGGTATATGGATGTACAACATATACAACACACACAGACACCCCGGGCGGAACAAGTGGGCAGCAAGCACCATCAATGTCCGTTCGGATTACAACACATACGCCCGTGCGGGCCACACAATAGTAAACCCAACCTCTAACTCTTCAGTGCCGCCGAGACGATTCCCCGGAAGCCCATCAGTTAGAGTGCCTTTCCATCTTCTTCTTTGGCCAGCACATAAAAGGTCTTCTGCACGCCCGAGACATCGGGCGAGGTCGGTGAAGAGTAACGGCGGTGGGGGGATAGATGGGGAGAGACACACAGTAAGTGAGATATGGTGTATATAGGTACAAAGGTATTCTCGGGTCTCAGGCACGCCGGGTATCCACAAACGCCTAGGACCTCCTTTGTTTGACCCCGCTCCATGGGTCCAATGTACGGCAACTAAGGTCTAGCAACAAAAATAGGAACACCGACAAGACCACCAAAAACTATGCAAGAAAAAAAAAACACACACACACACATACAAAAGGACAAAAGACTTGCTGCATTCTCCTTTACTCACCGCCAACTTAGAAAGCGCGGTGTTCCCTGTAGAGACAGGTCGCCTTTCCCACGACGCTACATGATGGTGCATATAAATATGCATCCCCCAATTCCACACCCCACTTCGAGTTGTACTGCTCTCTTATACAGGAGCCAAGGGATAGAATCGTAGGAAGTAGTGGAAGCAAAAAAAGCAGAAAAAAAAAAAAGACCGAACCAAGAAGTCGATACTGTCATGTTGTGTTAGGGTTAGACATTCACATGCAGCTGCGTAACGGCCCAACCCAACCGGTGTGGTATGAACAAACTTGCCACATGAGGAAGTTGTTTTGTGTGGATATGGGTCATATACAAGCATGGAACTTTCTCAGTCAAGGAAGAAGATGGATGCAATAGTCAAGGGGTGACAAGGCAAGAACCATATTAGGCTTGTAACAAAAAGATGAGGGGAGGAGGAGGTGTTGTATCTGGAAAGATGAAATCTTTGCTTGACGACCCACCGCCGTGCATGTTGCCGCGCAGGGGTTCTCCTTGTGATTGTATTTAGGCAAGATGAAGCTTTCCCGTACAAAACTCTCCCGATCTTGGGTTATCAAAGAGATCCTAAGAGATGGGATGTCCGATACTGGGGAATCGGGCCTGGCAAAATCCGACCCGTCAATGGATGGACCAGAAGACTGGGATGGGATGGATTTGTCCCAGAGAGGAGATATGAGCTGACTGACGCCGTCACCTTTTCCTTTTCCTTGGGCTTGTCGGTGTGCAATGCATGGTGAGTTGGCAGTCTACATGTCTTTGATACCATGACATATTAGGTCATTGATCTTGAGTCTTGAAACAAGGTCATGTCTTGTGCCTTGGCAGCCAGTCAAGTTCCTGGAATCTGTAAGCAAGCACGCCAAAGACACACATTCAAAAGTCAAATAAACCTTGGGTATACCCTTCTTAATCCTAACTCTTTCCCCACAAGATGATTATTCTGGAGCATTCGGTCTGCTCGTATGAGTTTGCCAACAAGCCTTCTACCACCTCTCCTCAAATTTGCCCCTCCCATCTTGGCAACATCCATCAAAAACAGCCAACATAGAAGGAAGCCTCATGCATAAGGGTCCATCACCAAACACTGGGTTACAAATGACCAAAAACAAAGCAAAATGCAGCTCTACAACGCATTTGCCACGGCGTTAACCCTTTCTTTTTTTTCTCTTTCATATTTCTCCCTGTTATCTGCATGTCGTTCATGTGGCATAGCTGCGGAATCAACAATGTCCATCTCCTTTCGTCGCAGAAAGCAAACAACAACACCCAAACGGTTACTCGACACCTGCAAAGGCCTAATTGTCCGTCCCCTCATCTGATGTTTCCTTTACATTTTTCCAAAAGGGAAATTTCTAACCAGATTTTCCCCCTCGCGTGTAAGCCCCAAAAGGGAAAAAAGTCTATTTCTGGAAGCTACCGGGCGACCCTAACTTTTGCGATTTCGAGGGGGACGGACGAGGGTTTAGGCTCAGCTGGATAGACGGACTTGTACGGGAGTACATACCATTAGATGCGGCATTTTATATTGCACTTTTGTTCTATGGCTTCGCTAAATGTACCAACCTAGTCACATGAAGTCATAATTGTGCAGTCGGTGACCCCCCTCACCCGGCCGAAAGAGTCGACCCCAATTAAACCCTATTGAGTAGACTGCTCTTCAACCTCTTCAACACCATTCGCAGCCGCGACGACATCCGCCTACTCCCGCCACCCAAACGACGTATCAAACGGCCCCCACATCTAGCAAACTGACCACTCACAGCGTTACATGTACCCGAAAACCAGTCCCTGTCGACATAAGGCCGGGTCTGGCAGCGCGCGTCGCGACGGTTTCATTGGCTGGTTGTAACGGTAGAGAGGTTATGTTTTCCTCTTTGGGGTGTTGTCTGGCTTGGTAGGTTTTGGGGCTGACTGGTCGGTTGACTGACTGACTGACTGACTGACTGGCTGACTGGTGGCTCTTTGAGAAGAGGCAATGAGACTGACTTTGGTCGGGTGGGGGCGTGGCAGGGGAGGATTCGGTGAGGATCGTGGGTTTCTTTGATATGTGGCCGGGTTGGGCGGCCGGGTGCATGCGGGGAGGGGATGATGAGGAAGAGTGCTGTAGGCCCGAAAGGGCGTTTTGGTTAGGCCGCCATGGGCTTGGGGAAGTGGTGTATAGACAGGTCGGCCTGGACTTGTCTGTGGTTGATACTGGGTGGCTAATGTTTGCCGTATCAGGTGAGTTTGCCACTGTGAGAAGCTCGGGATTCCCAGCTGGACGCTTTGTCCGACGTAGTCTCCACGGTATCTACAGCACACCGGCCCAATATGCACACTATTGCTATTTACCGTTGTATCAAATAGACTCTTGGTACAGATGTATATCATAGGTCCGGGCGTTTCATGGAGATTCAATCAATACCCGATCGAAAAAGGTAGCCTGGTGTAGATGCATGGAAACGGTATCATCCATCTAATGTCGTACCAGTTAAACGCCCATTGGTAGAGTGACATTTAAATTTTCCTACATTAAGCAATGGCCTACATACCTGTAGGGAGAACCCGAAAGCCCACGCAGCTTGGGTGACGGAATACTTTGTACAGAAGTCTAGCCCGGCAGTTGTTATTACATCTGCGAGGGAACATGTCTTTTCTATCACAGTACATACCTTATCACTTAGATTCTAGCTTAATTTCCTCATATGTCTCATGTGCCAAGAGCTACTGCATCCAACAATTGGAAGTGTAGACATGTAGATACATAGCTTCTTTTCTCACCATGTGGATCCATCCATAGCTGCACATTTTAACGTGAAAAGTGACTCGTCGTTGTCGTCATGACCGTTGTTAACCAAATAGGGAAACCCGTACGTATCACCGGGGTTAAATGAATAACCTAAGAACCCTAAATCCCGGTACACGGCCTTTCCTTCCTTTTGCAGAGATATCCGCTTGTTTATAGCTCCTACCTGTTTCGTTCCCCTTGATATAGGACGAGGGGTGAAGGGCAAACTAGCCGGCCATAGTCTTGCAAAACCCATCCAAGAGACTTGGTTGTTTTTTTCGATTCACGATGTTGACACATTCCTACCGTCCATGATCACGGCCCGTTTGCCTCACCGTCTCTTGATCCCCTCATCAAAGCCCAATCGATCCCCGCTCCTTCCTTCTCCACCCCCTGGACCCCACTGTCCATTTTGACCGGGGCAAGAGCGGCAGACTAGGGTTTGTTGGATTGGAGGGTTGTATTGATGATGATGGTGGGAGGGATATTGGATGCTTGCGTTACTGTACATATGTATGTTTATACATTACATACATGACGCAATTATACAGGGCTACTGAACAAAGATAATCCTTTTGTTCAGCTCATCTTTTGTTGTGGGAGATAAACTGCCCATTGCGAGGTTCCCTTGGAATCGCCCCTCTTCTTACCAGCCACCTTGTGCCTTTTAAAATCCACATTTCCTTCTGTGGTCTTTTGCAGCTATTGGATTGGACATACATACATATGTACATGTGAACATGCAACAGACACATGTACATATATGTACATAGATATATGTACATATTTCCAGTACGTCCATTCCACTATGAAATCCTACGGACCCCTCTTTTCTCATTTCCTGCGTAATGAGCTCATATGTGTCCTGCTAGCCGGAAGGTACCACCGAAGCCACGAAACATGATCATTCTTTATACATACATACATATGTACAATCCACAAACAGACTTTTCACTGTCCCAACATATATCTGCGTATCTTGATATACATACATACTTAAATATGTGGCTATTCAGTGTGATGTGATGTACGGACTCACCTCATTTCGTCGTGTGATATCTGACAGAAAAAACGGACAACCCTCGTCAACGTCCGTCCCCCACAAGCCCAGTAAATCTATTGCATCCCGACGCGGCCCACCGTCGTAACCACCAACAAAGCACGTCCGTGATACCCCAGTTCTAATCTTCCGACACGCACCCCCGAGCCGAGGACACCATTGGAAACCACCCAAGTACCACATTATGTTCCCAATCCAGCTAAATGAGAACCACATCTACCACCATCTATAGCTCCATTATCACTTGGCTGTGTCACTGGCCTTGTCTTCGCTTTCTCGGGAAGATGAACTCCTATGGTCGCTTGTGGGAAGCCGCAGATCTATCGTTGATTTTTGCACGGGCAGTGTCCGCGTGGACAGTATCCTGCATGCCTTTTGGACTCCCCCTTTTACTTGGCGTTGGCAATGGCAGAGAATAGACAGCTACAGATGTATGGTGCGGAGAAATAATGAATAGTGGTATCCCTTGCGGTTCCTGTGTGTAGCCGAGCAGGGAAGGCCCATTAAGAAGACATGCGGTGAGAACCACGAGGATTAGACATGCACAGTATCACATATCACAAAACAAGGCTAAAGAAGAAAACATCATGTATGTACATACATACATACAAATGATCCAGATATCCCGAGCGCCAAAAACAAAAATAGCCACCCTTCTCAGAATACGTTAGATAACCGGCTTGCCCTTGAAATAGGTCTTCGCATTCTTAACGGCCTCTACGGGAAGCACATAGACCGGGTGAATAGGTTCAACCAGAGCCTGTTTGTCGAATATGGGCCCCTCGGGAAACTCATATGGAACAGCCTTCCACTTGTCATATTTGCCAGTATCAGCATCGGCAGACACAGTCCAGTAATGCTGGGCAGCACTCAGCCCAGCAAGGACATAGAGAGTGTGGTAGCAATCAGACCCCCTACATGATGGTTAGCAGATTATTATCGTCGGTGAAGGCACTGAAAAAAACTTACTTTCCAGGCTTGTCACGCATACCAGCGAGACCCCCTCTTAACTGGTCATCTTGACAGCAACACATGATGTAACGAATAAGTCCCTCTCTACTCATGATACTCTCCACATAGGGCTTTTCAGACTCAGCAGCGCCCTCGATAGCCGGGCCATTAAGAACCGCCTCAATCAATGGCCAACAGCCACCGACCCAGTGGCTGTAACAGCCGTCGACAAGCTTGTTGGTACGTCCAGAGAGACCACCCTCGGGGGCATTTTGACGAGCGGAGAGCCAAGAAATGAGGCTCGGGACGTTTAAGTAACTAAAAGGGTTAGATGATGTTCCTCGTGACTTTCAGATGCTATCAACGTACCGAGTAAATGTGTCAAAGGGACTATCGATAAGTGTCAAACACCCAAGAGCACAAAAGGCATAGGCACCGTGAGCTTCGCCATCGGGTTTACCGGAAATACCACCCTCGTAGGTTTGGCCTAGTTAAGGTCAGTGAATAGTTGTACGATGTGAATGAAGAGGCTTGAGCTTACAGCGGCGAACGTAGTCACCCAGGTTCGTGTACAGGTTGAAGGAGCTATCGACCTTCCCCTTGAGCGGGGAACTTGGGGCGATGTCTAGTGGCAAATTGAGAAGTGATATGAGAACTGCTGCACAGAAAGCACCGCTGTATACATGTCAGTGAGAATGCAGAGAAATTTGCCGAGGGTATCGGTATCTTACCGGACGTCAATCTCTCCACCGTCAACCATGGCAAAGCCACCGTCTTCTTGCTTCAGTAGAGACAACCATTCCCACATGGCTTTTCTATCAATCGAGTCATATGCTTCTTTCCCTCCAACAATTAACAGAGAAAGCACCGTGGCATACGTCGTAGCCAAGTGCGAGTCATAACCCAGACCACCACCGAAACCACCCGTCTCGTTTTGAAGGTACTTTGCAGTTGCAATCATACCATCCCGATGTCCATCCACACTCTCACCTAACAGTCTTAACCCTCCTAGACACCAGTATAAAAACCATGGCCGTGAGGCATCCGCCGCATAAAACGGTGATGGAAGCCCCCCGAGGGCCTTATTCAAGAATCCCACCATGCGTTTCCGGTTAAGAGAGGGAATTCCATGGGCATTGAAAACTGCGTCCTTGGGGAGGTCACCGGCCAAGTATGGCATGACATCGCGGACTGTCTCGTTTTGTACAACGCTGGTAGAAGTCTCAAGAAGGTCCACGATAGGCGGGAGACCGAGATACAGAAGTGGGATGACGGGAGCTGATGGGGCATCATCAATATCCTCCCAGATATCATCTGAAACAGGAGCTGGAGCTGTGGTTGCCATTTTTTGTTGGTTTGTGAGGTTATAGTCGGATCTCACGATGAATGAAGTGTATGAACAGGAGAAGATTGGAACTAGCAAAAATTAGTTTCCTGGATAAGAAATTTCCAAAAATACAGTTGATTAAAGAGTCTTGTAGAGAACAATACAAGGCTTAACAATGGGAACTGGACAAACAGATCTCCAACCAAGAATCACCGCCCGGAAACAGTCAATTGGCGCTTCATAATCCATTCATTCCATACATCATCATGAGCTTCACCTTCTACACCCTTGCCCAGTTCGGCCCAATCCGGCTAGAGAACCCACTTTTTCGGCCAATTTGTAGCGGCGGGTAATCTTCGGGGATTTGAGTTACATGGAGATGGCGAAAGAGCCGGGGAGAACAATGTTAAGGGAGAAAAAGAACAATGCTATGGAGTCTTCTTTGAAGATGGTTATCGAAAAATGTTGCTGGATACAAAGTTGGAACACGTTTGCTTGGGAACATGTGGTTAGGAGTGTTTAGGGTTCATGAGTAGTGACGTCAACGGATGGGCGGGATAGACCGGTGATGACCGACCGGTTGAAGATGATGTACACCGACCACAAGGAAATCTTTAATTTGTATTGTGACGGCCAGAGAATAGGTTATGTGGAACTATCATCTTCTTCCAGTACTCACTAATCAAGTTCTACCCCAACCACGCGAATACCGGCCGATTGCCATCCAAGTTCCCTAATGGACTAAAGATCGTGATTATCAAATGTATACCCACACCAATGTACCACTTTAACCTGAGTCATTGTCTCGGTTAACTCTCTATTAGTCTTCATGTAGTCAAATTACAAGCTGACCAGATACACCGTTGCGCGGGGTACTACATCACTTTGGTGACACGGATCGCCAAGGTTACTCACAGCTTGTAGCCCAAAATGAAGCCACCATACGGTGATGCCGACGACATGTCCTAATCTATTAGCTACATCGTAAGTACGCTGTGAGTACTCTGTATACAAAAGTCACCGCCGGCTGGTTTTCATGCCGGTCTTCGGTCAATGGACTTTCGTCCGGGCTCGTACCGACCGCCGATGTCATTTGATTGTTTAGATATGGCTTGTGGAACATAACGCTTGCTT